>KN716155.1:450631-496927 GCA_000816705.1 Dictyocaulus viviparus | reverse complement strand
TGAGGCGTCTGGGTAAGAGATCGGTCACTGCCTTGGTGAAGAGTGGTCAACTCAAGTCATGTATAGACCAGGCACGCATTCAACCACCTCCACGATATCACGAACATGAATGCGGGGGCGCATCCCATCATAAGGGATTGATCAACGCCAACAATTATCTTATCTTATCTAACCTGTAGAACAAGCAGGATTTAGTAGAAGATTTTGCTGTATAGACCACTTTCGTACAGCGCAAGGGTTATAGAGGTCTATCATAAGTACCATCTCCTCCTTGTTCTAACCTTCGTCTACTACAAAAAGGCATTTGACAGTGTCGAAACGGAAGCTCTGTTGTCAGCACTTGTCGATCAAGGAGTGGAATCGTCCTATATAAAAATTCTTCGTTATCAAAACTGCGCAGCGAAAGTTCTGCTTCTTGACCAAAATCTCTGATCTCCATGAAGAAAGGAGTACGACAAAAAGACACCAATTTGACAAAGTTGTTCACTGCCATCTTGTGATGGAATAGTATTTTACAGAATGGAAACGTCCTCCTGAATGATCAACTGCATGATGGGCGCATGTGATTGAGGCAACGTTGAGGAGCTGTACTGACAGTTAAGATGGGTTTTAGGATCAGGAGTGAGCCATGCCAGTGTCATATAAGATAGGAAGGTATCATGGACTGTAGTCGCGCGAGAAAGAAACAAACGGAAGTTTGATAGGGTACGCAATATGCGTGGCGACGGACCATCCAAGTAACCAAATATCTTCTGCAATGTTATCACGCAAAATTAATCGCGTCACCGTTTAAATAGAATTTGACGTTGTATAGACACAATAAAATCTTTAGGTCTCCTCGCAGCAGTGTTCGTTATATCTCGCTCCGTTAAGTTTTTGTTGAATATAAAATTTCATGGGTATAAGTGATCATGCTATTACTCATCTTTGTAGACAGTATAAGTTAGTGTGAGGAGTGTGTCAGAATTTCACTTGTTTAAATAGATATGCGGGAGTTACGAAAGAAATCTCTGTTGTTTCCTTTTCAGATCATCACAAAACTGAATCAATATCTATCTATGCAAGTTAGTCTATCAAAAGGATATTAACATTTTAGGACTTCATTTTCTCTAAGACAGGAAAATCATAACATAGGTTTAGTCTTCGGAATGCATTTATGTGAGGAAAGGGAATTCAAAAATTTCAGCACAAGACATTCTATTACACAGCATAGTTTGAAATTCAAAAACACCTTACAACGATGGAGCACTAAACCGTCGGAATTATATATGACTTAGTTGCTATATTAGACTAAACTAAGCTTCATCGTCATATGAATTTCATGCAGTATTAGATTCGAAGTATTGGTTCGGTGGGAAAATTTCTTTAACGTTTATGCACTTGCTTTCATATTTAGTCATTGTTTCACACTTTAATAGAATTTGCTGAGAATCTACCATCAAATTTCTTTTGCTATAACATCGTTAAGCTTTCCAGATTCCATCAAGGTTCGGATGCTGTTCAGTACTAGCCGTACGGTCAGCATTATTGTACCACTTAAATATGTCTGTTTTAAGCCATTGTATCAAATAATCGGCAGCTTTATTTTCACCATTTTTATTATTAAACAATAAAAAGCAACTTACCTTCTTGATCAAATGATCTTCAAAATGCTGAGTACATTATTACGAATGGTTTTGTCTAGAATTGTATTGAATGTAAACGGTCTTCACTTTTTTGAATACTTACAAATTTCTTCTTCAAACGACATATTAATTCGACTGTGATAAATAGAAGGCGTAATATTATCCAGTACAAACCTTTGATGTTGTTTTGAAGCGCTGGCTTTCTGTGCCCCTGATCCCTCTCTATGTGGGCGGAGCATTTTCGTACGATTTTCCACCAGACCTCTCCTCCACTGAGTCTTTATAACGTGCGCATTTTTCTGAAAATTTATTAGCTGTTGATAAGTCATCTCGTATTTGGCCATTGTAGATGCCGTCTTGAACTTATTGTTGTTTCATCTCCCTTATTTCAAATCTGGTCCAAAGGCACCTCTATTTTCTTCCTAGGTACATGTCATGATGGGCATTTCCAAACAAGAATTTGATTTTCCTCGAGGTGGTGCTTCGGTTGACCCTTCTCATGGGAAGAAGTCAAAAGTCTCTAATGGATGTATATCTACTCATGCTAAAAATCAGTTGTTTGGTGTAAGTAAGAAGGTATGCTATAGTCCTTGTTCTTGGGAAAGTAGACTATTTAGGAATTCGAAGCCGTTCAGAGTAGTGCGTAGAATTTTAGTATGAGAACTACACTTTTTATGAAGTATGAGTCATTTTCATTATCCTGGAACTTTATGCCTGCAAATTGATTGTGAGATTACTCATTATTGTGAAAAACTCATCCTTAACGTTTCTTTTGAGTCTTAAGTAAGGTTTACAGGAACCTTTGATTTACTATAACCATCCTATTTCCACACAAAGATTTCAGGAACGACCTTCTTTTTCAGCGGAAAGCGGGAAGTACTACGTCAGTAGTAGCTGATACACCTTCAAAAAAAAGGAAAGTGGAAGGGGCTTCTATTTGGACCAGAGCAGTAACTCAAAAGTATCTCAAAGATGGCGTTATGGGTCTGGGTGTTGTTGTAGAGGTGAGATTCGTTGCAAAGGTTTACAAGATTTGAGGTGGAGGATTTTTTGTAGCTCTAAAACATTCTCAGAAGATTAATTTTATTTACCAATTTTTAATAAATTAACCGAAAATTATTCTGAAAGCTACTGGTCGCTCATTTTCATTCTATCACTTCCTTAGGATTATTTGTTGATAGCTTTGTTTAATACCAAACCGATTTTTTGCCGTATTTTTATTCTGTGATTTTATTTACTCTTCTGACTAGAACGTGAAGATTTCCACAGATATTGTAGAAAATATTTAGGTAATTGTTTTATAGACTCAAATACCGTGTTATCGCTATGAAGAATGTCACTACTCATAACACATTTTAGGAGAAAAACCAACTTTATTCACCTACACTTTGTCTGTATTTGATAAGACATAAGTTCATCACGAGTATTTCAGATTTATGAGGAATGCGTACTACTGGAAACCGCATATTCTTGTCGAGTTAAATTGCCCGCTACACAAGTATGATGTGGTTGTGACCTTGTTCTTCATATATGGTGCTGTTCGGTCGTTATATTTATACTTTCATTTTAGATTTCCACGATATTCACAGATTTACTGAGATCTCAACAAATATCCCTCGATTCGACATTCATTGTTGGTCAGATGGTCCCCTTCAGAGTTATGAAGGAAGGTATCAACATTTGAAAAATTTTTAGTACGTCCATCCCTATTCATTTAACCATTAGAGGTTGCAGCTACACGGTGTTCGTTTGAAGTTTTGATGATTGTCTGTCACATTTTTAGTAGAAGAAAAACGCAATCCTTCTGATAATGGGAAAGCATTAGAGAACTTACCCATTGTTTCCTGCGATCCTTCGAAACTCAACGCTCATTTGACAACTTCCACACTTTTCCAAGGACTAGTTTTACATGCTATTGTATCGAGTCATGAGGAGAAAGGTATAGTGATTCTATAAAGAGGTTTGTTTTTCACCACCTATGGCAAAAGTTTGTTCATTTCATCTAGGTGCCATATTGGACATTGGTGTTCCATGTGTGCAAGGTTTTCTTCCCATAAAAAAGCAAAAATATGACATTAAAGTAGGACAGCCAGTACTTGTTCGTGTTGATTCACTGAGTACATCTCGAGTTGTCATTGTAGATTCTTTTGTTGAACAGGTAGTTTTTCATTTAGTAATTATATTAATTTTTTAGTATTTTTGCAATAATTTGGTCCGCTTAGGAATGCATAATTCACTCATAGTATTTTTTATTTATTTTCTTATTCATTTGTGATTAATAAATTACATTTGTAGGGTAACCTTAGCTTGGAGGCTTGTGCAAATTTGCAACTCAGTCATCTAATGCCTGGTACAATTATTGAATGCCAACCTGATGTAAAGCCATCGGCATCATCTGGAGTTTTCGTAACATTGGGGAACGGTATTCTTACTTCATATATGTTAACATACATTATTGTGTCCACATATACCAATTAGTGTATAATATTCATATACTATACTATTCATATACCATGTACATGAATATATACACATATATGAGGCTGAGGGCGCAGTGGCTCAGTGGTGGAGGTGCCGCAGTGACACGGAGTCTGGGTAAGATAATTGGCACTGACTTGGTGAAGAGTGGTCAACTTAAGTCATGTATAGCCCGGGCACGCATTCAACCGGCTCCACGATATCACGTTGAACATGAATGCGGGGGCGCATCCCACCACAAGGGATTGATCAACGCCAAAAATTATCTTATCTTATCTTATATGAGGCTAGCATGTGGAGGCTCGCAGCAGTAATAAATTTCATGCGGTTAGATGGGATCACATTGATTCTCGATTTTGCTCTTGAGTGTCCCACGTCTTTTATCTCTACGTGTTCAGTTAATTTTGCCTGTATCATCTGCGCTGATGAGGAGTACTGACTTCATGAAATTCGACCACCTTAATTTAAGAAAATGTGCACTCTATAATCATCACAATTTACAATGAACTGAGATTCCTATCGCGTCTCAAATGATCAGCGCAGTAATTTGTTATTAGTCATGAATGTATTACGTAGACTTATAAATGTAAATGTGTGTGTATAAATTAATATACATATAGGTGCATATATTCATATACATGGTGCTTTGATCAAAATATCAAAAGGCATTGAAGACTGCTGTTAAAAATGTATCATAACAATATAACTTGCAGTGGTTTTTATTTTTCTGATGCATTTCAAGCTGCTTCTGTTTAGCTGTACGAGGATTTGTAGCTAGAAATCATTTGCCCGCTCATCTTCGCTTGGATTTGGCTAAAGTCGGGAAAATATTACGCTGTGTTGTTATGTTTTGTCAGCAAAATAATTCTCTGCTAGTTTTGTCTGCACATCCAGATGTTTTGGCCATCAGCAAGCCTGAAAGGAGAGCATCATTTCTGGTTTGTAATTTGTAATCAACTGCATAAAATGTATAATTTAAGGAGAACTTACTAGGGATTTTTAATGTTTAGGTGATGTGTTTTATTATAAATTATGTCTGTAGGGTTATTCCATTGGCGACACAATCAGCTGTAAGGTGATCTATGTTATACCATCTACTCCTCTCGTTTGTTTCTCATTACCGGAAACAAACGGTGAGAAAATTCCTACATTGGTTGCAGTTTCTTACAAAAAATACCTTAGAAAAGTGGACCAATTAGGTAGGAATTTCTGAAATACTTGGGTTCTTTGATTTCTGACTTAATATAATTCATTATTTTAAATCAGATTATTTGGATTACTTGTTTTTTTGGATTTAAGTATTTCTTTTAGTTAACAGACTGAAGCTAATGTTAAAATGTGCTTCCTATTTTCATTAGATGTTTTTGTTAAGTTTTCTATCGGACTAACTCTTGTTGCTGATATGTAGTTTTGCAGAATCCTTCTATCCTATCGGCTCGGAGCATAAATGTCGAATAATAAGTCTACGGTATGCCGATAGATGCCTAGTAGTTTCTACTCGTGTTGATATCATTAAACACAAATTTGTTTCGTTCAAGGTGGCTTGCTTGCTATCGTTTTCCACCTTTCAGCTACTTATTTTGCTCATTTATTAAAGAAAAGTTCCTTTTTCCACTTCAAACGGCTAAGATTTATTTCAGTATGATCTAGTGCTTTTTTTCATTTCTGAATACATAGAATTCTTAGGATGCTGTGCCAGGTGACTTAGTCAGCGCCAAAATAACGAAAATTCATGGTCGTGGTGCACAAGTGACTATAAATGAGACTGTTAAAGGATTTATACCTCTCGACCACATTAGTGATAAAAAAATTGCGATAGAAAAAGTTTTTACAATTGGTAAGTACGCGGTGTACGTGCTAATTTTGATGTTTCGCTACTGATTTTGCTTGCTTAACTGAACGGTTACTCCCTGATTTTCATTTTTCATGGACTTATTATGAAGATTTTTGTTGTTTTTCAAGGGAAGCATGTCAAATGCCGTGTATGGTCAGTCAGTGAAAGAATGAAGCGAGTTTGGCTCTCTGCTCGTCCATCACTTGTAAACTACAAGGTATATCATAGCTTTTTGTTTTTTTTTTTTAATAAAGAAGAATTTTCCTGGAAGAAGAATTTTCCTGTTTTGTTTTTTCTATCATAAATTGGAATGGTCGATGGTTTTTGAAACGTCACCGGTATTTTTTATTTTTTCCCTCTTGTCTTCATACTTATTCAGTTCACCGCTGAATTCGTATTATTAGATTAGTGAAAAGTAATCAAACCCTAATGAACCGTATAACTCAGCAACGTTTGGCACACAGTTTTTCACATTGCGGAGAAAATTCATTGAGATCCAGGTAATAAGTTAAACGCGGATTTGTAGATTTCTTCATTCCTGGTAAATCGTTAAATCTGTATGATTTATATATAATTCAAAAGGTCTTAATTCTTTTTTTTTTGGCTCAATGTTTTTGATTTGCAGCTGTTCTTTTGTTAAGTGAAATGAAGTTAGTAGTTGTATGCAAATATTTTTAAATGAGTAAAATTTTTTGTGGAGTAACTATATGAGAAATACTGCGGTGAAAAAATTGAAATATAGTATTTGCACAAATCTCATAAAATAATCTCATCTTTCTCCTTTTTTCAACTTATTTTTTCATAGTAAAGGGAATTCACAGGGATGTTTAATATCGTCATATAATTCTGACAACGAGGGAGTTGTAACAGTTGGTGTGGTTACGAAAATTTTGGAAACTGATGCGGCTATTATTCAATTTTTCGGAAATGTCCGTGGTCTTCTTGTTGCTAGTGAAGCAAAAAGGATGGCAAGCGAGATTAAGTAAGCGATAAATAACTTTGATCATGTAGATTTTCTTCTTACCCGACAGTTTAATACGTTCTACCAAATTACCTACTTTTCACATAGTATTTTTGGTTTATATCTAACAAAATTCATGATCACTGTGAAAATGGACATTGTTTGGGTTTTATGTGCAATGGAGCAGAACTTAGGGCATACTTTATGTTCACATGCTATTGGGTGCTTAGCAAAAATGCAAAGTATAACCATTGGTATTTTCAAAACCCATTCAATGATCCTTATGTTTGTGATAACATGACGTTAATGGGCCATGAAAGTCCATGTAATTCATAGCAAGGAAATAAAATTCAGCCCTATAAATACCCTTATACATACAAACTGGAGCAGTTCTCAATTGTTATTTTCCCTTAACATCTTAACTTTTTGCTCTCAGGTTATAAGGTTCTCACAGAGTTACTGTTTTTCAAACGTTTTTTAAAGTCTATTAAAACGGTACTTTCCGAAGTGTTTACTGTAGATTGATTTTTTGAAGTTTGATAAAGATAACAAAATCATCAGATTTCTATGTGTCAGGCAAACAAGTTCAGAAGTAATTTAATTATCTTACCTACTTTCAACTTCTTTGTATTCTTGAGCATCTTAATTTTTTTTTGATAAATATCTGTTTTTTTTTTCGCAGAATAGGACAGACTGTAGAAGTACGTGTCGTATCAGTTGATGCTTCAGAAGGAAAAATGAAACTAGCTTTAACTAACGTTTTAATCAGTGATCTACATAATGTCAACCCAAAGGTTTAATTCACTATTATCACATTTTTTACCATCATCAACCACATTAGACTTTCCATTTTTAGCCTTTTGATTATGATTTCACTGGAAAAAGAGTATTTACTGCTGTTATTGACGGTGTGACTAGAAGTGAGTTACCCGGCGACAAAGGAAAAGTAAAATTGGAAGAGGTTTCTCTGCACCTTGAATGTGTAAGTTGCTGATGTCAAGAAAAAAGTTACTTATACTATATAGTTTAGTAATTATTGAATTCAGGATACGTCTGTGAAAGGATATCTTACATTAAATCTTCTCTCTGATTTTCTTGACCCACCTTTGCGATCTATGAAGGCGGTGTTTTCCAGCGGGCAAAAATTGACTCCTGTTGCTTCACTTGGAGTTATTTTCGGCTGCAATCGGGTTAGTGGCTTCGATGATTATCGTACATAAATTATGGGCCACTGTTATTATAGATACAAAAATTTCCTAAACATATTTCGTTCTTTTAATCTTTTATTTTATAATGTAACCATAGTATAGGATGATGGTTGAGTAGGAGTGTTACCTGTCACCCTGCCGTCAAATATTTTCACCTTCTTAATTTCTAATTCTCTATTTGGATTTCGTTCATCTCTTCTTTGCCCAACATCTTGAACATTTCAGTTCACCTCAAAGCGGTTCGTTTGCACATGGCTTGAGAGCTCTGAAAGAAGTATCCCTACTTGTTTTGATGACTTAAAACAATATCAGGTCTGGTGGTACATTTGTTGCGAATCTCTCGTATTCACATTGACCGTAAAGTTTATTCTTAATTCGATGAGATTTCAACTATTTCAGGTCGTTTGCGGTATCATTTCTGGACGGAAACCAGACGATTGTCTCTTTGTAGAAATAGCTGGAGGTAGTGGGCTATTGGGAAGGGTGAGATTTGAACACGTAGATGGAGGTATGGTTAATTCAACATCTGGTCGTTTTTACTATTTTAGCTGTTTATGTTATAGGTAAGGACGGAGCCTCAATGCTACAGATTGGGCAAACAGTTCTGGGGCGCATACGCAGTATAAATCCTGAAAATAAAACATTTAATCTCAGCTTAAAGGTAGGTAGAAACATACTTGCTCTGCACAAAATTTTGTTAAAGATTTCGAGATTAAATCAGACGAAGGTGTTTGTATAAGTCAGGTTACAATTCTTATGCATACAAATGAAACTGATGACTTGTATATTTTGGGAAATAACGCAAGCTATTTCCAATACATTGAAGAATAATGTGAAATGAAATTCGTCCACTTCTAAAAATATTAGTTATTCGCTCTTAAGTTGGCTCTTGTGTTTTCGCTCTTGCGTTCCATTTTATCATATTCACGACAGAATCAAGTGGCAAAGGCTTAAATGTTATGCGATTTTCAATGAAATTGTTACATATCAGGCTCACGAATATTTCAAGCTTTTATCTTTTTTATCTTTATCTTTCTTTCGAATGTCTTTTGGATTATAAAAATTTTAATGTCCGTAAGAAAATGATTATAATACATAGGTTTATTCACTAATTACATTAATTCATAATTTTTATTAATCGCAATACTTGAACTATTTAGTACAAGCATAACTGCTTGTATAATTTGTGTTAATTGCTCATGCAATGAATAGTTAAATTTGGCATAAAAATACTACTAAGTGTGAGTGAGTACATCAATGATAATTTTGGCTCCAATAATTGATGATTTTTCCTCACAAGTATTCTACTTAACTCTCTTTCCTATTTCAGAATTATATTGTAGCAAAAACCTGTGGTGTGCTGGAGTACTTGTTTTAGGTGGGAGGTATGAAAGAGTATGCGCGCAAATTTGGCGAAGTGAGTTCCTCTAGTCGATCATTTTTGGGATGAGTCTGTGTTAACTACAAAAATAAAACATGTCAGGATTTGTTGCAAAGCTTGCCAGCCTATTCAATGTCGGAGCTCTATGCTGGAAAAATTATGCCTTAGCGAAGAATCGTCCAAAACGACTTAGTGTAGCCCTCCAAAATAATTCTTTACCTCACAGTGGTCGACTCGCCGCATTTCAAAGAATTAGAGACACATCTCACGTCTATCGTATAGCTCTATTACTCTATCAAATCTTTCGTCGAATTGAAGCAGCATCTGTGAAATGAAAAAAAGATTAAGAACCACAATCACCTCAAAATTGCGCGATCACCAGCCATATTTTTTCTAGGAGACATCCAATCGTTTCTACAAATGATTGCATTAATTAGTTTGTTGATCAGTTGATTTCTTCAAATAAATGGCTTGGTAACAAACCGCTAAGATTGTCTGAAAATAAGTAGCCCTTTATATTTCTCAATGTTTTATGAATATTTCAATTTTATGTTGTAGGAAATCTTCAAACCTAAAACCCGAGGAAATTTTAATAAATTTCGTCAAAAAATTGAGACAAAATCATATCACTGAAGTGCAGATATTTCAAGAATGAGAAACGCCGAAGTGCTGTGATAATGTGAATGAGTCAAGCGAATGTTCTAATGTAGATGTTCAGATTTGGACGAATACGATGTATAAAGTTGTGGACTACATTTGACCGCTCTAATTCCTCGTTGTTATTGATAGTGAATAAGCAGCATAAAGTCCAGTTTTCATTAAAATTATCACTTTCCATCGTTATTCGGTATTTATAATTGTTCTTAATTAAGTTAGTATTACTTATTAATTGGTTATTTCTTTATCTTCAAGGATTCAGAATTAATTTTTTCTCTAACATATTTGATAAATTCGGTGTTATGAGAAGCACAGGTAGAAATTTGTGGTAGCTTTTTTCTTTCAGTGCTTAATTTTTAATTTTTTTAACTCAATTTACTTAGGTGGATACATAATTTTTTTTATTTTAATTTTTTTAATTATAATCGGAAGTAATAAATTGAAATATCTATTTTCTGACACACGGTTCCCTATTTATTTTTTCTATCACTATTCATCGACTGGCACTTTATTATCGTTTTATCAATTATTTATTGAAATTAAGGCATAGGTGTTTTAAAACTCGAAAATATAACCAGTAAGTGTTTCTGTTAACTTGATTTCACAAAAAAAAAAGCAAAACCTTCAAATTAAAAAATTCAGCTGGTCGATTGCATTCCGTCTGAGTATTATCACTCGAAGACTTTACCCTTAGCCACCCTGTCGCTGCAGCTTTTACGAAATTGTGTCGAGCAATTGTTAACAATTTCTCAGTTATTCGGAACTAAGCTGCCGCATTATGGTACGCCTTGTATATAATTTTGACCTCTGATCTTCATTAGTGAGTCGAAATTTTTGAATTTGTTGGCTTAACATTTTCAGGTAGTGAGGTGATTTCAACAATATCGCATATCGTTGATGATATATTGTACGTGACTTTTAATTCGAATCTGAAAGGTCATATTTGCAAGGGTAATTACACAGATGGTGTTAAGGTATATGTTAAAGAATGTGATAAGTATGTGTATTTATTAGCTTGCTTTCAAGGTAGGAGATAAAATCAAGTGTTTGGTGATTGATTACGACTTCGCGCAGACCGATGCTGTGTTAGTAATGATAGATATGGCAAATAGAAATCGTGTAACTAGTAAAAGAAAGGAGAATCTATCTTCAAACAAGGAGGTGAGTATTTTAAGATGTTTTTGAGCATTCTACATTTATGTTTCCAGAGCAGTGGACCCAAGTGTCGTGTTGTGCTCACGAAGAGAGACTATATAGTAGTATTACCTAGTGAAAAAAATCGTCTGGTATTCGTTCCTTCTAGATTCCATCCAAATCAAATATTGGAGATTAAAGATCGTTCGTTTGTGACTGTAATATTTCTGTTTACCAATGATAGTTCTTGTTATTATTGAGATTTTAAGTACGAGTGGCTTATGGAGATGAAGTTGATCTTGGAGAAACAATTCCTATAACAGATAATGTAGAAATCGCTCTACTTAAAGAAGATTGTAATGTGATCGAGCAGTTAATGCCCACCCAGATAAAAAGGTCTTACCCTGGTCAGTTTTAATTTGTAAATTCACGATTAAACTTTGTATAGTTAACTATAAAGAGATTTTTTAATGATATAAGCGGTAAACAGATGTTCAAACCAGCCGTGATATTTTTACTTTAATGAGCGCTTTATAGACAAGAAATTAACAAAGAAGCTGGAAGGAGATAGGAGTTCTCTGAAGCGGCGAAAGCCAAATTTGGTTAGCTTATGCTTTTTTCCAATTTTTTTGTACATATGTATTTGTTGGGAAATTACTAGAGCTTTTGAATTCAATTCAAATAATACAGGGATTGCGTACGAAAAGTGTCAAGAATCTTTGTACGTATACTGGAGTTGTTATTGGACCATGGACTTACGGTGATTATCGTGAATATGCGAGACTTGCTGTAGAAATAAGATTGCCTGGAGGTCATAAAGGTTGTGATTAGGTGTTTGAATTGATTGTAACTTCATGTATCATTTAATTGGATACTAAATGCATATACTACTCAATGCGTATGTTTGAAGAGGAAATATATGTTGCACATTTTATTTTGTAACCAATAAGTGTGTGTTGTATCAGGACGCCTGCATGTTTCTGAGTTGCCGTCACATCTACTATCAAAAAGCACTTGTCCTCTAGAAACGTTTCTGAAAGGAAATCAAAGGAAGAGTGTTGTTGTGAAGATTATCAAGTTTATCCGTATAAAACATAATCATACGAAGGTTTTTTGTGGTTTTTTTTTTTGAAAATAGATGATTGTTAGTTCACTTTTTTGCAAATGGAACAAAGTTTACCAACTTTTTTTATTTTTAACAAAGTTTTTTTTAAACGGAATAAAAAGTAAAAGAAGCTATAGAGCCTTTAGAAATATACAGACCACCATATCTGTGCTTGTTCCATTTCTTTTTTTTTCAGGTACGGATTGCTGAACTTACAATGAACGAAACCAAGATTTCGGAAACACGGAAGAAATCAACTGCTGTAGACTTTCAAACGAAGTTCATAGTAAGAAATAAATATGAGACAACTACTAAGTGTATTATCTTTACGCAACTTTTCGAACTCTTATGTTATTTATTTCGATAAGTTGTATTCATTTCAAGCCTGGAGAAATTATTCGTGCCTTTGTTTCACCTTATCAAAATAAAAAGAAAAAGATTCGAGTCGAAATCAATCCTCTCTGGTGTGGCCAAGTATACACTGAAGCATCAAGCGATGATCTAAAAGTGTGTTCTCATTCTCTTTTTGTTTGTATGGAAACTCAAATAACCTGTGGTTCTAAATTATTCTTACATTACCATTTTATTCATTCCTGCTTTTATTTTGACTCGTTCCTTGTCGTTGAGTAACATCTCAAGTTGAAATTGCGTCTGCTAGCTCGGAGAACGTTGCTGAGATAACGTTGCTCGGAGGAACGCTTGCATTTTCCTAAGCTACGCTGCAAAATGGTGTTGTCAGCCTGGTGTTAGCATTGTAAATTATTAATATAGTTGCAACTTGTTGATTTTTTGTGTAGTAGTGAACTGCTATAGTTTTTATTATTTGTTAACAAAGTACTACAGTTTTTTTTAGTTCACTGTTCGACATAATGCGCCAAGAGGAGATTGATATTACTACTCACTATTTATATTTAAAGGTGGAGGAGCCCGGTCATCAAGGAGAGGTGTTTGATTGTTTGCCCAAAGTAGGTGAAATGCGTATGGCAAAAGTGCTAAGTGTGGTAAAACTGAGGAAAAGTCAAAGACGTGGTTTATTGAATCTGGCGTTCGATCTGCAAACAACTATTGGTGTAGGTTTTTTGCTTTTTACTATGATAAACATTGATAAACAGCCGTTTTTATATTTCACCTTTGTTTGAAAGGAACTGTCACTTGGTATAGATAACAGATTACTGTTCGTTAATTCTGAAATCTTGATGAAATTCCTGTGGACTAATTACGTTGAGTTCATCTATTGATAATTCAGAAATTTGAAGCTGGTCAGAAACTAACTGGTAGGGTAATTCGTGTAAGTCATAATCCTCCCTCGGTGCACCTTCAACTTCCTAATGGGCAGCAAGCAACTTTGTGTGCAACTGCTATTGCTGACAGTTACGAGAAGGTTATGAAGCACATTACTCATTTTAAACGCAATCGTGTAAGTAGCACTTTTAAGTTCTGTTTTGTCTGATTTTTTATAAATTGATGTCCAGCAGGGCTTTATATACTAAAAGAAAAATGAAAATCTCATTTTTTCAAAACGTCAAAATATACTTCAGATTTTTTATCTCTATGCTCTTCGTCAAGAACAAGACCCTCAACGAAATTATGTATGCACAGAAGGTCGATATGAATCTTATTTAATGCAGAAGGATTGTAATGAATATTTGAAAGGTCGACGTCTACTTACTGAACGAAGTGATGTTGCTGTTGGGCTTGAGGTGGACTTTCCTGCTCTTTGCATATTTTTTTTAATTTATGGATCAGAATTTATTTAAGTGTGATGGATTCTTAACGAAACATATGTCTAATGCTGCCTTAATTGAAATCGGTCCTGGAATTGTTGGACGTCTGCTGAAAATTCATCAACCGTATGGCGTTTTTGTTTTTGTTCTATTGCTATATAAGATAATCTTGGACGTTGATCAATCCCTTGCGGCGAGGTGCCCCTACGCATTTGTGCTGAATTATTTGTTTAGTGTCATCTCGTCGCTTGCTCTTAACTGTGTAGTCTCAGTGCGTATTGACCAAATTGATGATCAAGGGCGAATTTCTCTTTCCTTTATAAGAACTGTCCAGTCTCGCACTGTATCTGAGGTACTTCAAATGTATGGTAATATTATTAGAATTGTTTATTTATATGAATGTACTACTTTTCAGAAGAGAAATGGTATAAACAAGATGGAATCGGAGGTTTTAGAGGAAGATAGCAGTGCTTCTGTGAAAAAGCTTGAAAAAATCACGGTAAATTTTCGGGAAATTGTGTCTCGTGTCTGTTTTGTGATTTTGGTTTTTGATGTGGTATTCTAGAACTAAATATTTATGTTTTAAAAGATGTTCTTCTTCTGTTTTGAGTTCGCTGACCCTGGATTTGACTGGTCAAACACTGGTTTTCGCCCAGAAGACTTGGCAGCAGTTGGGAAAATTGGGGATGATAACGATGTGAAGTGTTCATCGACTAATCTTGAGTCATCAAGAAACACAACATCCGTGATCTTGCAACATGAGAAAGGAAGAAAAAGAGACTCTAATTCAATGTGTCAGTCTTCTTATTATTTCGTTTTCATTTTATTATGTTTTCTGGTGGGTCTATTTTAGCGAAAGAAGAACAGGAAATTGAAAAGGAGCGTGCACTAGCGAGCCGTGAGACGCAACTATCATGTGATTTCTTACCCGACACTCAGGAAGATTTTGATCGTTTGCTTCGAAAAGACCCTAGTTCTTCAGAAATTTGGATCAGGTTTATTCATGAATAATATTCCTCAAATTTACCTGGACTTTTGTAAAACAATGGTTTTGGTTCTGCTCAGTTTTCTATTACAGATATATATCATTTTTCCTTGAGAAGAACAATCTTGGGATGGCGCGCGCTACAGCTGAACGAGCACTTTCTGTCATAAATTTTAGGTGATTTACTAGTTTAGAAATGATTAGTTTCATGTGATTGAATATTATATGTTTCCTAGAGAAGAAGAAGAAATTTTCAATATTTGGACTGCTTATTTGAATATGGAAGTGGCGTATGGCGATGATAACTCAGCTAGAGAAGTATTCCAGCGGTCATGTAGTAATGCAGATGCTTTGAAAATGCACAAACAAATGGCAGCCATCTTATTCGACTCTGGAAAAATTGATGTCAGACTTAGTTATTGTTTTATTAGTTCGTTAATCAATCTACAATTTTTTTGTGTGATTTGGGGGATTCAGTTTTGTAGGCTGTGGTAAAATGTAAGCATAGAGCTTATAGAAAGCCATGATTTCCATTTTATTTCTATCATCATTTTGGTTTTGCCTCTCTGTGGCGAAGAAGTGCTGTATTGATAAATTAGCATAGAATTGACTGCTTTACAGGTTTGTAATTTTTTTCCAAACCTGATTTATTTTAGGAAGCAGATGAAGTTTATGAAGCTATGTTGAAAAAATTTCGTGCTGATTCTGACGATGTTTGGACATTATATGGCGAACACTTAATGAAAACAGATCGAGCTCCTAAAGCACGTGATTTGATGAAAAGGGCGCTAACAAGTGTCCCAAAACAACGACGTTAGTTCTAAATTACGATTAGGAATATGGGATTTACTAATACCTTTTTTATAGATATTCCTATTATTAGTCGGTTTGCTCAAATGGAATTTCGCAACGGAGATGTCGAACGCGGACGCACACTGTTTGAAAGCTTGGTGCGAAAATCTGAACAAAGTATTCGTATTCATCATGTTTTATGTCCGTAATTATTTCAGGTGGATGCTTATCCGAAAAAAACGGACTTGTGGTTGGTGTATGTTGATCTTTCACTAAAGCATTCTGGAATAGAAATGGCTAGGTAGTTAGTTTATATCATTGAATATTTGATTATGTTTTTAAATTTATATTTGGCTTTACGAGCTATCAAGAATTCTATTTTATGTAAAGAAAACTCCAGCAATGGGTTATTGAGAAACGCCTTATTTAGACAAATATTGGAGAAAGCTTGTGCTTTACGATTGAGCATGCATAAACTTCGCCCTCTTTTTCATCGATGGATGGAGATTGAAGAACGATTTGGTGACGACAGTTCTCGAAAACTAGTATGTTTCTGACTATTCTACCACTTTTTCAAAAACTATCAGTGCATTTTTTACAGGTGAAAGAGAAAGCGGCGAAGGCTCTGGAGAAAACCTTAAACGATGTAGAGTATGAAGAGGCATAAACTCATAATACTTATAAATAACGAAGAATATCTTTTTACTTATATAATTCTTGTTTAAAATTCTGAATCCCAGCACAGTTTAGTTGGAATGGTTCTGCTCACTATAAAAAGGGCGATCCACTTCATTATTATTGGTTTTTTAGTTCATCATAAATATGAATGTGTATTGTTTATGGACAATAGAGGAAGAAAACATGTTAGTAAAATGGATGGGTGTATTGAACCAAAATTTAGCTTTTCATATATCAGCTATTGTTATTGTCCTCGACATGTTGTTTGTTATTGTTGTATTTTGTTTATAAATCTTCAAACTGAATCGAAGTACTTATGACTTTGATTAGGTCACAAGTCGATGGGATTATTAGAAATTCTATAAATGGTTTCCTACTACTGAAATGTAATTGTTTTCTGTACCATATGTTTGGCTCCAACAATCAGTATTTCATGGGAAGTGAGTCATTACAATCACTTTTAAGTCAATTCAAAGGCAATTTGTAGTAGAAAACATTTGTGACCCTACTTACACTTTTTCTATGTGTTGCATGAAGTATTGAGATACGAAACCGTGTCTGTATTTGCATTATATCAATGAACTGTCTCAGAAAAGATTATGGTTATCAGCAACCAATCATCCTTAGTTGGTTCAACGTCGACATATGATCCAACTTTGATTCCTTCTTCAAGGCGGTCGGCTGTTCTATCTTCGCTTTCGCGTTTTAGAAGCAGATTAGGTGTGAAATGCCCACCTCAAATTTTTTACCGATAAAATTACTGCGGTTTTTATCAGGTACTGAAATGAATGAAATCATCCCAAATTTGTATCTTGGGAGCCTTCGTGACGCTGTTGATGAAGCACAACTGAGGAAAAATGAGATACAGGTGTGTTCTGTAACTAGTGTAATGTTGACGGTAGATTGGTGATGCACTAGACAAGTCGCCATAAATTGAGTGATTCTGCAGCACAAACGAATTGTTTGTACAGTCTCTTTCTTTACAGTACGTCGTCTCTGTTCATGATCTATCTACACAACATCCTGCACATGAACAGTTGAAGGTATTCTATGTGCTATAAAATATATATTCAACGTAATTTTGATGACATACTTTAAAGGTACTACGAATCAAATTGTCTGACTGTCCATCGGTCGATATTTCTGCACATTTCGCTGCAACAAATCAGTTCATACATAGTGCTAGATTAGAACAAGGTGAGTGAAAATGGAGATATTTCTTTTTGCATTCGAATTTTTATTTCTGTATCAAATTTATGTCGAAAGTGTTTTGGTAGGCACAAAAGAGTTTTTATTTTGAATATAATTGTAACTAAGACACTTTACTAGGATGAAAATGTAAAATTCATTTGTAATTATTTATTACTTAATGATAAAAATGAGATGCAGTTTTTTAGCTGCTGTCTTGGTACACTGCCTCGCTGGTATTTCCAGGAGTGCAGCTGTAGTAGCTGCGTACTTGATTACTGTTTGCGATTTGTCGTTTTTCAATGCACTCACGTTTATTTCACGGAAACGCCTAGTGATTAATCCTAACTTTGGCTTTCGAATGCAGTTATGCACTTTTGCTGATCGGGTATGTCATTTTTACGAGTATAGCGAATTTGAGACGAAAAAAAGCCGCTGCAAAGCGAACTAAAATTAAGAACATATCAAAGTGTCTTGTTAAAGGTGGAAATTCCTTTAAAGGGTTTATCTTCTTGTGAAAAAAGGCAAGCACGATAGGTCAATAATGTCAAGCTCAATATTTCTTGGTGACTGTAGAAATTTTTGTTCCTGATCTATCTGGTGATTGGTCTTTTACTTTCTACTCAGTATTTTGTATAACAGCTACTTTTTGAAACTATAAACTTGTAAATGTGATGTAATATTTTACTACTTTATTATTACATTGAAATATCGAGGTTTTTGTGCTGAATACAACTTTGTGGTAAAGACAAAGCCCAGTCCGTTTATTTATCACCTGCTCATTTCTTTAAACGCTACTTGAACGAGACGATTTGTGATTACTATGCTTTAATTTTCATAATACGGCAAAATTATTCACAGGATTCCAAAAATTGCACATAGCTTACTATCTGTTGCATGAAGTTATGTTAAGTTTTTGGAGATATTTCTAATCTATAACGCACGTGATTTCCTAGTTAGTTACGGAAATTCAATGGCTTACTGGTTTTCTCGCTTGAGAATTCGAATTTTTTTTTAGCGAAATGTCCTTCATCTGGCATTTCTAATAGGTTCAATTTTTATGGAGAATACAAAAAGAACTATCGTTCAGTTCGGTAGAAAAATAAGATCAAGGCACTATTTATAACTATGACAATTACGCTAAGAAGCACTCTATGGTTCTGTCGTGATTTCTGTGCTAACATGCACTGCTGTTCCATTTAGTAACAGGATTCTTCGCATGTAATGGCTAATATAATTTCAAATTTTTTTTTCTTAATTGTTCTGTTTCCACCATTCATATTGTTGTAGTTATTATTTTATTTGCATACTTTACACAAAAACATTTCTATTGGTGCTTACATGTAAAGTTTTAACATTTTTCAGTAATGGATGCTGTTTTCTATCCATAATACGGTTTGTTTAGTTGTACCATAATGTTTTTCACACTATTCTTTTATCCAGTTTTTTTTTCCATTTGTAATTTGGGTAATTACCAAAACGTTGTGGTATGTTGGGCATTCCTTAGTGACTCTAGCTAACAGGTTTAACGGTACTTGTGTGTTAAGTAACTAAAAATCGATGTGGATCGTTGCCATTCACACTAGATCTACTAACATGAGTTAGAGATCAGCTTGAGAAAACGATTGAAAGAATTAAGATTGCATTTGAACCACGCACTAATAGTGAAGGGATTGTGAGCCACTGATCCATGCGCTTTGACGAGTACTACATAAACTGGGAAAGTCTACCTTCCAGTCGCTTCAAAAGAAAACATTTTGCGCTACCAAATGCTTTCAAGGATTTTACTAATTATCCCGAAATTTGAACATTAAACTTCTTCAGAAACGATTGCACCACCAAACGAGGAGAGCAATTCATTCATCCTCATTATTCGAAGTGACGAACATCAACAATGAAACCATCTTTGCTAGCAAAAAATAAGTTTGTTCATATGAGGAAAGACCGTCGAATAATGATGGAAACAATCATCTTTGGTGATTGCTCTCTGTCGTTGTCAATCAACTTCTTGTGGCAATCCGCTGCGTTCCTCTCCTAAGGGCTCACGTCTCGCTTACAAAACTTTTTGAACCCTTCTTATACTGTACGTTCTTGAGCCATTAAACAAATTTCGCCAAAAATTCGCTTAAATTTTCTTTTGTCTTACATCCTTTTCATAGCTCAAAGTAATATAATTAGGTTTACTGAAAAGGTCTGTTCGTTTCTATGACAAAATTTTTGGACACCTAAGCCCGTGTTTATTTGTGGCTATTTTTATACCTCAATATATACTCCTAGAGGTAGCAAATTGACTGGAACAGAGTTAATCCACGGAATTCCTGAGTGTAAAGCGATAGTGTACCCATGGCTACTGATAAAGTTCATATATGCCACTGTATTTTGTACGAATTTATACAGATTTGCTTTAGAAACATATATTATATTTTATTGAAAGTATTTCATGAAAGTAATGTATCTAATTACACATGCAGAAAATGGTTCGAATATTTAAAACAAGTGGTTTTGTCTTTCTGATAGCGATCATCTTTGATCTACGATGATGTTGTTGAAACTGTGTTGGAGCAAGATTCTTTTCTGAAAACGTCGGAGATCTCAGAAAGGTTCAATTCTGTCCATAAAACTATTTCAGACCACATTCGAGAGTTGGGATTGGTGTGGAAATATTGAAAATGCACACTACATGAATGCATTCAGAAAAATTTTTTATGATCTACTCGTCATATACGCATTGCTGCTTGCTTGGAACAAAATAAAGCCCTTCTTGAAACGGATGATAATTGTGAAGAAAAAAAGCATTACTTACGAAAACGTCGTAAAGAAAAAAGCATGTGATGTACCCGGAAAACAAACCCTTCTATCTTAAAATCAAATTTCGCTCAGAATACGTGGGATTTTTTATATTATGGACTAATACATTATGACTTCTCAAATCAAACGAAAAGCTTAATTAGGAGTATTGTCAGTCAGTTTCGATTTAAAGACAGTAGTTCGAAAAAGAAGGCCGGCGAAGCTCAATAGGACATCGTACTGCATTATGATAATGCCAGGTCACACGTAAACTCTGTGGAACTCTTCAAAAAATTGCTGAACTAGATTTTGAATTCTTTGACTCACATCATTTTTGGTACATTTTGGTACGCTCCAACTATCACTTGTGTAACATTTTGTCTTTACAAAATTTTTTGTAGAACAAAAGTCTAAAAATTTCGATGTCAAATGAGCACTGATTCAGTTTTCTTATAAATGAAATATTTTTCAAACGTACTATACACAATTTGTCCTTATGCTGAGAGGAAGTCAAAAAATCGTGGCAATCATTATTTACTAAAGTTCATTGACAGCAACAAATTTGTATTTCGTTGCTTTCCAAAAACGAACGAGTACTTTCCAGTAGATCATACAAAATGAACGGTAACTATGCGTCATTACCATCAAAACAGAGAGAAATACACACCAAAATAATGCATGACTTAAGCACATATAAGATAATATTTCAATATTCAGTGACAAATTTCAACTATTCAGAGGTGAAAATACTTTTTTGATCAATTTATTATATAAAATTGGCGATCGCGAAATAACATTTCGGTAGACATTTCATGTATTGATTGAAGAAGGCTCTGCTGCATTCGTAACAAGCTTTTTGCTGAGACTGCTCGTGCGGAACCTCTTCCAGTCAATCATTATTGGGTATGTATCGGATCAATCACAAGGTGAAACGTGCCACGTCTGCCGATGTGTACGAGTCAGATGACCAAAAGTTGGTCGCAGTTGTGCTAGAGAAGCATCCAAGTTATTCAGTGTCGCCTTCTTCAGACGTTAGATATCACACAACCATGTCAATAAGCGATCCATCACGCCTACAAACTGCAAGGGTGAGAAAAAAGTAAAGACTACCACCACCTTGAAAGTGTTTTTACTGACTTCATTATCCGCCAGTCTCATGCTGTTTTGGAGGAAGGCATTCAGTCTCGGCATGGGAAATATTTGCGTATCTTTGATGAAGATGATAATTGAATAGTTGAATAGATGATTTTGTCTTGAATAAATAATTGAGATAACCAAGTGTAGAAGGGCGGAAGATTTTATGAAACAACTGAAAACATTGAACGCCACAATTTTTGAAATCACAATGGTTTTTTATAGTGACAAGTTTGAATTGACAATGCATTTCGATATTTTAAGTTCTCGTTACTTGAAAGGAAACGACTTCGACAATATTTTGGAAACAAAGTGTTTGACAGTCAATTCGTGGTGGATCGAGCAACTGTTCGTCTCAAGGTTCGTTGGTTCAAAGTCATAGATTTGGTTTTTATGATTGAAACCTGCATTGTAATGAACAGTCAATTTCTGTAACAAATATCAAATCGCATTAAGTTTCTTGTTGATCATCGACAGAGTTGAGTGGCTACCAGTAAAATTTCCATTCCTTCCATGAAATGAGTTTTTTTGCTCTGGGAATTTGTTGAGCTAATATCTTTCTATGCCCTTTGTAAAGAGGTGTGATCGTGGGACTGGTGGTCTTTCTGCACTACGTTTGATATCCAGTGGGGTACAGTCTCATACAGCTCGTATCCATCTGTTATCATTCGTAAGCATCTCGTACCCGGCTCACGTAATTTAGGTCAAAATTTCGTATTTCCTCTTTCGCTTTTGTGATACGAGAAACGCCAAGCATCAGTTTTTTAATGGATCATTGTATTGTGATCAGTGAATTCTCATCGTGCTTTTGTAATGTCCAAGTTTCTCAGACATACGTTAAGGCAGGAAAAATCGTTGTGTCAAAGACTGGGATCGTAGCTTTGTATTCTTTGTTGTCTTCACTGAATCCTTGATTCCTAAAATTGACGAGTCCTCATATCACTCGTTTCCTTCTGCTAAGCTCTGTTGCCATGTCGTTTATCATATTGATCTCACGATCTAGATACACACAGCTTGACCATTTTGAGATTTTTTACGTTGAGAGTAGATGTGGCATCAACAACGCATCCGATCTTCATAAACATCGTCATCACGAGATTTAATTGAAGCTAATTTTTCCGCGAGCAGTCCACTAGCATTTGGTTCGCTTGCTCGATATCTGGTGCAATGAATATGATATCATCGGAGAAGCGAAGATGGTGAAGCTGCCGACTGTTGATCTTCACTCTCATATCGTCTCATCCTAATTTTTGTATGATATTCTTAAGAGTGAATAGTTTTGGAAATAGTATCAGCTTGTCGAACCTGTTTTTTAACGTTGATCATGATACCTTCATAGAGCGGGGTGATTTCGGTAGTTAAATTCTTGTATAACTCACAATTTTCAAGATCGATAAAAGTGAGACAAAATGGTTTCTTGCACTTCTGTGATATTTCGATGAGGCTTGTGATTGCGTAAACATGGTTCATCGTACTTAACTGTTCTCGAAATTCTGTTTGCTCACGTTGTTATTTTTCATCTAATGTTGTGCCTAGTATCCTACCGATTCCGATCAAAGCTGTCCAGACGATTTGACGTTTATAACCAAAATCGAATCAATGAATACACTTTCGCCACCGAAACCTCTTAGTTATCGCATGTTCCAATAAGCAGTTCTTTTGCAGTGTGGTAAACAACGCTAAGTGGGTGATATCTCCTTGTTTTGGGCATTCTGATGACATTTTACCTAATTTTCTTAGCAGGAATTTGTACGTCTTCTTGTCTAATTTGTAGGTCTGTAGGTCTTATGGACAATTTTGATGCAAGCTTTCGTGCGCTGTATGCACAGATCCTTTTACGTTTAGGCAGCCTAGTTTTGCTCTGAGATTTCAGCAGCTTCTCCGTACTTGTCCTACCCTACGTTGCTGTACTGGGGGCCATTTATGGTCAGGTTTCTCAGGTCCGTTTTTTTCACCGTTTTGCGATTGTTCCTACGGTTGGCTTGCAGAGCCGTTCTCCAAGGTTTAAAAGCTTTGCTTTACTCATAGGCAGCTTGTCAATCTATCCCAATGAGTGGAAGTGGAATGGGATTTGTTTGTTGGACGTGAACTTTAACCGCCTCTCATGTACTTCCTAGTCGTTCGATTGCGGACTGTTGGCCGAATCGACAAGCAGGATACAGTCCATATGCACTTAAGCACAAGCACGTACGCATATATAAATGTTACTATGTGTATACAGAAGGTATGGCTCGACCAGCACCTCATAATCAAAGAGTCCATCCCCTGTATCCACCCGCTTCTCAGAGCAAGTGTACACGGTCGCTTTTGGTCCGCGACTCATCCCTTATGCGCCACCTAGGGTCGCGCCACGTAACCTCGCGACTAACCGGCTTGAGATCCCTCAGCGAGGGAGATCCTTGGATTGTGCAGACATAGGCTTGCTATATATTGACCATCAGAATGCTAACTGGTAACTACAACTTGTGAGAAATCCTCATAAATTTCAAATTTGACTTCATACCAGCACAATGGGCTCTTTGATTAGAAGAAAAGCTTACGGGGATTTAAACATCTTTTCATTCATTGCAGATTGACATTACATGCATTGTAACCAGCTAACGACTAAGTTCTTTCTTAACAAATGGAGTTATAATTCAAAAAGTTTTTAACCTTTTTGTTTATATGCAATCGTTTGTTTCAATTCAAAGCATATGATTATTGTTTGAGGTTGCAGTTCATATTCTTAGTCCTCCTTGGGCAAATTTTTATGTCATTTCTGTTATTATACACCTCGTTCTTGTTTGTTTCAGAGTGAGCTTCACTCGATCGTTCCGGCTTCAACGCATCAATCAACAAATACCTCGTCCTTCGTCGGAGATGGAACGTTACCTCGTAGGAAAAGTGTTGGCCCGAGAGTTACATCACATGACAGTTCCAAAATGACTTCGTCACATGATAGGGAAAGTTCAATATCAGCAGGTACAAAACTACCTGGTAGCAAAACGTTTTCACAAATAAGTTGTCCACCAAACAGTGAAATGACTGAGCTTTCACAGACACTTGTACATAGTCCGAATGTGCCAGAAATCCGTTACATAGATGAGTAAAGAGGTCTTCATCGAATTGGTCATTGTTTTAAACAGTTATTTCGCTCCAGTTATTCACTTTTATAACTCAAATATGATATACTAATAGTATTGATTCCGTACAAGTAATGAAACATATTTGTCAGATTGTATTGAGTTACCTGAATACGCTGCGGGATTTGCGCTATTGCGCGCTATTGAATGTTGTAAACAGTTACTGTAACGCTATAAATCTAAGCTATAGCACCATCACAACTTGCTTTCTCTAATGTCAAGAAGTTGTATTTTTTGATCTCTCATTGTACTGATCTTGTCTTCTGTGCATACCTCTGGTTAACTGCCATTGTTAGCTTCGTCTAAGAGGATTTTTGCATTCGTTGTTAACTAGTCTCATAATTTTACTTTTCAATTTTGTATGCATTCCTTTATTCTTACCTTTATTATATCGGATTGTTCATTGCATAGTCATAACCGACGATTGATTGCATAATTGATTCATGATTTCAATAAATATTAGAATATAATTGTTATCAGATCACACATTCCAATAATTTTGGGTTCAAAAATTTCTCGATCAGTAAGGTGTTGGAGTGTGACGTTATTGAATATCACACAGAGAAAATGTTGGCGACATACTTACATAACTATATAGCATAATTAGAAATATTCTAGTGCAGGAGGGATTATGTGTGTTTTATCATCGAACGCGTATTGTTGCAATATTCGTTTATTGTGCCAGTTGTGTATAGTACTACACGTGTGTTTTAGTAAGAAATGTTTTCGAGTGATGATGATGAACCTCTTGCCGTCATTGCATCAAAAGCAAAGCGAGGACGGGTTCATGAAAAAAAGAGGTAGGCTATTAAGAAGAGAGAAAATAGGCACTTCGAGACTACTCTTTCAGGCGTGAAACGTCTAAGAAAAGCAAGAGAATCAAGAATAACTCAGACACAGAAGTGAGTATGAACGACTAATGACGGGAATTTGACAAGCTCATGCAAAATTCAAATGGCATTTTAGTGTTTGACCTGCTCGGTAGACAACTTCAAAAACTTTCATTCAACGCTTTCGTGGCAAATATAGGACTTTGCACTGGATTTTTTCGTTACTTTAGATTCTTCTATATTGATTACGTTCGTCCTATGTATTACTAAGCTAAGCAAGCCCATTGAATTACGAAATGATCTTATTGTACTTTATTTTACGTATTAAATGGTGATGATGTTTTACGTGCTTAGAACGTTTTCAGTCGATAAGTGATGACGATAAGAACGTAGGACGAGTACGAAAGAAAAAGAAACAGGTAATTTTCTGCAATGAGATTATTTGAATCATAGTTTTATGTTGTAGTTATTGTTCATTTCGTGAACTCTAAAATTTATTGAAACTTTTTTTTGAGATTCATTTTATTTAGGCATTCAAAAATGAACTTGACAATGATGAAGTCACATATGGCTCCACAGAAAAAGATAGTCCAACCAAGGCAAATGAAAAAATAGCGATTAATGATGAAGATTCAAGAATTGACTCGTGTGGAGGACTCGTCGTCACTGAAGAAGTGGATGGTTCTACTCTAGATTATATCAAGTATACAGACCATTGAATATACATATTTAACGATATGTACATCAAGACACTAACCTTTAATAAGTTAGAGATAGTGCTTCATTCTGAACCGATGTCAGGTTCGGCAAGAATAATAGTAACTACTGAGAAGTAAGAAATGGTGTCTATTCGACTAAACTGATATTGAATTGAAAAGGCTTCAGAATGGATGAAGCGTCGCCCAACACCCCACAAACGTGTGCGGTAGTTTCTAAGGTTTAAATACACTCTTAAGTGACCACCGACCTGGATTTTCGCATGTTTTATGTAATTTGAAGTCAAAAGCAGTTCGCTTGTAATGTTTATTGTGATGTAAAGTATGGGTCAAAGCATACTAATAAGGTTAATCCGTTTTAATACTTATTTTTGATTGTTTTTGAAATAATTTTAATGTTTTTATAAGTTTTGCTTCAATATAGTGACATAGGTGTTAAGACGTTTTCATCAATGTCGTCTTTTAGAATTGCGAACGTCCAGCTACTGATCATGAGAAAGTGGAGGAGTTGAATAATCTTTCGTCGTTGGATTGTGGAGAGGATAACGTTCTTAAGGTATAATTATATTAGGATTTAAGCTCATCATTTGATTGTGTTCTTTTGTATGAAACAGAGTTTATCAGGAGAAAAATGAATCAAGTGATTCGTCGTTGGAAGATTTTAATAAAAATCAAGAAATCAGGAAGGTAAGTAAAAAAGCTCATTATTTGATTGCGTTCTTTTATATGAAACAGTTCATCAGGAAAAAAATGAATCAAGTGATTCATCGTTGGAGGGCTGTAATAAAAACCAAGAAATCAGGAAGGTAGGTAAAGAATGTTCATTTGCATTTATTTGTTGACAAATCAAACAGAAATGAAAATGAAGGCAGAACTTTTGCAAAGAAGATGTTCTAATGTTCGATTTAGATATGTTTGGCCAACATAACTGTTTGTGATGCATTTTTTGTTTTGTGATAACTCGACATAGTATAATTTCTTTCGTAAGTAACTTAGTAGTCGTTGACCTCGTAATTGAGCTAGACGGAAGTGGTTTCTCATCCTTTATTATTTATACTTTATCATTTTCGATGAAGAGACGTCGTTCCGAACGGACATCGGTTACGTCGTCGGACGAAGGATCTTCAAAAAAGGTTTTTCATTACTTTAGAATTTCACAATTTCTCGCTTGTTTTTTGTCAACTGACTAGTTTATACGTATTTGATTATGGCAGATGTTTTCACCTTTCGCATTTGAACTAGAGAATATAGATTGTTCCATCATATGACTACATTATTCTATTCTTGTTTCTTCGCACATTATATATTTCCATTGCAGAAATTTTCTGATAAAAAGGCACGAAAACAAAAAGAACAATCGCAGGTAGATTTCACTTATTTTTTGGTTCCATTTTCAATACTTTGTTGGATTTGGTCAGGATGGGGCGTCTATTCGTTTGACAAGGCTGAAGAAAATGGTGACGTTGGCTGGGCTGCGGTGAGTTTTTAATATTTACTGCTTTTTTCAATAAGCTTTTTTGTTAAGAATCGTATACAAAAAATTCTTCGAAGGCGTGGCTGATAATGATCGCTCAAGAGTAAAGGCGCTTGAGAAGGAAATGGAAAGAAGAGGTTTGACCCCGTGAGTTTTGATTTAGTTCTTGGTCAAAGTATAGTTAGCAGGGTTTTGAAACGTATAAGGTTTTTCCAGCTCCATTCACCATGGAGGCGTGTAAAGCCTTCAAAGTTCAGAAAGAACAAGAAGCTGAATTGGCGGAACTGTCAAAGAACTACATAATAGAGATTGGCGAAAATCAAAGTATGTACTTATAGTGATGGATGTCATGTAATGTATCACATCCATTAGCTGGAACATTCACTATTTTTTAGAAGGTCGTGTAACCCGTGGACAAAGGTCGGCAGCATTGGCATTTAAGTGTCGAGGTGGCTTAGTATTTGAAAACACTTCAGACGAAGACGAGGAAGAAGTAGAAGAAAGAGAACACATGAAGCAAGAGACGCAAAACATGTTCAAGAATTTGCGAGGGATAGTTAGCGATGACGCAGATTCTGATTGATTATGAAAAGATGTGATCTATTTACAGCTTATTTAAATGTTGACACTTTTTTACTTGAACTAGTGTGAAAAGGTCGCTAGTATTTTTTCAAGTGCAAAAATTTGTGACATCATTAAACTCCAATGTCAATTCGTTTTCTATTTGATTCTACAAAAATTTGAGCATCTTTGTCTCTTTTATGAAAAGAGACAGTATTAATTGTAAAATTAATAATTTAGAATAATTCTTTGATTGTTTTAATGTTTCTAGCTTGGTTTATTGATTTGCATGGAATATCCTTACTGTTGAATTTGAGATATGAATTGTTATTAAAATAAAGAGCTGTGAATAAAAATAGAATCACTAATAAGTATAAGTATCACTTGAATATTCGATTGTCGATCGATTGATGAAACAACTAGTGGGTATTAACAAGGTGTTCGTAGGGTTACGTATATGAATCACTTAGTCAATACAGTTCAATACAGAAGAAGTGTTATGCTTAATTTGATGGCAGCTCAGTGTTCATTGTTGTGGCAGTAATTTTGTGGGGTCCTACAAAAGATTCGGATTCAGTTCCAAATTTGAACATTCCGCTTGATTAGTCATACCTATGAGTTCTCTTGAGTCTTTCAATGGGACTTGTTATAAGTGCGCAAACATAACTACTTAAACAAGGACAAATATAATTATATCCATAAGTAGGCTTAAGCTAATACTTTGAATGGAAACAGACTCTGTGACTCTGATCTATACATACTGGATTTCAATATAGACGCACTTTTGTTGCATTGCTAATGATATTATGTGGCGAATATTTGAGCTACAATATGTTACCTTATAGTCAGTGCATAATATTGTATACAATGTATTCTGCCAGCCCGTTAACCTCAAACTTGTATTACTGACACGTTCGTTCGTTGGTTAAACGATGATTACGAGACCGAGTATGGTCTTCTGTTCGACGGAAGCAAAAGTGAAAACAGCCACACTAGATGTTGCTTCACTGATAATCAATCACTAGACTATAAACTTAAGTAGTTTGACGTTTATCAAAGCAAATTAAAACAATATCTCACGACAAACAATAGGATACCTAATAAGCATTATTATGGTGAGAATAGCTTAAACAATTAAATGAACTTGTAATATTACACTGAGGTAATAGCGCCGTTTAATCGAAAATAAGGATCAATCGACCATGAATCAATGGATGAATTAAGCGTACGGAAAAGGTGTTTACCGTAACTCCATATATAAGGAGTGGGTAGGACTTGAAATTGTTGACAATTCCCCTTTCAGCGACAGGATAAAATAAAATAAAGATCAAATTCATATGAAAGAAATTGTTTCTGATAAATGAAAAAATGGAAGACAACAGTCTTCAGATATGGTGTGTTGTGAGAAACACTGCCCAAATCATCACAAGCTGTATCTTATAATGTACACATTTTAATACCTACTATAGTTGATAGACAATAAATAAAAGTGGCTATTACTATTACTTATATGTTTATATGTCAAAATCTCTATGATTTACTTGGCATAGATTGAATCGAAACTCAAACAAATTAGGGCTATACGTACCTCCGATGAAACCAAAAAAGAGTTATTGCTCGTTACTTCGTTCGAAAAGAAACTGCAATTTCTTTCATGTTAGCAAGTGATGATTCATAGATTATAAAAGGAAAATAGGACATTCAACCTAACGATATGAGATGACTCTGTGATCTAGGCAGAATCGAATCACTGCAGACTGGTTCAACCTCGCTTTCAAGCTTACCACGTCTTCAGTCACATCAGAGTCAGTAAATGGATACCGAAGAAGTGTGAGAAGATAGTCGACACTGATTTCGTTATGATTACTCATTGGCTCAAGTCATTCTATATAGCAAAATTGAAATCAATCGTTTCCATGATATCATGTTGAACTCGAAAACGTAAACTCATCCCACAGGAATTGATCTACATGGAAACTTATTTTATACTATCTATTTTATGAGAAAATAGATGAGAAAGAATCTAATATCTGATTATAATCTTTTTATGCAATCATTTTATACTTAAAAATGTGCTCTCCTATGCTTAAAATTTGTGATCTCCTACAATTTAAACTTGTACGCTACGCGAAATCAAAAAACTTTAACTTTTTTCCTGAAATGAACTTATTTTGCTTGAGCACTTACGTCAATCAATATTTCTAGGTAAGTTGTATTACAACTGATCTCTAATTGGTAAAAAAATGAATCCACTGTTGTTATTAGTAAATTGAACAATCATTTATCACTTCCTGGTGAGCAATGCTCAACGCCTCGAAAACTTCTTCAGCATGTCCAAATGTATTTTTCACAAATTCAGTAATTAATGCTTTTTTTAGATACTCGAAGCTTGCACTAAACTCTTCTGGATGATGACTACAAACTACTACGTCACTAGCAACTCATTTCTTCGTTCTTCTTCGAAGCAAAATTGAAGATCAAGAACATTGTTGATCTCCTAGTATCTTGATAAGATGTTCAATTTAATGGAATGGATGTAGTACTGTAGCTCAGACTATTTAGGGTTGAAACCAGCCACTATCGTTTTGTCCTATTACGTTCGAGGCATCGGTTACAGGCGACGACTTCACTTGTGGTTGTTTGCATGCGTCAAACAGTGATGGTATCACTAACTTGTTATCATGCATGTTTTCCACGTGGATATTATACTACCTATGGTTTCATTTCAAAGGCAATTTGCTAGTGGTATGTCGGTTGTTTTCGTCTTTATGGAAGAGCAGTTTGAAATGTGTCTTCGTAGAGTATTCAACAGCAAACTTCCTATCAATATGGCGTTGCGCCATATTTGACCTTCGATTGTCATTATCAACTATTTTGTGGTACCGATTCTCAAGATTTTGCGATCCATTTCATTATGCTGGATTTCGTAGTTCAACGTTTACGTCAAGCATCTTATGCAGACATGATAGTGCTCTTAAAAGTCTCGAAATTTTCGAAATATAAGAATTTTGATGTAGATTAACTTCATTCGGAGATGGATTTGATTTTCAGGAAATCTCCTGGGTGCGTACGAGCTCTCCACTCGATGTCGACAATGCCTGTTGAATTGGCCGAAGAGGCCCTCGAAAAGAAAGTCGAAGCAATGAAGGTCGTCGATGGGAACACTATGGAGGTTAAGAAAGGGATAGCCACCGACGGCAGGAACGAGCGTCGCGAGCGTCGTGTGAGTGATTTTCATTCATATGAAGTCTAGGTTTTTAAGGTTTGTTTGAATTGCTTCCAGTTTGCTCGCATGACGGATGAGGAAAGACGCCGTATTTGGGAGGAAGAACAGATGTCGAAGAAGGTGAGCACGAGAGTAATCTATTCATATAGAACTGTACTATTCAATGGAATATTTGGTAGTGTATTATATGTTGTGCCGTTGATGCAGAAGTATATTAGATTGGATTGATACATATGGAATGAGTAAGGCGAATGGGTATCCAGTGCAGTGATGAAACCTAGTATCTTCCCCATTAATCAATTGTATGAAATCTGTATTTTCAAGCGATTTTAAGGTGGTGGAAGTTGGTTTGAAAGGTCGAGTGAAGTGGTACTCTGTGCTTGGCCATTATGGCTTCATTTCACGTGCAGACGGCAAGCCAGATATATTTGTGCACCAGGTAGGTGCTGTTCATTATTTGTATGACCAATACTTTTTGTAGATTCGAAGACCGAATAGCACTTCTGACACAGCCGCAAGTCTTTTCCTTTACTAAACTGTTTAATCGCACTGATTCGATGATTTCGAGTCTCGAACAAGTAAATTTTCGAATAACACTATCCCTGTAATCTACTATTGACACTATGGACGTGCCTAATACCATTTACACTCTCAATAATTGACAGTTTATTTAGTGCTGTAGTAAATGGTTTGTTATAATAATAATTTAGAGTGCTATTTCCAAGTCACAAACGGAAAAATTCTATCTCCGTACTTTGGCTGATGAAGAAGAAGTAGAATTTGATATCGTGGAAGGACGTAAGGGTCCTGAAGCGTCAAACGTTACAGGTCCAAATGGTGGGAATGTGAAAGGGTCTAAGTATGTATTATAGAGGTTTTTGTTATTTATGTAATAGATGTATGTTGACTCATAATCCAGGTATCAGAGAGTGCTATTGTACCGTTTTCGTCCCAATCGCCGCCATATTTCACATGAAAAGGAAGCGGGAAAAAAGAATGGTCCTAAAGACAATAATGTGAAAGTAACAACTGATGGAGATGCAAAAAAACCGTCTCGAGTCAAAAGTATTTAATTTACATAAGTTTATGTTCCACTGTTACATTTCTTAAGCATCATCTAACGCTGTTCTTTAAGTTATTTTCCAGATAGAAAGTGAACGGTGAACTCGTTTACAGGACAAGGTCGTCGATTCCGTGGACGTCGTAGTCGCCAACCGCCTGCTAATGAAACCATCGAAGGTGCGTCTATGAATGGTGTTGAAGCGAACGCGAATACTGAAGATATCACCAATGTCAAGCCTGGTCCAAGACGTCGTAGCAACTACTACAATCGTCGCTTCAGACGTCAAGTTAAACACGATGTGAAGCATGAGAATGACGTTGATAATGAGGTCCAGTTTGCTGCATCATTTTCCATTGTATTTGTCTCGATAACACGTAACAACGTTATTACTATGACGTGATTCTATGCTAGTATAACATGTTTTGTAGCACAGTTGATAGAAAGCAGTGAGGAAATGATGATAACTTATGTCATCATCAAAGAATAGACCCAGACCACTAGCACTTGACGAAGGATTGTTTCTAATTTTAGAAACTAAATGCTTCAAACAGCTCGGGAATGGCAGCTGAGTCGGAAAACGGTAACGACGAAGAACCGAAAGCAGGAATGCGTCGTCGTACTGAATGTGAAAAGGATGCGCAACTGAAGACGACCGACTTGGGTGGTGGAGACGTAAATGCTGAAGGCTGTAGAATTAGTGCAGCTGTATAACTGGCTTATAAGGTCCCACTTCTCAACTTGTTTCACTGAGCTGCTTTCGTAAACTGCAGACATTATGGTGATGATCAGTATGATTGTTGTCATCGATACCTTCTCTTACCGACAATAGTAGCATTTACTATTAGTTTGTTGCTGTTTCTTATTACTGGTGTATATTTCTGTTTGTTTTCATTTTTATAAACCGAGTGAATGTATATCGAGTCATTCATGGATTTTATTAGAATATAATTTGCAATAAATTACATGCTAACGTAAGTAGTGTATCTCATAGAGTTACCCTTTTGATTAGAATGACAGGCGACTTTCCACTTGATGAGTGTGAGGACGGTGCTTATGACAAAAGATAGGGTCGCCTCATGGAGACTACTGGGGTTTTTGGTGAGGTCAATTTATCGGGAATAATGCTATTCAATTGCCATATAACGATGTAATGTGTGCATGTCTTTGTAGAGTAGCATATTGTCGGTAGGTACAAGCAGAGCAGCATTGGGTGGGAATTCAGGACTATCCTGCCATATAGTATTTCAGTAGGACTGGCTAGTATTAGTTCTTTCTGTATAAAGTGAAAAGATTGTATATTCAATGTTAGACGGTCCTAGAATTCCTGAAACTAATTTCATTCCCGAATAGAAACCTAGCTGAGAATAGGCCTGTACCATAATTCACCACCATCCTGATGTAAACATAGGCTTCGAGATGACAATATCCATTGATCCATGAACGATGGCAATAGCCTATGGTGACCATTTGAAAATACTTCAACATAACTCTTAGGGCTTCAAGGAACACTGTGCTAAACCAGCAAAACTCCGTAAATGGTTGATGGCACCGCATAGTAAGTGACGATGAAGCCTTAAAATATCCCAGTACTGCCGCATTAGTGTTTAAATATAGATAGAGATATGATTAACAGGTAAATAAACTCTATTCTAAAAATGCTGTGGTAGAATAATGAGTGAAAATCAGCAGAAGATTGGCTATTAGTTTCTGATTCTTCGATTTGATGACAGGTAAGTAATGATACTTATCAATCAGGAAGAAATAGTCGTTTTTGAAAAAATGTTCTACACGCAGTTGTTCGTCGTTGGCTGAGTAGTTCGTTTCTATTCGAAAACAGATAGAAAGACCACAAATAATACATTTTAATGAAGTTTTTGTTAAAAATCCTAGAAAAAAAACTAGCTTTACTTGTAAATAAGTAGCGACTAAGAGTTAGAACGACCATCCATCTATAACAAACGAACGCACTTCTTTTACAATTTAAAATTGTTCAACAAAATAGTGTGTCATAATGCAAATTCTCTCCATCATTTTGCTACTCTCGCCTTTAAACTTTATCATTAATATCTCGTGGCTTTTATTTACAACCTATCAGATGTGATAGGTTGTCAATGGTTTCGATGTGATCTTCCTGATGATGCTGAGGTGGTCGCAAAACTTGGCCTCAGGTGGTGATCGAAGCCGAGTCCACAAATATATGCTCTGTTGTGCTTAGGCGGGAACTGAGCCCACCAATTTTGCAATTGATTCAGCATCAGTAGCGACTTGTGACCAATGTTCTTTCTATACACGACTTTTTTTTGTATACCACATCTTTTTTGTTTCTAATTTTGCCTAATGTGTATTTTTCTTTTTTTTTTTAGAACCGTACATCTTGACTTATTTTCTAGAGCGGTTTTCGTGGTTAAAGTCGCGCAAAGATGTCGATTCTTCAGAAAATCCAAGATATTGAAGAAGAGGTAAGATTTGCCTCAATCATTATTCACAAAGGAGCTCCATCTCACGTGCTCTCGTTGTGTTTATTTTTTCTTGAACTCTATTTTACATTGCATTCTAATAGCCTGTCGTAAAATTTGCTCATTAGATGATAGGTCGCAAGATATGAATTCTGAGTTTTGTGATGATGTAAATTTGCTTAGGATAGTGCGTTATCTATCTTGCAGCTTTATGCAGTGTAAACTGTACTTTTACTCCAATATTCTGAAATAAAATAGTAATATTTTTGGCTTTTAAAGATTTTTAATTTTAGCTATTTTTTGTTTTGCCAGTCTTTGTGTTATCAGTACATATATTTCCACTTTCGTTCATATTTTGTACGCTTTAGATGGCGCGTACTCAGAAGAACAAAGCGACCAATGCTCACTTGGGTATGTTAAAAGCTAAGCTGGCCAAACTTCGTCAAGAGCTCATCACTCCTAAGGGAGGAGGAGGTAGCTCCGGAGAAGGATTTGATGTTGCTAAAACCGGCGATGCACGCGTTGGTTTTGTTGGTACGTTAAGATTTTGTTTAAAAAGTGAGCTAGTCTCATGACGCTAGATATTTTCTCGTAACAATTGTGCCATAGCTAAATTAATGCTCGGAGTATCTGCAGCTTTCACTAAGCAGGGTTTGAAAAGATGTATTATAAATAATCATTTAGCAATGCTGACTTTATAATTTGTTGCATCACATTTTACCTTTTCTTGCATAGCTTTATTTCAATTCTTTTGTGAAAAGCAAAGAGTTTTGATACTGCATTGGTGTTGGTGCTGTTTTCATTTCGATAGTTCAGTGCTTGCTGCTATATTAGACATTCAATAATTCTAGTTTTTGAAGTACTAACAAACAATTTCGGCGATATATTTATTTTCTTTAATTGCTTTAATTATTTATGCTTATATACTAATTGTGTAAGCGATAGTACTTACGAATGTTAAGATTTGCGACTAGACTATAGAATTACTTATTAATTTGTTTTCAATTTGATGAGTAGACAATTTTGTAAATTTAAATGAAATTCACGAAACAACGTTATTGTACAGTATTATATGCGGTTTTTTTTATTTACATTAAGTTCCTTCATAGCTAATATCAAAACCAAGCGTCAGAAATGTATGGTGGGTTTTCCATTTTACCTATGAAGTGCTGCATCCTCAATTCTGAACCATAAGTTTCTCCTTATTGAGCTCAATTTATTTCTTTCGTTCTTTCATATTACATTGTGGATTTCACAATAGTTTAGTTCACGTGGGTAAATGTAAATGAAGCGTTCCATCTTTCTGTAGTCGATGAATTGCTAATCAATTTGTGGGGGTAAGTAAGTAGCACAAATATGATAAAGTACCTCTCCAGTATAATACAGCAGTTTCTGATAAGGTCATTTCAAATCAAAATATGGACTATTTGCTTTCAATTTGTTGTACGATACTACAAAGAAAATGAATGCATCGCAGAGGGATTGATGATCTTTATCCCTAATTCACTATATGTTAAGACAATAGTCATTTGAAAAAAGACCGAAAACATGTGCTAATATTTAATGTCGGTGCTCTAGCAGATATATTTAGAGCTGCGGTTGTGTGTCATTTATGTGATTTTCTTATACAAATGTGTTTATGATGTAGTTCGCTCTTAATATTAGTATGAAGTTATAATTTTTCACCCAACTCTTTATATTTTCAAGTTATTTCATATAGGTGTGTTATTTGTTGCATCTGTTTCTGTCTCCATTGTATATTCTCTTCTTGAGACATCATGATTCACAATATTAATTGGAACGCGATTTTTGTTCGACTTCGACATCAACATCAAAATGTGTTTATTTTCAATAAGCATATACGACGTTATACAATCTATTCGTGAGTGACTTTTTAAGGTTCAAGCAGTTTCGCGATCTCCTTTGGGGTCATGTCGATTCAGGACAAGTGTCCATCGAAGTTGATCTATAGAGCAACAATGGTTTTCGTTCTTTTAATCCACACCAGTCGAGTCAACTATCTAAGAAAAATCTTCTTTTTGTGACAGCTTAGAACGTTGTTGTTCTAGTGGACGTTTATCTTCATGTGACATGAAACTGAAGGCGAGAATCTCGCGTTGTGTTAGGTTGTGGAGAGGTGAAGAATATATTCTAATACTTCTGGATACTAATTTCTATTTACTGACCGTATTTTGTATTACTATTAATGTTACTAATATTACTCTCTCCATTTGCCGTTTGAGTTTTGTGTGTTCTACTTACTTGTCACCTCAATCGACAGCTCCTACCTCTTTTGCGTTGGTAACCCTTTCGAAATGAGATTTTGAAACGAAAAGTTTTTGATTTCCTCAAGAATTGCGAAAAAAAGTAGTCATTTGGCGAAACAGACAAAGTGTTGTGATAATCAAAAGTTTTGGATAAATACACTGGGAAATGAAAAATTTCTTTGGATTCATTTTTTGTGTTCTGTAGAGATTCTGTGAAGCAGTGATTGTTGCTGAGTAAGTGTAAAAGTTTAAAGGGAACTATCATTATGCATGTTGTATTAACGTATAAGCATGTATCATTGTTACAGCTTTCATGAATAGAGCATTATCGTTTATGTGTTATTCATATAGAACTAACTTCATTCAACTGCAGCACTAGGTTGAGTACGAGACAGTTAATGAGTCAGAGAAGCTCCTCACTTTTGTGCAGATCAGCATGCTTAAGAATGAAATTTAAAGGCACTTTGGTTAAAAATAATTTGATTTGATGTATCTGATGGCTTTCTATATTCGACATTATATGGAAGGTATTAAGCTGCATCAAATCTATTAAAGATTTCTGATTGAAGTTTTTTTTTTTACATTATGGTGATTATTCCTTTCAGAACTCAGCAACATGTTAGAGATTTTTTTCTTTCTAATTCATTCAGAATGATAGTTGCATGTTTAATTCCATTGAGGATTTTTTGAAAGCTATACAAAACAATATATGGCGAATACTTTATGTCGTACTATATTCTATTCTATCAGAAGTATGAATCAATTTCCTATATGCTTTCAATGAGGCACAAGTGATGGGAAGCTATACAAATGTTATTGATAGAAATATTTTAGCGAAAGTCATACAATTTGCTGATCTTATATAAATTGAGTACTGAGATAATAATATACTAGACAAAACTTATAAAAAACACAACTAAAAAAAGAACTCGGTTATGACGTCTGACTAGTCTCATTCGTGAATAATGAGGTTAATTTTGAATAAATACCTTATAAGAGAAATCATAAACGCATTTAGTATACCCATATTTGCCAATGTTGTTGAGCTTCGTTATATTGGCATGTAGAAAAAGGTTATAATAATCGATAAGGTTAATCGTGAGAAATATGCACTATGGTTGTATGATGTGCTAGCTGTCTGGTGGTGGAATCGGGGTTGATTCTTCACGTAATCGTTCGTACACGTAACTTTCCATCTCACCTCCGCATGGCAACTGTTCATCATTTTCTGTCTCTGAATCGCTGTCGTAATTCTTGTTGCCTGATATGGAATTCTGAGAAGCTACCATAGTTTGGTTTGGCCAATCTTCGCTGCTTATCAGGTCATCATCGTCGCTCAACTTGTAGTAGATCTCCATTTCTCCTTCTCCACTTGACCAGTGTGTCATCTCGCTTTCTCGTTTTTTCTCACATGCGCCTTTTCGTAAATCCTGTGCAGACAGATTTAAAGGGTTGTTTCCTTTTCCACGTAAAGTTATAAAATCTCTTGCATTGTGTATGTCATCGCCAATACGGCTTGTACTTTTCGACTTGAATTGAATCGCTGGGTTATTCTCACCCTCATTTTCAAAGCAACTGTACTGATTTTTCGGGCCATTCAAAGAATTATCAGGAGGAGCAAATGAATCCGATAAGATGAGCGAGTTATGCATTGATGCAAGTGTATCAGGATTGGTATTATGTGAGTGATCTGATATAACTGTCTGTGAAGAATTCCTAGATGCAGAATTTATTGCTTTTTGAGAAAGCTGTTCATTTTTTATCACGACCTCTTCTCGAAATGAATTCGATGATTTTGTAGATAATGGTAGGTCATTATTATCGAAACTCGATTGGAAATCGCATGTAGGTTCTCGGGGTAGTTGTGAGGGGTCGCACATAAACATCAAACGAGCCTGATGTTCGGTGAGAATATGAGATTGCTGTTGGCAAGAATTGAGACATTCATCATTTTCATGATTATTTGATGGCATCACTTCTTTCAGAAGATTTGTCATGTTCAATACTGTGCCGTTTTTTGATTGTTCGTGTTGACAAGAACCGTAATTAGGAACGGTGTTAGAGGTCACAGTGGCAAGTTTGTGTGCATCTTCAACAGATTTTCGTTCTAGTCGGCGTAGTCGAGCGTCTCTGAAAAACATCAAATTGTAACAAAATATGATCAAGCCAATTCACTGATATTATAGATTGATTAAGCAACTAATGTTTTTTATGTTGTGGTCATTACTTAACCTTCAAACTGTTCTTTACAATATTTTCAGTCATACTGTTTACATTTTCTAGCGTTTTATAAATATTTTTTTTGAGATGTTGCTTTTTTATTTTCGAAAACCGTAGAGTACCAAACATCCATAAATTTTAATAGATTTGGAATCAATTCAAATTCTTTCTGGTTAGGCAAAGAAATTTGGTCGTTCAATTTGTTGCGGTAGTTTGTTTCATAGATATATAAGCAACATTTCAGTTTCATACGAAATTAACGTATCCCTTCTTCACTTTTGAATGTGGAGAAAGAGGGAGAATTATCTTAAACAACTGTGCAAAGAACGACATCGTCTTTGAGCAGCGAGATCATTTTTGCAAAATCTGAGCCCATGCAGAATATACCGGACGTTGTTTTCATACGCAAAGTTGCTATTGGGAAAGAAAAATCATATAAACTTTTTTCACTAATATTCTTAATGATAAAGAAAATGAACTGGTTTTTAACTAGCAGAAACAGCATGAAAATCATTAATTATGGACGACTCATTAATTATTCGTGAAATGGCATTACTTTTGGATGTATCCCAATAAGATTCATGAAAACAATAGTAATTGATCTATGATCTCTCACCTGCAAAGGCGTATTGCTCCAATGATGTAGCAAATGATAAAGAATGTACCAACGGCGGAAATAATTGTAATCAACTTAGTATTGTTGGCTTCTGGAGAATTTAAATGGCGTCGTATTCGTGACACTCGAACACTATCGAGTTTTATTCCTCCAAGAATTCTTGCTAGTGGACCAGCTTGGCTTCCAAGAATATACTTAACCTTAAAAAAACTTTGAAAAAAGATAGCGAAGAGTTAGAAGCTCCGACTACGTTGGTGTAGCAGCATATTGGATTCTAATCGATATAGAAAGTATTGAATGTAATTGTATTTGTATTGTTTCATACTACTAATAGCTTACAAGCAGAATTGAAATTATAAACGGGATTTTCTACTTCATTTTTTTAACAAAGAGTAGAACAACATTTGTATCCAACCTTTACAGGATCAATAATCATTTGCTCGTTAAGTGATCCGACGTTTTCTGATCTTGTTATGGCGAAAAGTATACGAGTCACGTTGATTGGTTCTCGTTCTACTCGAAGCAGTACAACGTTGTTCTGAGTGAGAAGTGGTTCAGATTCATCATCAGCTGCATATAGAACGGATTTGTCGTAACCATCGTCGTCTGACTGCGATGCATCGGATGTCGTCTGTAATGCGCAGCAAGGCACTGTCAAGTTAGCAGCATTAGTAGTACTAAACAGATAAGTTAGCGCACCTTTGTGCCCAAACCGCAAGAGTGATTTGCTTATATGTATGTTATGATGTAGTGTACTAAAGAATCAATAAGGATGGATTGTATCAATGTTTTCTTTTTTTTGCAGTGTGAAAAAAATTTAAATATCATCAATCCACGCTGTGCATACAATTTCATATCCCTCACATTGTAGCGTCTCACTATCGTTTTCCCTTCAGTGTAACTTGTTAGCATTACTTCACTGTCTCGTTGTTTACGACGCCTCTACAGTGTTTGACAAAATAACAATACAGCATATTTTATAATCGTTAGCAAAGGTCTTGAAATGTATTGAAATAATTTACCGCGATAGAATGTGTATGGCTAACTTCTACAATAGTGAAAAAAACTAGTAATCTGTGGATTGTGCATCATCCGACACAACGCTGTTTATTTTCATATATCGAAAAGCCGGCTAATCACAACATCTTCGTGATTATAGAAGCTCTGATTATTATTAAAGTCCAAAAATAGCCGGTAATCGATCATTGACGATGACGAAAACGAATTCATATGAAGAAAATCAAAAAATTTACCTTAGTGAGGGCTAATGTAGTTCCAAGACATTCGTTCGTTTGATGTTCACAGTAGGAGGAAACTATGCTAGCTATTCGACGTTTGAAATACGTTTCATATTTCTCATTGGTGTGAAGATGTGCCTCAAGGTTCACGTGTCGTAAGCGCATGTCAACGACCGGTAACTCACGCGACTGAAATTTACGTAGAAATTTGAACAGCTGTTCTAATTCTGAAATCTCAATGAATAATTATTGTATATCACAATAACCTACTATCAATATTATGAATGTTTTCGTTGTATTTGCTTAGAAATCCACTTTGTAACACTCGAATTTGTCAAAATCTTTCAGTTTTCAAATTGAAATCGATTTCGCCCATTATAAAATCAATAAAATATTTCAACAACGTTTGAGGATAATTTTTTTCTATAATGAGAATAATAATCTTTTCCATGATCGTTTCGTTTTTCACAGTTTTTTTTTTAATTAGATAAAGAAGTATTGCAATAATATCTTCATAAAATGGTTTGTTCTCAATCTATCATCTAATTATGCATCCAATTATTTTTTTTTACTGCTTTCAATTGATTGATATCATTCCTTTCTTATGTTGATCAAATATCGGTTATAAAAAATCAGAATTAAAATTGAAATGGTTTTGTTGTAGTGAGTGACGAAACGTTAACGAGTTTTCTACCTCTGTTCTAATTTTATGCATCATATATGATGTATGTGCATCAGAAACATATGCTTTGATATATTATCGATTAATAAACGCTATTGATTTTCAGCTTACATTATCATATCCGTTCACTTGTGAACGGCTAACGTAATTTGACTACCCATCGCTACCAAATCGATTATTAAAAGATTTTTCGAAATTTTGAATTAGTCATCAAGTTGACGAGTACGGGTAATATTTTAGTAGGTTGACACGAAATACTGAGTGTTATGGATTTACCTCATTAACAATACTTCAAATTGCATTTCTTGTTTTGTATAATTGTACTCTACTCGTTAGCTTACTTCACTTGCCTCAATTTATTGCTTTTCATCAAACATTTTTCATCGTTATGAATAAAAGCAGTTTAAAAAAACAATGTAATAAATGCTTTATCGGAATAAGTCTATTTTTTTTCCTATAGAAAGTGCAAATTTCTTTATGAAATTTTCTGTTCATTTTTCACAGAAAGAAAATCTATCGTTGTATGTGACAGTTTCTTAATTCAGTTGGATACAAATACGCTAAATCTTTTGAAATATTTCCTCTGAGGTAACTCAAATGTGTATTTGATTTCTTTTTGAATTCTAACTCCAAATTGAGTTTAAATTGATTCATCTGCATAGATAATGAGAAGCGATCGCTTTCAACCAGTTAATGTCTCCGAAATTAGTTCTGAATTTCATGACGTTATTGCCATAAAATGCTACAGCACGCACTGTTACATGGAAATCGAAATCGAGTTCTCATGTTAATGTTTACGTGGTTGTCAGAATTATAATAGTCGACTGAAATTGGCCTACGATATTAAGGGTGAGGACTGCTAAGCCCTTTAGAAGAAAGTGGCTTTAATGCTGACCAGTTTTAGTGTCGTATTTTTATTTTGTGTATAAAGGGATTTTTAGCAAAAATGCTTTTGAAAGGTACCAAATGAGCCACTAAACAGCAATACCAGAGGATTATAGGTGAAAGTTAATAAATTTTTGAGGATTATCGCATTTTGCTCACATTTAAAATGAAGCATACCAAAGCTTATGTGAGTTAGTGAGTGAGTGAGTGTGTGTGTGTTATGCACGAAGGCCTCATGATGCATATTGTTAGAAGAGAGGAAATTCTCAATGCGGTCGATAACTTGGGTGCTTTTGCTTTTTTGTGAGCAAGAAAATAAATTCACGTTAAGTGCATATTTTCTTGTATTCTGAATATTAAATACATTCTGATGTTAACAATTATAGCATGTGATGACAAGGAACAGTAAGCAAGAACAATGCTATTTCATAAAGAATTTAGCACAATCTAATAGATCAATAAATCAATTTGAAAAATTGAGAACACTAAGACTTATTGTGATTAACGTTCTTAAGTAATATTATTGTTAATAATGTGAAATAATGAGTAAATAATGAAAGTTTCAATAGAAATTTATTGCGTATGCGTATGAGATTTCGCATTACCTCACCTGAATAAATTGATCACATTCGATAATGTTAGGTTCGTTCAAGATTTCTGGAATACCAACTCGACAAACGCATTGATAATCTGTGTCGTTGTTGCACACCATACGTCGCTGTTCATAGTATGGATAATTGATGTTCTCAACGCGATCATTTTTATAATAGCGCACGGATGAACTGTTAACTGTTGATGAGATGAGAAAATTAGAAGTAATGTAAAAGAATAGAATGCGCGTAATGTTTCTTGGTTGTGATTTCGAGAAGTATTGGAAATGGCGGCGATTTTGCTGGTAGAGTAGTGGATAGAGCGAGCTCATGCGAGTCGTGTTGTCAGGCGCATGCCGAGGAAGAGAACACTCGGGCCTCACACGCGCCTTCGTCACTGCAAGCCACGCCCAGTTGATCCAACAGCTAATATTTGGACGCTTTCATCATTTGTAACTGAAACTATGATTTATAGAACTGAAACTTTAACGTTGAACTAATATAATTCAATAATATTATTCTTCTTTCCTCCATTACCATCTATATATCTGTAGTGAACTGAAAAACAACTCATTCGTAACTCATTCAATTCAGAGTAGTGTTTAACGTATATATTTTTTCTAGTGAGTCAAGACGATTTGTTCAAGTTTACTGGACCAGTTTCAGTGCTAGTTATTAAAGTGTTACTAGTAGAAAAGCTCTTATACGTCTCATTAAATGTCTTTGAGATTTTCCAGTATTTGTTTTATAGGCTTTCCGTCAGTTGGTAAGTCTACACTATTGTCAAATCTTGCCGGTGTCTATTCTGAAGTGGCAGCTTATGAGTTCACAACACTCACCACAGTGCCTGGAGTTATTCGTTATAAGGTTCGTTCGATTGGGATTAATCTTTCTCTGATTGTCATAAATAATTGCATACAGTTTTTAACTGAAATAGGGGGCAAAAATCCAATTACTCGATCTGCCTGGAATTATTGAAGGAGCGAAGGATGGAAAAGGTCGTGGAAAGCAAGTGATTGCTGGTAGGTTTCTGATAATTTTGTGAGAAGGGATTCTTTGTTTTCTCGTTTAAGTCACATTGTTTTTTATGCTAACCTCTACATTAAGGTAAAGTGAGATAACTTTAGTCGCAGTTGTGTTTTACAATACAACGTTGACGAACTATTGAAGGCTTATAAAAGTCTTTTGAACAGTGACGTTAATATGATATTTCTTTTGCTCGTAGAACAATTTTAATCAATAATATTTGTAGTATTAATAATAGTTTAATGATTTTTGGTCAAAGTTTCGGAATTCTTCTCCACTTCACTTACCACTTATCAATAAACGGAACATTCATTATCTTTTGAATTTGTAATTGGATATGCATCGTTTTTTTTTGTAAGTTGGATGTACCGTAACGATTAGTCTCAATCCTCGTTTGGAATTCATCAGTATCCATATTTCTTCTTTTAAGCATGAGCTCTATTTTGTTGTTAGAAGATTTCTTCATATCGCTTATTTGTTGATAAGAATTTTTTTTTGTTATCTATTTATAAAATTACACTAATCTTCTTATTATTAGCTCTTCATATTCATCATTCAACTCGATTTACTTCAAACTTCCTCCTATTCCTCCTTTGTAGAATATACAAAATAATGAATTTTGATTAGATTCTATCTCAATGACTCTTGTTGCTTAATCTATGAAAAAAACCGCCATTTTATTATTAAGTATTACTGTCTTGCATTAATAACATATATTTATGTAATTATTTATTATATTTGTATGACGTTGAAGCCTATATAACAATGGAATTGAATTGAACCTTATCATTATTAATATATTTAATGTATTAGAATAATAATTGAGGTCAACAATGTCGAGATCATAAAGAAGTGTAAGGATTTGAGAGAATCTAGGCCATGACTATTCAATAAAGTGGTCCAATTGGGTTTTTTTTATTTCTTTAGTAATTACATTTTATTGTTTTAGACGATATGTGGATAGTTGACAAATTTGTTTCTATTAAATATTCTGAAGAAAAGTAATACGGTAGTGAATATAATCGAAGCGGAAGTGATCACAATACGATGCTCGCTTGTTTTGGCTTTTTTTTCACTCAGTGTGGTCCCATGCACTGCTTAAACAACGTTCAATTTTGAGTCGAAGAAATGTAGTTAGCGCTAACGTTTCACTCAGAGTTATGGCGTCGAAAAAAAAAGTACTCGCTCAAATGGAAACAAGGTGTCTTTTTTTTTTGGTTTGAATTTTTCATTGTTTCAGACTTATTTCCATTCTTTCCAATTATCTAAAACGACCTCCCCCCTCTTTAGTTTATCAAACAATTTATGGCTCAAAACAACTTTTGACTATTTATTTATTTTATAAATGCTACCGGTTTGCTTCCAGAATCTATTTATTGATTGGAGTATTGGAGTAACTTTCGAACGTTTTTTTTTTGTAATCATAGTTGATTTGACGCCACCAATTTTTGAACGCCTTTCTCGTGCCACCATGTACCTCATAAACTTATTGTATCCTTATTCCACTTGAGATCTGACTAGGCAACTCGTTAAATGCTATAACCGTTTTTTAATCGTTATTGTATGTTGTAGAGAATTCGCTTTTCGTTACGACCTTAAGAAACACCTCACCTTACGTTACATATTCACAGAACAGTTCACGGAATCATAAGT
>KN716155.1:437310-450531 GCA_000816705.1 Dictyocaulus viviparus | reverse complement strand
TACTCATTAAACTCATTGAATTCTTCATTTCAGACGAAAAAACTTCTTCAGATCGTTTGTATATTGAGGTTTTTTCAGTATATTATCGATCGAAAATCAATCATATGTTAAGAAAATAAAAGCATATGGCCAATAATCGTGTTAAGTCATGTATGCATTACATCATCTGTGAAAGGAGGACTAAGAATGAGATTGCAATCTACTCAATATCTAGTTATAGAGGAATGTTATGAGCTGACATGTCATATGAAGAAGCACTAAAGAACTATTTTTTCTAAAAGGACGAAGGACGTTTCATAGATATATATTCATTTATAGATGTTTACATTATGTTTGTATAATTATTGTCTATCTTTCTTTCATATTATGTTGTCTGATTTATTATTACTATTAATATCATTGATTTCTATCACTACTTACTGTTTTTGTTAGCTATAAATCAATTATTATTAATCAATTATTAATTACTTAATTATTATTAATTGAAAGTCTCATGAAAATTTTCCACCTTGCCAGTCTCACCACCTTATTAATAATTTTCAAAAAACACAATAGAATGTCATTGTTGATGTAAGTGAGAAATTGGAATGATCTACCTCTATTTGTCAGCGACACCGAATTTTTTCTCCGATTAGAGCTTCACAGGATTGTGTGAGCATTTTGAACATATTTTGGCAATACTTCGGTTTTTCTATCAATCGTTAGTTAATGAAGCTAGTGAAAAGAGTGGAAAATAACGTTCAATAAATTAATCGTTCTGGCTTCTGCAGTCTTGTTCTACAATTCCGTAGAAAAGCTGGCGTTATTATTGGAGGAATGAGGAGATTTCCTGCTGATCAATTGTACTTAGAAACATCTTTGTTTCTTCTAAATTACAAGAATAACTTTCGAACGTTTTTTTTTGTAATCATAGTTGATTTGACGCCACCAATTTTTGAACGCCTTTCTCGTGCCACCATGTACCTCATAAACTTATTGTATCCTTATTCCACTTGAGATCTGACTAGGCAACTCGTTAAATGCTATAACCGTTTTTTAATCGTTATTGTATGTTGTAGAGAATTCGCTTTTCGTTACGACCTTAAGAAACACCTCACCTTACGTTACATATTCACAGAACAGTTCACGGAATCATAAGTTTTTGTTTTTGTTCATTGGTTCTTGCAATATCCACTTGTGATAATTTATCATTCTCAGCTGATCCTCATAGGAATGAGTAATGAGGATTTATGTAACTTTTCGTGCATTCTCAATAGCACCAGTTCTAGTAATCGATATTGTTTTTTCGAAATCAACAAAACAAATAATTCTTTGTTAAGGATTTTTCTCCTTTTAAACTGCCCTACGGCTGAGTTTGAATGTAAAAGAAATTGTTTGGCAAAAAGACCATTTCGGCACGGTATTTTTCTGAAATGGTTAGTTTAGAAAATAGAAATATAGAGAAATGAGTTCTGGATTTCATCAATGAGGTTCGACTTTTAATATAGTGCAATGAGAAGGAATGAAGTTTTTAAATCAACTATATAAGATATTCATTGGGTGAGATGTATTGATCTAACAACACATTATGCGTACTACATACAAACATGTTTGCAAAATAAACACAAACAAAAACAATAAACTAGGTGCATATTATACAAGAAGTTTATCGAACAAATCAATATACCCATCTCTATGTTTCGTACATAGTAACTTTTGTTCCTCGCTCCTTTATATCGAATACTTACTATGATTGTTTGACGTGACTTTGAAAGCACCATAAATGAGTGAAAGAGATACGTAAGAGCTTGAAACTCATCACATATATTCTTCATACCATTATTTTATAACGGAGGTATTCATTAAGCTAAGGATAAAATGACTTGCAGGGGATTATACAGCCTTCATGATTTCTTTGCGATATAGAAAACCCGGAGAAATGAAAAAAAAGAGCATTCAATTTCAGTTGCACGGACATGTTCTCTGATCCTAATGGTTCTGGATGTGTTGAAACCGCTGAAGCATAAGCAGTTGTTGGAATATGAATTGGAAGGTTTTGGGATTCGTTTGAACAAAAAACCACCGAACATTGGATATAAAAAGAAAGATAAAGGTGGAATCAATCTGACCGCATTGGTATGATCACATCGTTTTAACGTATATTCCAGTGATAAGGCTATCATTGAGGTCTTTCGGAAGTCCATCATTATAGCAGTAATTTTCAGTGTCGCATAGTTTTGCACTATATCTGACCTCCATAAATCAACTCAGTTTTCTTGTATTTTAGATTTCAAACTCAATTTGACTAGTTATTTCACATTAATGTAGAGCGTGACAGGAGTTGTTAAACTGTTTTAGATTTGCTGATTAGATGCTGATTAATAGCAGCCGTAGTAAAAGAAGCTTATATTATTACAGTGATTTGTCTTGGTTGAGGTGTTTAACAACTTTACATAGCTTATTGATACTTAGATTCTTATTTCAAAGTTCATGCCTTTTGATTTGTTCATGACTTCAAATCGCAATGCTTAAGATTACGTTTTTAATATTGATACTTCATAATTTGTACTTACATTTCCCCACAAAGCTATCAACCTCATCTTTGACAATAAACCTCACCGTTGCTTTACGACACGCGATGATCTCGTAATGCTGTGGTGAGAGTTTAAATCGTACATATGCATGTTTAGTTGAAGAAAAAATCTCCATCTCCACTCTAATGGTACTTTTTCAAGCAGTTTTTTATTTTGTTACTTAAAAAGAAACATCAGGATGTCAGTCATCATAAATTAACGACTTTTTCGATGTTAGATAACATAGGACTGCAAAAAAGTGTCGAAACAAAACAACAAAATAACAGAAACTAATAAAAGGGAGAAGAGAGGGAAATTTTTGTGTTCATTGTATGATTTTCGTTACATTTTTAACAGTATTACTCGCACCAATTGTTGCACAATTTGCAGGAGGAGATGTTTGATCTTTTTTGGTCTCTTTGAGTCTTTCACATGATATAAAATAACTGAAGAAAATCATTAAGATTTTGAGTCAATATTGTTCCTATAATTCTACTTGCTTCATTGTTTCATTTTTCTTTTTCTCGAGAAATAATGAGGAGAGAGGGAATAGACTAGAGAAATACGAAACTCCTTAAATGTAACATTTGAGTCATTTTGCTCATATACTAGTTGGTGGATTCTTTGTCTACTCATAGCTTTTGTCTCTGGGGACCATTTGAGTAGCAATCGATCTGTGTTTTTATCCGCTTCTCAGTGGTTTTCAATCTTTTGATTTCACATTGAAAAAATATTCTCAATGGATGGATGAAAAGTCTTAAAAATACTTGAGATTATAAGTTTGTTAATTTTTAAGGTTTTTAAAGATCACAAATTTTCTGAATCCTTCTCTCTGTTCTAATCTTATTCTATTGCATGTTTTTCGTTTTTTTAAATATTTTGTAAGGCTGTTTGCTTTCATGCAGCGTATACCTATTTGCATCACATAGACAACATTGAGTTATATCATCAAATCGCAGTAAATTATCGATACTCACCAAGTCGACGGAGGTTTGTTTGAGTGCGAATTACAAGCCGAGCCAATAATTCAGTTTACTATATAAACTGCGTGTTACTGAGATATATAACTATCGCTTTATCGATTGTTTAGTGAGGTTTTTTTGAGTGAAACGTTGGAAACGTTTGTTCTTAGAATAATTTTGTGACTACCAGAAGAAAATTCTGCGTAGTTTTCAAAAATCGTTATCAATACCTCATTCTTTTATAAGGTGGCTTGTGTATGTGGGTGTTTTTTTTTTCAACAAAACTACCACCTAAATGATTTTAAAAATATATATTTTTTTATGTTTTTATATTCACGGCGAGAATTCATAGTCTGATTTTTCATTTTTGATTGATGAGAAGCTGCAACAGAAATTAAAATGAAGAAAACAACTGATTGATTCAAATCCAACATTCCTTTAGTAAGCTTCAATTCAATGCAAAATTCACAATGAAATGGTTTTGAACAAGACGCAGAATACGCAAAAGAATTTGCATTTGTTTAATAAATATTGTATACCAACGTCATGTTTATCGAAGAAAAACGAAAATAGCTGATTATCAATGGCAATACTTGCAAGATCGACGATCAGACGAACATACAGAGTATCGATATTCTGCACTTCAGCTGCACAAAACTAATTTGAATCTAAAAACGAATTTTCAATTAATCCGCTCTGAAGAACGGTTTATTGCCCAAATTTGTTTTTTTTTATGATCTTAAGCCGCCACAAAGACCTCGTGTGCATCTGATAGACACGCTATCACTAAATGAATTCTTTGAACATTTATATTTATTTCAGTCATTAGCTTGCAATCGCAGATCATTCTTAAACTCGTCTTCGCATCCTATAAATTTATCACTTTATAAAAGTACAGATCACAGTCATGCTTTTTCCCTCAATTTTCTCAAAAGAATTACTTCGTGAGGATTTGCAGATACAAAAAAAAACGATGGTTGTCTTAAAGTGGTGAACAAGCAAAATTACAGTGGTATCGATTTATTATTCGACATATCGTTAAGGTTGTGGTGATAATCGACTGATCAAAGGTGATAGTGCAAAAAGGTGTTTTTATTACATGTTGCTTTTCATACTACTTCAAGCTAATGGTTAATATATTTACAAGTAGTCTTTGTTCATACTAGTGGCCTTCTTCATAACGTTTGATGGTCAGCGCAGTACATTCCTTGTAACATCATTATTCGCATTCAACTATGTATACAGCTTATCAACATTAGACACGAAAACATCCGTTGATTTTGTAGAGGTTAATCCAATACGAGTCTATGCTATTCTCAGTATCAATGTATAATTCTTCGCCCATTTTTCGTCAACTCATTTCATAGATATAGATATCGATGAAGTTGATAGAATTGCTTGTTTATTTGCGTTGAATTTGTTACGTGGGAATTTTTGGGCAGCAACAGCGATAGATCTTAAGCGTAGGTAATTAGACGTCTATTCAAACAAATAACACTAATGCAGCAATGGGAATGTGCGACTATATGAATGATGTCGATAGATCAGGGTTAATGGATAAAGATTAACACGACCTTAAGGTAGAGAGTGGAGATAATAGACTTATTATTGAGTAAATGAAGTTCAGCTCATATCAGTGAGATACGTAAATCATATAATAGAAAAAAAGAAGTTAGACTCTAATCATACAGATTGATCAGTATTCTGAAGTGTTGGCCTCAGATAATCGTTGGCTTTTATCCAGAGAGATTTGACTATCTACTCACCGGTTTTTTTATCGTGACAATGGTGAATCCTTTCGGGAAACTATATAGGATTTGTTTGATCTTTTTGTGATATTGATGTTATCATATCTCTCGTGCAATTTACTAAACATTCGGCTATAGCATTGTGATGAACTGTTTTTCTCGTATTCTGTTGTATTCTAGTACATTAATTATCTTTATATTGTGATATGTAACGTATTGATTCATTCAAAAATAGAATGGAATTCTACCAGTCAGACATTAATTAAATTTTGACGTAGTCAATTTTCTCATTATTTTAAGTGTTTTCACTTGAAAAACCTATTAGACTTCTAATGTAATGACTAATGATCTCTTAGGAGAATCATATTTATACATAATGCTTTTCTTATGAATTCATCTATTTTAAATGAATCATGGGCTTTTCGAGATGTCTCTGACGTGATTTAAGACTTTAACCTCACCTCACATAACCAAAAATATTTGAATAAAATCTACAACGCGTAGTATTGACATTGATTTGCGACAAAACAAAAGCTTAGATCATATTATTAACACAAGAAAAAAGCATTGACTATCAGCCTGTCTATCCTAATCTCTCATGGGAACAATAAAATCAACGCTTATCAAGAAATGTACTATTCTATGAAGTTTCATTGGCAGTTTAAGTTGATGCGTTCACATCTTCTCAAGTCAAACGCTATTGCTAAAGCAGTGGAAATTTCGAAAAGTTGTAATGTACTTTAATTTGCATTCTTTGATAATATTGTCATTTTAGTGGATTGAGGTTAAGGAGTTGACAAACTGTGAGCAAAAACTTCTAACTCATCAAGGGTATTCAGTTTTTGACCATACATCATTTTTTACTAAGTATTTTTACTGAGAGTGTGCTGTTTTTTATCTTCGAAACTCTTACTATTCATTAAAGTGCTCTTAAGGCAAAGGGAAACTATTAGAATTCTATGTTGTTTGAAGATTTTTCAATCGATTTTTTCTATATAACTGCTATTTATCTTTCTGCTTGTATTCAAAATTGCAAGTCTCGACTATATTTTTTCGGTGTTTAAGGTACCACAGAGTGAACTTGACTTAGAAGCGGTGAAAAGCATTCTTTCGGAATATAAAATCCATAATGCTGATATTACGCTTAGGTGAGTATATGTATCCTATGTTTCTATTCGATGCTTCCATTTTATGTGCTGTGAGTTCATTTACGTACTCTAAGCTTTTTTAAACTAATAGGTTTATGTGAGTTCGATGTGTTACGACTGATTTTTGAATGCATTTTGTACATTAAGATATGACGCAACTTCGGAGGACTTAATCGATATGATTGAAGGCAACCGAGTGTACATTCCATGCATATACGTATTAAACAAGGTACAACCCAAATTCCCCAATTGTTCTTCATCTATATGTTAAAGTATTGAGTTATCACTGTTAATCTCCTCCGCATTATCGTCTTATTGAGTTTTCCTTTTATTTAATAATTGATAATTTCCAAGTAACAGTGGTATGTCGGAGAAGACGCTAGTAGGGTGGGGGATTGAAAAAATGGCACGCCTGCTGCGGGTTAATCAAATGAGAAACGAAATGGATCGGCGCCAGTTACGCTTGATTGTGCCTTATGGGTATAGGTTGGAGATCAGCATGAAGATGACGACCAAACAAATGAATTCTGTTTATTTACAAAACAACGTCTACAGACATACACTTTGCTTTGCGGCTGAGGACTGCATGCTTAACAACAAGTATAAAAAAGTCGACAACTACGGCAAAGAACTGCTTAAGTTGGCCTCAGCAGGTCTAGTGAAACGCACGAAACAACTCATTACTGCTCTTTTTCAGATCTGCGCTTAACCTCATATTACAAAGTCATCTCGCTATATTTCGGAGAAACTGGGCTGGACCACAGCTTCGTACTACATTTTTTTCTGGCTTCTGAAGGAGCATCTATAGGAGAAAGAAAACTAATACACCACAAGCAGCCTGAAATTGACCTATTTTCTTCTGCTATTGTCTCAGTCTTATTCTTACTGGAAGACATTTTAATCTTTGCTCGGCAAACGGCTGGTTTTGATGGTTGTGATGGTGATTTTATAGACTAATTGGTTCATTTAATGTATTACAGGTGAAATTTATCTTGGGTTGATCAATGTCAATGTGTATTGGTTGGGCCAGTGAATAGTAGCAGTGTTGCCCGTTCTGAGTAGTTTGCCACACGGGTCTTCTGGTGTTGATCGTGAATCGTGGAGAATCTTAAAACTTGGGTTATTAAACCTTTAACAAGAAATAGGCTATTGCCGGGCTGCATCGACACAACCGTAACCGTTGTCGCTGAGCTATCCGCGAGTCATCAACGCGACCACGTTGCGGGGTTGCTTGTCGCATATCGGCTCGACAGTGAAATAGCACTGATTATTTTAACATTGATAAGAAATAATATTAAGTAGTATTAGAGCGCTATAGTAAAGGTGAAAATAGTCACATTCCAAGGGAATAGCACTCTTTTCCATGTTAGCGCTCTTCAACCTACTCAGATTCATTTGATATTAATTTGCCAGCCTCGGAGGGATGGCGAACTTGATAGGTGTGGAGGAATGACGTGAACCTATTCTATTTATAGTATGCTTAACTTTGCTTCATTACTCAGAAGATAATTTTAACGCTTTGTTCTTTGAATTGACGTTATAACCTTGAAAGTATTGCACTCCATTTTTAGCTTCTGTCATAGCTATTGTTATAAATGTTCTGTAATTTAGAAAAAAAATTTCGAAAACTAGTAAATTGGTTCAGCTCATTGATTTATGGTAGATATGATGCCTTCACAAAACTATCTATGTGTATGTGTCTCTTTTTCAAATGAAATATATACAAAATATGTATAACACTTTAGATCGATCAAATATCGATTGAAGAGTTGGATATTATTTATCGTATTCCACATTGTGTTCCAATATCGGCACATCATAAATGGAATTTTGACGATTTACTCGAGAAAATGTGGCAATATTTGAATTTGATTCGAATGTGAGTTTGATTGTTTTGTGAGGTGAACTAACTGTATATTTTGTTGAGGTGTTGATATGATAATAATCATTAATTAAATTATGTCGAATGATTTCAGCTATACGAAACCAAAAGGACAATTACCGGACTATTCAGCGCCGATAGTGTTAAACGCCGAGCACAACACGGTCGATGATCTGTGCCTGAAGATTCACAAATCACTCCAAAAAGAATTCAAAAGGTAAGATCATTTTCCTTGTTTTGAATTATGTGCTCTTCCTAAATATTATGTTGTTTGAACTACTAGTAATAATTTCGGTTCGTTGTTTCACGACTAACAACACGGTTCATTCCTTAACTAGATCAATTTCAAGTGAAAATACTGTGCAATTGATATTGATTGGGTTAGTGGTTACTGACTAGTACTCGATTATATTTGCAAATCGTTGCAGTCGTAATTCTACTGCTTGCAACATTTGAGTGATCAATAACAAGTGAAAGTGTTGAAAATGAGTTGTAATTTTAATATTGCGATGTCGTACCAAAAAAAAATGAAATGATTGCTTTAAATTTTTTTAAAAATTCGATTTTAGTGCGTTAGTTTGGGGTGCTTCGGCAAAACATAACCCGCAGCGGGTTGGCAGAGAGCATGTGCTATTCGATGAGGACGTTGTGCAGATTTTGAAAAGGTAAACATAAACATATTGAGGTTCAGTTGCATTAGTGAAACGGTTTACCTACAGTTATGAAAAGTGTCATGTTCCTTTTTTTCAAAGCAGTGATTATTCGCATGAAGAAGTTGGCGCAATCACTAATTCTATAAATGTTTTATTGAATTCATATTCATATTCAATTTTAGGGTCTAATGGTACAAATCGCTTGTTGCTCACACAAGAAAAATAAAATGCCAAGTTCATTAATGAATCGATTGTAAAGTGATTTCTGATTCGTTCGTTATAACAGCTTATAGTTTCTCTGTTATTGTTGTGAATGCTTGATTTTTCGTTTTTAACTGGACGTTATGTCTTTTTGATTTTCAAATATGCTAAACGTTTTTGGACTATGTCGATGATAGTTAGATAGTTTTAGATGCATTTGTTGATTGTTCGGTTTAAGTAAACATGTAGTTTACTAGAAAATGTGGTATAAGATTGAAAAATTTGAATTCATACAGTTTTAGTGACTGTTTATCAATGAACATCCTCATTGGAATGCATATTTTTTGTTCCGAAATGAAAATTTCGATCATTCAGTGGTTGTTGTTAGTCTTTATTCGCCTCTTTTAAATTGAATACCATCTTCCTGCCGAAATTACTCGTAAGTGTCAGTAAATCTTGGCTCTTATTTTTCTAGAAACTGAGGTAGCTTATCAGAATCTTGGCACATTGTACGGATGAATTGTAGATATTCAGATGAATTGTAACTTATCCATTGAAGTGCTCATATATACTTCATATAGTATTTGATTGCGATTATCACAGCGAGCTATATGGTCCGTGTGTTCTTCACTACGTGAGGGTTCCTTTGTTTTTCTTCATATTTGAGATGTTTTGATAATCATCCTGGTTATCATTAGCTATTGCCTAGAACAGAATTGCATGCGAAATATTGAACATAACATATTGAATATATTGAGGGTAAAGTTGTTGAGGCAACTACTAATACCATCGTTATAACGACGAGCTGATGTCGATGAATGAAGGATACCATCATTAAAAGAAGATGAGTCTTACAAAATGTATGTAATTTTTGCAACAGATCTTCGTATCATTCCATCCCTCACTTTTGGTTTTTGTATGGATTCTGGATTTTTGAAGACCACTTATTTACTAGGGAATAGAATTTTGTTAGATAACAGTTTATGTAGATTCGTAATTGTAGGTGAACGCCTCAAGCATAGCATCAATGTATCTGTTGCATTGAATGGTGTTTGAGAAGTACGCTCGCGATGTGCTTCTCTATGAGTGCATTTACAATCATCTCAAATAATGACCGCACACCACTCCAAACTGTCTCTAAAACCTACGTTATCATTTTAACCTCAGAGATACCATGGATTTTACAACTCACGTTAGTAGTAAAGTCATAAGGACACTTTGATCGATAGCAATATGCTTAACATTTGTTCCTTGATCGTAATGTGACGCGTTGTTTTACGAGGTTTTTTGATACATAGGATTTTACGAACTTCCCTTATTTACGCCTCATCTAATAGACACTCTTTAAAATCAATCAATCAGTTAGGTTGTATCTCCTTGATTTGGCAACAGCTCAAGTTATGATAAAGTTCCATGCTGGTAATATCGTATAGTAATATCGTTTTTCGCACTGCCAAATATACTTTTAGACGGAAATAAATACATATGATTCGCATTGACTCATTTTTAATCATGAATTTTTATCAATGCATGTCTTGCATCAATTGTTTACATGGATTTGATAACACTTAATGATTCGTGCAATTGTCACAACTCGTTGGCATTGAGAATCAATTCATTGGTTATTGTAAACAGATACACATCACATATAAATATTATGGTAATAAATGGTAATATGATACAATGAATACTATTTTCAAATTTCAACCATACTCATTCTTTAATGTTTACGAAACGTCTTGAGTGTTGATGTGCTCAATTATCCAACAGAGAACTGACTTAATGGCCCTCTTGTGATGCACGAGTTGTACTCAAAATGAAATGCTTTAAGTCAAGTGACGTCAGCATCATGTACAAGTTGCATAGTATGCAGTTTATGCTTAACTGTGTCATTTTCTCATGGAAATGCTCACCAGATGCTAAGCGGAGCCGAACGACTGGCTCAGTAGGTGTCGTTATCGCCATCATCGATCTTCATTAGATTCAAATTGCGTCTGAATGAAATTGGATGAATAAAAGTCAAGATGAGGATCTGATCAGTCTAGATCGCATAAAGCGGTCATGAAAATTTCAAACTTATCAGTAGCTGTGTATCAGAATGAAAATTGAATTCTTGCATAAAAGTAGGTGTAATTCTTTTTTATTCTGCTCAAAAGCTCAACTACTTCAAAAGAACTGAGCTCAAAGTACGAAGCATGATCATGAATATTTTGAGGATAAGAGGGAAGCAAATTATTGTTTGTATCCAGCGTGATATTTAATGATTTCCAAATGGGTGTCACTCGTGAGGATCTCATTTACTGTTTTTGTATTCATTTATCCCTCACAGTGTATTTGTTTACTTTACCATTTTTCTTTCTGTATCCATTTCAATAATTAATCCCTAATTAACACATAGAAGCAACCTACTTCTTCTTTACCGCTACCTTTTTTTTGACGTCATCACTAATATTTCTCATCATTGTTTTTTTGTTTGTAATAATATATCAGTAATAATACTAATAATAACATTAATAATCCAGTCTATTATAAAACGACTGACAAATCTATCTATGTTATGATGAATATGAGTTATGAAAAGATCTACTCGTTCGAGGTGGTGCATCTCGTTGAAATATAGAAGCTGAGGTTCTTCATTTTTTTGAGTTAGTAAGTCTATGGAATGAATAATAACAACGGAACTGGTAAAGGAATTTCATAGATCGATCTATCGCTTGCATTAAGTCTAGTATACTAATTTTTGTACTCTTTTCTAATTAACGTGTTCATTTCGTAATTGGTTTAGTTACAGTATTTTTCATCTTCTTACAATATGAAGAAAGAAGCATTTTTTTTCCGAATGTAACTCATTCATATTAAGATGATAGTTTCATGTTTATTCATTAGATCGGATCTTGTTGGTTTCGACCTGATCGATCGATCGATCGATCCTTGATTTTTGTTGTTCATTCGGTCCAGCGAGAGGTTGCTAACAATCTCTTATCTGAGATAGTTTAAGTTTTAATGATCATTTCATTTTATCGCCTCCTCAAACACATGAAATGCGTGTTTTCAAAATATAACATAATCAAATAGACTCGTGATTCCAACGCAAAGTTCCTAATATCAATTCCAATCAATCTTATGGAGCTTTCAAAGAAAGCTAAATACTTTAGAAAAAGATGAGGAAAAAAATGACGGTCATAACTACCTCCCTTTCTTTACTCGAACTCTGTTGGGTAATAAACACAGTAACTGGGAGAGTCTAACATAAATTTTCGATAGCTAATAAGGAAGATCTCAGAATTTCCAATCGATGTCGTTAGAGGATCAGAAGAGTGATAAAATTCACTGTTGATAAACTTTAGAAGAATTGAGTGTCGATAAAGATGAAAAGCCTGTAATAAATTCTTATCAGTTTAATACTATAACCATTAAGAAACTCCATCAAAATGATTCTTCTTTACGGACCTACTACGTCATATTTGAATTCACTGCTGTTTCCTATTTTAGAATGACATTTTAAAAAATACTACTTTTTTGTCCCTCAATTGCTTTTTGAGAACCAAAAGCTTACCTCGCTTGGCGGTCACATCATGAGAAGCGTCTTTACTTTCTATCAGCTATGATGGGTTATAATGGTACGAAATTAATATCCCATGTTTTTGAGTTAACCAAAAAAACCATATGTGAGTTCAGTTCACATCAAGTGCTTAGGTTTTGAGATCATTTCATCTATGTTAAAATATGAAATCTAGAAATCAAACACCACTATCGTTTACCATAGCTAATATGGAAGAATATATATTTAACTTGATATATATTCTTAATAATTGATTAAGTTTAGCATAACTGTACTCAGACAAGAGGATTCACAGTGAGGCAACGACTCATGTGGCCTAGGCGATAAGTCTATGTGCATCAAATAAGAGGGCCACTTCTCATTTTTTGACCATCGCAATAAATCGGCATCCAATAAGAACAAATATCTGTGAATGTGACGTGTTAAGAAAATTTAACGACAGGTTTATGCAGACACAAATAAGTCGTTTGTTTTTGTGAGGGGAATTTCTTCTTGTAGAGGGAGGTGGGAGGA
>KN716155.1:412480-433094 GCA_000816705.1 Dictyocaulus viviparus | reverse complement strand
TCATCATCATCATCATTATTGATTATCATTATTAACTATTGTTGACTATTATTATTGACTATTAATTATTAACTATTACTATTATTATTGTAGTTATTGTTATTACTACTATTAATATTACTAATATCTACTAGTATATAATTATTATTGATTTTCAACGAATTCAACTGTGATTTTTAATTATTAAGAAGCTGAAAAATGTTGAGGTAGAGGTAACCGATTTGGTGCACTCAAATATAACCCATAACAAAGCCAATCGTTGTTACTCATCAATAGATGGACGAGGTTACACAAAAACAAAACAAATAAAAGCACTTTGTACGGAAAGAAAAGAAAAAACAGATAGGCTTTGTTTCCCTCTATTGGAACTCCAGAGCTGCTCCTCATTTTATGTGAAGATGCGATTTATCTGATGACTCATCTATATTTCTGTTCAGTTGATGAAAATGTTATAAATAATTATAATCGTTTTTATATTACTTTACTACCTACCGTACCCTCTTTATTTTTCCTTATTAGAAAATTTATTAGTTTCACTTTTTTTACTATTATCTTATTAAGGTTTATTTCGTTTTGATTGAAATTCTATGATTAACAATTGTCGCTGAAGAAAAAATGGAATTCAAATCTTAATAATAGTCTGAAAAATTGATCGATGGTAGATCATACGAGTGTGTTATGCTTTAAACACGGAATTATTGATTTGAGGGTGCATTATTGCTAATACTAAGCTTTTACAACCAACAACTGTTTGTGTATTTTTTTGCTGTTCACAAAATTGCACTAATTAATCTTACAATATTATCTATTGCTATGGAAAGGCGTGGCATACAACTTGTCCTCTCCCCTCATCTATCCCTCTTTTTTGTGAACAAAAAAAAAAATTTAGAGAAAAAAAAAGTACTTTATTTAGATAACACTTGTCGATTTATTACAAAAAAATGATGACGTATTAGCTACAACTTTATTATTAATTACGGTTTATACGCCATTTATATCAACGAATAACCGCAATTACTTTCGCACCAAGGTAATAATAATACTACAAATATTTTCAATATAAATCTAAAAGAAATTAACTCTAAATGAATTCTTAGACTAAATTCTAGTAAGCAGTTTTAAAGTTGGCTATCTTTCGACTTTAGTATTTTTTGACGATTTTTTATGTCCATTAAAAATTATTAGTCAATTGTTTCTTGTTTATTAAAACACAATATTGATAAATTTACAATGTTTACTAAAAACATGGTGAGTTCTCGACAGATTCCTCATCTGCAGAGCTTAAAGATTTTATCCAAATGAGATCCGTACAATCAAACTCAGCTATAAATCTAACAAAAGAAATCCTTCTCATCAAGTTAACTCAGCTACTTGCTCAGCTTCTTTTACACTTCGACCCTCTCCGTTTGAGGTATAGTTTTACAGTTGATTATTGAACAGAAGCAATCGTTCGAATAGTTGCCCTATACCAACCTCGTGGCTTTTTCCTGTGCAAAGAACTCAACACAATTAATGATTATGTGTGGAAGAGTCAAACGATCGATATTCATTGGAGTAATAAGTACTGATTATGCTTCGACTATCATTAATTTCAATCAAAATTATTGATCGAAAATCAACAGAGCGTTTTTTTTCTCTCTTATCCATATGAATGTACAGAAGTATACTTTTAATTGAATGTATTCTTTTATTTTTTTCATAATAAGGATTTTAGTTTTGTTGCCCTCCTCACCTCGGTTTTTTCGCGTAAGGAGAAGTGTTTCGTAAAGAAAACAGCTGCTAGGAAAATGTTATCGAACCATCACTTATATTTTAATGATATTGTTAGCCATAAAGCTTTTACACTGTCAAACATACCTCAGCATCGATTTTCGGACAGCTTGACTACCTACATTCCTCGTCGTCGTCGTCGTTCATCAATTACCGTAATCACTAGTGTATTTAATGGTATTTAATCCATCATTTTTTGGATGTTTTGACCTCTTATACCATATCAATCACTTCAATAATGAGGTAGAAACTAAATACTTTTGAATTCTTTACCTCATCAGAATATTACATGTTATGCTTTGATTCTTAAAGCGGAAAATTGACGTTTTGTTAAGAAATTAATAACAAAATTAAGCGGTTAGTTAGACTTTGTTGAAGTTTTGCTTTAAATATCAGAAGACAAGTAGGTTTTATAGTTGGTGATTAGTGAATTCTATCAATGAAACTCCTTTGTAGATCATAATGCTCTCCTCTCTCCAACTTTATGTTTTCATTTTCTATCCGAATGTTTTGCCTCAGAGACTTTTTAAGAATAGTTCACTTATTGACATACTTGGGTAATTGGACACGGCCTGCTTTCACATAGTGTGCGATTCACAACAATACTTCCCTCCAATCGTTAAAAAAACAGCAAGTTTCCGGTCCGGCACAATCGCAATCCATGGTGGTGGTTTTTGTTGCACATGGTTACATCAATAAAGCTCATATTCTGCGAGCCACTACTAAATCGCATTCAGCTTCAGATGAAGCTTCGCCCTCATCAACCTCGGATGTTCCAACACGTTACATTCATAGACAAGTGTTGTTCGACTCAAGTCCAATGACGAACGCATTCTACGCAAACAGAAATTCCACTTGAAATTGTACTAAACATCCCAGCAGCACATACATTTTAATCAAGTGTGAATACATTTGTAGGATCTTCTATGAAATTAACCACAAGGACGTTTGCCTCCTTCGAGGCTGAGGAACTCATTTAAGAATGTGGCCATTCCTATGGAGCTTCGCATTTTCACCCGCTACTTTGTTAGATATTTAGTGCTATTCTAAAATGTTAGCATCACATCGTCGCTCTATAACTAGCTATAGTTCTCTTAATTATTCAGCTTCTAGCTATAGTACCGTTGAGGACATTTCAATCGGTAACAATATATACAAAAAAAAATATTTACTAGAGAAAATAAAACGACGTTCTCAGATGTTTTATGACAGTGAAATAGACGAAGATCTAATTTATTTCATTTCAAAATTGATTATTTTGGTTGCTTTCCAGTTTCCTAAAGATTTAGTTGAGAAACACCTATTTTTGTGATTCAACTGTGATCTACAAAGTATCAACATCTAAAGCTAATAACAATATGAAATAAAACTTCGGCGTTGATCGATTTCTGTACGATTCACTTCGCGCTCATCTTTGTGGTGAGGTTGTGGAGGTGTTCTACATGAGAGTTTCGTTTATAAATTGACTTGAGGTTATCAGTTTCTAACAAGTCAGCGCAGCCTATTTCTTCAAATAAATCTATAATAATGCACTAACTGATCTTGGAGATATAAAAGAGTTGATAGGAGTAGAGGTGAATGACCACCGATTGCGTAAGCACTGCTGCACTTCCTGGCACCGCTTTACAAATTCTTAAGATGTTATGCTAACCTCATTATTTATTTTTGAACTCTTCAAAAACTTATATACTGTAACCACATTGCAAAGATGGAACATCCATGAATTACTCCAACAAAAGACATTTTATAGACCATTTTTTTTCTGTAGAAGACTTGAAAGAACTTTCTCATAAGATTGCGATGAATTGATCTTTGAAAGAAAATACTTACACTAAAGAAAAATTATTCCATTCTTACTCAAGTCTTACAACCTATTCACCAATACGGAAATTACCATGTGTGTTTTCAAGCTATAAAGACCGATGAGTGCAGAGGAAAGAGGGGCCATAATGTTACACGACCGGTTCAAGTCCTCACAAAATTAAGCCTTCTATCCCTTTGAAATTTGGTGAGTTGGTAACAGAATGGCCCTAAAAGATAAGCAGTATGAATTGGTTAAGATTGGTCACCTAATGTCTGTAAATAGATTGAACTCCTACTCAGTCATCTACACGAACTCATGATGAAGATGAGTGCGTAGCACATCCAACGAAAATTGATCGAAGTTAAAGCTTGTCGTACTTTGTCTAATTTTTAGTTTAAGAAAGAACAGAAGAAATTTATCAATGGCACTTTTTCTTTGACACTGCAGCTCACTTGAGTTCATTAGTTGAGAACAAGTTGATGATGCATTTGAGTGACGAAAAAAATTTCCTAATCACTGAAGAGATAAGTTCACAGAAAATTCTTTTGAAATAACTGCGAGGGACTTCTACATTATTGTTTTTTTGTTTTGTTTACTTTTTTACTATAAGTATGATAGACATGTGTTTATCTATTTTTGTTGTTCTCATCGTCTGGACTCGCGGTTCTCTTCTGTCTTTTTTTTTTCTCCTTTGAAAGTTCTGAAGTACTACATTTGAACACCATCCATTCTTGTAAAGAGGAACGATATTCCTCATAGTAGGTTTTGACCAAATTATATTTTTGCTATTTATGAGTCTATAAAAATATCAATTTCCTATTTATTCGCATGGTCCCATATATCATACTGGCCCTCCTTATACATGGTCCCCTCAGTGAAACCTATTTCATGACCTGAAATTCGTTTCCAAGTGTAGATCAACTTCTTAGATAGCAAGATATTCTACATCATCGAACCATGCGCTCCTCATCACAAGTAATTCAAAATCAAGGTGACTTAAACACTAGCGTTGGTCAAAGCGTCTGTGGGAGTTACCGCTTATTCATTGCCGTAGAAACACGTGAACGTTGGACGTGATTTTGCTCTATACAATGACTTAAAATGGAGACCTTTTTCTAGGTTGGTACAGTTTATTGATTAGTACCAATATGCTAATTCTAAAGAGAAATACTAAGCCTAATGTATAAAGCGAGCTGCTGTCTGAACAGCAGTACGGCACCTCCTACCACTGCACTACACTACTCAGAACTTGTCCATCCAGCGCCTTTTAGTCGCCTATTGTTCATTTGGATTCAAATCAGTCGTATCCAATTTCATTCTTAGCGCTATTGAATTTTTATTATCTTTTACAGCTTTAGTTCACTTATGTTCTTTCTCAAACTCTTTGTATAGAACTCGAACACTTTATTCAGTAAGTCAAAAAACCTCATCTCTTCCGCCATTATTAATTGATAAATGTTCTCGAGTTCATTGGTGTATGGTAAAATAGCTTGAGCCGTAAATTCTGACACATATGAACAAATAATAAATTTTACTCAAATTTTTATATTTAAAAAAACGGCGTTTCTGTGTCGGATCAGAGCTGCTTTATTTGCTTGCTCTTATTTTTCTGAGGTGTATAACTTAAACGCGATAGTTAAAATCCTCCGTCAAATACAGCGTACCTTACATTTCTTCAGATAAAGGTAATCGTAACGTATAATGTGTGAGGTTAAACAAAACAAACTAGATAGAGATTAGCCTCCTGAATACAAGATATAGATTGTTTATTTCTTGAATACCTCAGCAATATAATGAGGAAAACGTATGCATTGTACATCTCACAAGGTTGGATAACGCCAATTATTATCCTGTTGTCATCCTTATTGTTCCGCTACTTCATGAAGTAGATCAAGTAATCTTGTATTATCTAAATTCTTCCATCCACTTTTGTTTAATAGAAAATTTTTTACGATCTATTTTCGAAATGTTTTATATTCATCCAGAAGGTGTGCTCATAGGACTCATATAATGTCAGTTATAAGGCTGTTCGAAAATCAATGTCCGAGTTTTCCTTGTTTTTTTTTACCTCTATTTAATGATGGAGTTTTTTTTAATCGATAACGACACCCCTGTGTTTCCTTGCATGAGAAACATATCGTTTTTTATACAATAGAAATACAATTTATTCTATGATTTCATGAGTCGAACGATCACACCCTGTAGTAAGGGATACGCCACATACTCGTTATTTTCGTGATAATGTGGTGTTTGATTCGAATTAGCCTCCATTGCTGCTTATTCTCTTAGATTATTCTACTGCCTACTAATAGCAAACCCTGAGAGATGAAAAGTTTGATGAGCTTCGATGCGGACTCCAACCTAGGTGTACTATATTGAATCCTCGAGCTCGCTGTGACATCTTTTACACGACGATGCCAAACCAATCGAATAACAATTCAATAATCGATATTCTGAACTGTCGTAAGCTATTCCAGTGTCCGGATTCAAAACAACCAGTTTCTCAACTGTATTATGACATGCAACACAAAAGTGATCTTCTATTGAATTCATCGGCAATCGGCTTAGTGATGAAATTTCAATAAAGCTAATGCATCACTTCTTAAAGAAGAAATTTCGAAAAAAGAAAGCCATGTTGGTGGGCTGGTTGTCGGTCACTACTTCAATCCATCACGGCTTCAGGAAACGGTATTACGGTATTTTTTTTTGACTTTTAATTGTCAATAAATTTTGGAGGCTTTTTTAAAGAAAACACTCACCTTGTGCATTAAAGTTTTCGCATATTTTATGAATGGAAGATGTTGCTTCGGATTATAATCCAAACGTAAATAAACAGAGAAGAAAGAATAAACAAAACAAAAGCCTCAATTGTCTTTTGAGTTTTCATAGGCTCCCTCGTATATTTATTTCTTCGGATAACGATTATGCAATGGTTTTTTTTTTCACTTCACAAATCTTCTCTTCACTATTTTCTCTTCCTTAATTAGTTTCGGAGACTCAATGGCAAAGTGGCAGAGGTGCCACAGTGACACGCAGGCTCGAACGGGTTCGCGCCCGCCACCTCTCCCATTCCTCATACCAAACCCGAACATCCCTCCGGTGTAGGTAAATTGGTACGAGAAACGTTTAGGTGAAACAAACAGCAATGATTTGGTGAAGGATAGTTAACACAACTCACTGTATTAACCTTAATTTACCAAACTTATTTTTACTCATAGAAACGCCTGAATATTTAGTTTAACATTATTAAAAGTGAGATAATGAAGTTTATTATTTATTATATAATTCTTATCTGCTTATAAATTGTTGATTGAGTGAAAACCAACCTCATTGAGTCATTTATTATGGTTATGAAAGTTGCTGGTCTAATTTTAACGTTGAGTTGAAGCTTAGTACTTTCTTCAGTACTTATTATTAATCAGTTTACTTTTATGGAAATCTCATAAAAATAAAATATGTTCTTGAAAATTTTTTCTGGAAGAAACTAATTAAATAAGGCGGGTTTTATTCGGAAAGTAGCCATCAGGCAAAGAAAGAATCCGATCAATAACTATTTATATCATTAGGAATGGATCGAAGCTGAAAAGTAAGCATAGATTTCATTGTTATGTGAAAATAAAGCTTTCTAGTGTCAGGCTATCAGTTTTAACAAAACTGAGATAAAGTAGGCTTTTAGTTTTGATCAACCTCATTCTTATTTGCCAACCTTCTATTTTGACTTCATCGAAAGGTCGTGGAGGTGATAGAATGTGAGTCTAGTGTCTATGCAATGTGTTGAGGTAATCAGTCTCTGTCATGTCAACGTTGCTTATCATCTCAGATTATCCTACCACTTCTTCACCGACTCTGAAGAGATGAAGGTATGGATTTGTCCGAGGAAGAACGCGAACTGTCTGCATATTACTACGTATTCGTGCTTACTTTCTACCTCATTTGTTCGCGCATCAGTGATACAAATAAACCTCATTATTGTACAGAATAATATCTAGATTGAGACGTTTCGTATTTCATATCCAATTTAGGCCATCCTTAGTATAGTAGCGATAGAGAACAGTCAAATTAGAACCTTTTAAAAAATGTTCATGTTCAACTGCTAAGCAGTTTGCCTGGCTTGTCTAGTAGAACAATCTATTTTTACTCACACAAACAAAAAGGAGTATCATTCGAAATCGCTACAATAATCAATATTGATTTTTTCTTCCTCAATAGTATGTTGCATTTTAACCATATTTTACAGACTCAAGTTTGAAGCACTTCCCTCGGCTTGGTGATTACATCTTCTAATTTATTGCGATATCAAGTCTGAAGTTTCTTCGCGTTGCCTCAAGTTTAAGTTAGTAAAACAGAAGCAATTTTATCATAAAACAGCATCTGGCATTTGGTAATTCCATCATCAACGGCGGTTTTGATGCCGAATACTAATTACATCAGTTCTTGTTGTAATTTCAGTTATTCCTTACCTCAACCACATTATAACGAGAATATTAAATGACTAGGTTTAAAAAACACGCGTAGCAAAATGAGTTAAATAGCGGTAGTGGGGTGTCACACGAGGGGTCACACGTCGGGTCAATTGTGTCTTCGTTTTGTTATCCTTTCTGGGTTGGTGAACTGATAGCAGAATCATCTAGAAGCATGAGGAACACCATTTACTTGATAGCAATCGATCATCAATCATACCCCATTGCTAGCCAAGATAAAAGCATAGACTCATTCTTATTTCAATATAATTAATTGTGTTTGAAAGTTGTGCAATACATTACCTGATTGGTATATAGAATGTTTTTATGTTTATCACCTGTCTTTTGTCATGTTTACTATCACTCCTACTGTGTTTATATCATCTGAAGCTTTTATAAAAACTTATATCTATGCTATATTATACACTCTTTTACCTTTATTTTGTATGAGAGCAATACCATGTACGTTTTTTTCAGGGTATTTCGGAGTCTGTTGTTATTATTGTTGTTTATGTTGTTGTTGACTTTCTTTACCATCTTCTATTTGCAACTTTCAGACTTATCGAGTTTATTTTCTTTTTCTTCAAAATTTTAGCATTTTAATGACAAAAAACATTTGTTACGACGTATACGTCCTTTGTAAAGAATAGAGTGAATGAAATAATAGGGATCATTAGCATAATGTTCATCACGATGTTGAGGTAATATTTAGACTCCCAACACTTAACTTGCAGTTGTAGAGGTTTGTAGCTGTATTGTGGGCAATATATATATATGAAAAAACACTGTATCTCAGATTGAGTACGTTTCTAGGCGAGATAGTTTTTCTACAATGTGAATCACCTCTAGTCTGAATAGATCAAGGTATAAGACTGGCTTTGGTGCTGATTGATCTTTTCTAGCGGCCGCATTCTTCCTCAACGTGAAATCTGGATGTGATTTAATGCATTTCCGTTGTACACAACTATTTAGAATCATAAATTAATGCTAACTCAATACAATTAACTTTCCTCAATTTTTTGATGCCCAATCTACCGACCCATGTTGGAAATGGCAACCATAGCAAACCTAAAGCGTACCCGAACCACTGTCTGCATAATACTGCGACACCTTTTAACACTGCGCTATACGCATTCCACATAAGATAACCACCTTTATATCTAAATAAAATTATCTATTAATTTTTCTTTTGTAATGAATAAATCTTTATAAGTCTATTTGTATGACAGCTTGACTGAATAATTTACAGTATATTATGCGATCATAAAAAAATCAATAGGAACATTTTTTACAGTGAAAATTGACTGGTGAATAATCGATGTGATTTCTTAAATTTTTAGCTTATTTAAAACGGTTTTTTTTCCATTTACGAATTAAATTTCATGGTGTTCCATTTTTTATGTGACATTTATTTCATTCTGGCTATTGCTTTCCATTTAGTTTTTTCTTTGCTTTGATTTTTCGTATCCCTCAATGAAAATCAATCGACCTCACACCAGTTCATATGATTAGAGTTGCCTCATTTCATTCGTCGAATAAGAAAGTTGAAATCGTTCCTGCTACCAACTCCATCTATTAACCAGAATAGGACGACGTTGGGCCGGTTAATGGGGTGGAGGACTGCCATTGTGGCGCAATCAAACTCATTTTACCCTCATACATTATAATTTGGATTTTATTAAATAATTTCATGAAGATTAAGTATAATTCTCGTATTATTCATAATCCATTCAGATCCCATTTGAACTTTATCCTCTTGTTCTTATTACTGAACTACTTTTTCAAGTATTTTATCAATTACCGTTTCGTGATTGGTCTGATAGCTTCTATTCACTCATTGGGAATGATATTTATCCACTCAACGATTTTTATTTACTACTTTATGCTATTTGTTGTTCCCTCCGATATATCATGGTCATTTTAAAGAGCATTTGTTAAGAAACAATTTTAGTAAATTAATATGCAAATCAAAAAAGAAATAAATCAATATGCATTTTCATGTATATCTGTTAACAACATCTTCCAAAAAAGAGAAGCGATATAAATAATAGAAGCAGGTTAGGAGTCTATCTCATTTTTTATGAAATAAAATGAGATTGCTGCAGTATGAAGAATTTATTTTATCCAGCGTTTTGATGACATCATACATATCTACAGTACCCTCAGGATTCAAAACAACCGTTCGATTTACTGTAGTGTTACTAATGCAAGTAGGCATTACACACGTCTTCCAAATCGAAACAACCTCTCTGATGGTGCTATATTAATCATAGAATTCGGGACCTCACGGGCCACTCGAACCCCCATGTACCGGTGTCGGATCTGTCGCAACCGATTGCACTACGAAGGCCATTTCATGTTGGCCACTCAATACTTCATTCATTCTAGTGGATAAAAGAAAGTAGCTATCAAAGCAATGTGTTTACTCGCTACAAATAACAACAAATCTCTGCAAGGATGAGAATATAAGTAAATAATAATCACATGAACAACAAGAATAACTGAACACCATGAACTTCTTCAGCATCATTAGCAAACTGTTGTATTGATAAATCATTCGTTCTTTAGTGGATAAAATTTCTTCCCCAGTGTGTTTTTTTTTCGAAAAGAAGTTTTTTTTCTACTTTTTTTATTTACATTTCAAAAAAAAAGCCTATAAAACATCTGTGTGTCTCACAGTTTATCGATAATACATCTAGTAAAATCGATTCACGAAAGGGTTATAAAAGTTATCGTCAAACAAGCCGATAGCCATCAATAAAATTCTCGCCATCCATCAAATTCTTGGCGTTGTTCGTCGTCTACTTACGTTCGAATGCTAACCAATTGTCTTACCGTAATCCTGCATCGCTCTTCACTTACTATTGAACTCGCTCACAAATTACAGTAAACTTTATAGTGTGTGTTTTGTTTTGTATGTAAATGTTTATAAGACAACAACATTAATAAACAACTGAAAAGGTCATCTTAAAGAAAAGAAAACAAAAACGATACAGTACCATAAAATTACAATTACAACAAATCCACCGTGCCCTAGAATTTTCGACTACTGTAATTTGACCCGGTTCTTTGTTTTTGTATTGCCACTACGAAAACTTTCTTAAGCTTTCGTTGATTTAGCTTTTATTAGAGAATTATTGAGTGAGTACATAATGAACATCTTGATAGTGCAGTTGGTAGCACCACAAACCGGACTTGCTCAAAATCCGCGGTTCAACTCTCGTTCAAGTCCCTGAATTTTGTGTGAGATACCACTGTTTATGTTTAGTGAAATTATATTTTCCAATATTCATAGAGCTGAATTTATAAAAACATACTGAAGTGCATTTTCTCATAGTCCAACAGTGTATGGAATAATTATGCTCGCATTTTTTGAACTTTCCCATGGCTATTTTTACTCATTTTTACTCATATGATTCAGTTGAGTTTTTTGGTCTAAAATTTTTCTGCTAATATATTTTTTTCATTATTCAACAAAGCTGGCTATGAAAAAAGCTCTGTAATAACTCATATGACTACGCATTTTTCATATGCTTTTTGTTTACCGTATGTTTGTTCTCTATTCATTAAGAAAAAAAAACGATATTTCTTAATCACTCTAAGGCATTAGGACTTTAAATTGCGCGCATAGAGCAGTGGTAGTGGATGCCATAGTGATACGCATGCTGGAAACAGAGCCCATAGCTTTGCGTGCGTCCTCAGGCCTACTGAACTCGCCATCCCTCCTAGCTCGGTCGATTGATACTATATGAATCTGGAAATATAATCAGCATCACTTCAATTATAGTTCTAGTATAACACATTAAAGATGAATGAGTGATAAATTTCTTAAAAACTGATTTATGTCAAAGCTTGCTTTGTCTTATACGAATGCCTAATATAGTTAACCTTGTGAGTTAGGTAGTGGAAGATCATTTGAGTGATGAGTTACATAATGGATTGAAAAAAAGTTGTGCTGTGTTTGTACGTATTGAAGAATTCAATGGTTTTACAAGTAACTATGAATGACCCTCTGACCTCTATATACCTACGGCTTCTACAGATGTACCAGCTATGCTATCAATCAAAGATGTGGTTTGATACCTCATTCACGTTGAGAATTTTTCAGATTACACAGAAAAAATTAAATAGTATCATTTCGAGCACGGATGACTAATAGATTATGCAGCTAGACTTCGTAATTTAAATATTTAAATAGATTCTCGTCCTCAAGACCCAGTGGAATACACATCAAAAGCGGAGTATAAATGGTTGGTCACATTTGAAAGAGTTGACGACAGACGGACGAAAAGGTTTATTGATTGAAGCGCGAGAGAATGATTAAACATCCTGGGTGAGCCCTTACAAGATGAGCGAAGAAAGAGGAATTATCCTCAACCGATTTTTTTAACTTGAAATTTACTTGAAATGAAATAAGATAAGCTTTGACGTTGATCAACCTGTGTGACGGTATGCGCCTACGCATTTGCATTCAACGTGACTACGTAGAGTTGATTGAATATGATCCCGATCTGTATATTGAAATAATTTGATCACTTTGAATGAAGTTAACACCCTTTATCATTATAAGTCTTTCTAATATCAACTCACCGATACCGAAGAGATGATGGGCTTGGTATGCCTGTGGGCGGCCGCGAACCTACGTGCAGTAGTTGGGTCGTGCGCATCACTATGTCACATACACTGATGCTCTACGCTCTCCCTTTTTTCCTCTAATAACATCTAAAATTCATTAAATTCTTTCAGTTTGACCTTTCCATCTATTCATTGTTTCCGCTTTTTATATGTCATTTGTTGCCAAATAGGATAATTTTTTCAAGAGTCGTTTTTACTATTTGAATGTTTTCGCTTTTTTAAAAATATCTTAAAATACGTGAGTTTATTTGAGATGTCCTGATGTTGTCACTCTTTCTCACATTCGCTTTTATCACATCTGCCGAATCCGGCTGCTACCAAAGGCGAATGTGCTGCCGAGGTCGAAACGTCACTTGCAAGGTGCGCGTTTTAAATTCTTACCTCAATGAGTTTTAATTTAGAAAAAAGAACAATTTGATGAGCAATGTATTTTATGTGTGAAGGAAAAAAAAGGTAGAATGGTAAAAATGGTCATGAAAGCCTCAAATATAAGTTCTTCGTTTCTTATAAGAAAGAATTCTTATAAGAAAGCAATATGCTTAATCCTGGATCCTGGATTGCCGTTGATCGTCGACTAAGTCGAACGAGCACCAGTAAAACTTCCATTTTTCCCTATCGCGCGAAAGGGTAGTCCAGTGTGTTCTTTTCGCTCTAGGGATTCGTTGAGCATCTGCTTCCGCTTCTGTCACATACGCTTAGTACCAACCAATATTCTTCAGCTCATATTTTTATTTTAATATGTTTCTTAAATTAAAATTCACACTAATACCCTAAATTAAGAGCATAACTTTGCAGATTATCTGCTTACAATCTACTTGCTACCCACCACCCCGCACTTCCATCCCTCAACATGAATTTCATTTATAACAAGTCCAAGAGTGCATAAAAGCCATAATAACAATTATAGATACAGATCAAAAAAAATCAATTAAAAGCGAAGCAGTTGTAATAAATTATCGTTATAGGATATTGACGATGGAGTTGGGCATTTAGGAAAGTTGGATGATCATCTAGAACAAAAGCGCCATCACCAAAAGTTCGCATTTCAGTCTTTTTTGTACTACCGTAATTTTTTATTTTATGATTGGCTTTTTTTGTTATTTAAAATTGATGTTATTACTCGGTTTTGGTATTGTATTTTTTTCTCAGCTCTCATCGACAAACATTGTCAGAGGATGAATTGTATTCGAACTACCTCACTCCTCTCTATGAGGCATCTGGTGACGGTTACGATCTTGTCTACCCTGACGTAAGACACAGTGGTTATTTATTTTTCGTATTGATTAACGTAACTATTACCTCTAGGTCTATGAGGGATTCAGCCATCAACGTATTGGAAAAATCGTTTTTCCCGACGTCATTGAGCTAGAAGGATCCGGTGCTGAAGATATCTACTATAAATATTGTGCGTATCTACTATATAATTTTAAAACGATTAAAAATAATCAGACGAATAATCTAAAAAGAAAGTGTGAAAATTAATGAAATAAAAATACGAGCTTTAGAGAGCGTATTTCTTTACGCTTATGCTATTAGACATTTCCTATCCAATACTGGTGTCCTAACTCACTAAGTTTCTCAATGTTTTAGCGTCTGCTGAAGATATTTTCGAGAAAACGAGAGAAAAGAAGTTCCAGAAATCGATTCGTCGTCATAGGAAAACCTCACCGGCACCAAAGATCACTCATCTACTCTTTGGTTATCCACAAACGCCGGCCAAACTGCCTGAGGATATACTACGGTATACGTCGCGACCGAAACATCTTTGGATACGGTGTGTACGCCTTAACATTATTAACGCTTCATGTGATGGTGTCGTTAAGGAAACACAAGAAAGGATTCTCGAGGGAGACCAAGACACGAACTGGTAGGCGCGTAGGTGATGTGCAATGCGGTAGAACTAATATTAGATGAAATTTGAAACAAATCGAACTTAAAGCATTCATTTGTGAAATCGATCTTCGAAAATTTCTTGATTGTTCGGAAATGATCATTTCTCGGTGATTGTAGAGATATATGTATGCACCAGAAATCAACAACTATCGAAAGGATTGGATTTCCCTCAATTTGCTTTCTATCCCTCATTGATAACGAGTTTTTTTATCGATAAATATCTGGATTGCAAGCACGATCTACTGCATGATCAACGTAGTCGGGCAATAGTTATGCATGTGTAATTCTTGACCAATTATATTTTTCTTTGTGATCGATTCATAAGAAACGTCCTATCACTGAAGATTACGACAATATTGAAAATATTTTGTTAACGAAATGTAAACAATTTGTTTTCATCAAATTAAATGTAGAATAACTAACGTCAAAACGAATCTCGCTTAAAGAAGTTAGTAAATAGCCGTTTTTATTTATTTTCTACCAACTATGATAATTAATGACTTTGTTCTAATATCCTTAATAATGCTGAGTCAATGTCATATACCTCATTGATAAAGAGTCTTTCTCTTTTTAACTCAACATCATTAGGGATTGTTTTTAAATAGATTTTATAGTCTGCATGGAATATGGGAATGTTTTTCGACTAATCAACATGAAATAAAATAGATGTATCTTCTTTGTAATTACGGTCGTTTTGAATAACTCATCAATATCTCTTCATGAACTCAATGACGTTTTTGAATTCATCGAGCTTTAGCTGGTCAGAAATTGATCTGAACACCATAAAACTGGGATTTCTAGAGAATTAGACTTAGATTCCTCTTATAGACATTGAAAGATAAGGCCTTGAATGAGTTTAAGCTTATCATTTAGGAGTTACATTCATGTTAATTTTGTTCATTCGTATTGAAATAAAGTAAGCCCAATGCAAATTCGTAAGATCAAAATCCAGTTTACTGTACCCTCCGTTTCTTGCAAGATCAACAAAAGGACAAATTTTTCGCATATCGATTTTTATTTCATAAAAAAATTTTCGCTTTCTTTTGGATAAGAAATAACTGCTTGACGAAGGGATAGCTGAAATAGATTTGCTTCGAATTGAATTTTACCCTCATTTCAGTTTATTTATTGATTGTTTTGTTGGTGTTGTTTATAACAATAACAGTAACTATCGATTTGATATCGATTATATTGACCATTACTATGCTTTTTAGATATTCTGTACTCGATAAATTCTTACCGTTAACAGTATCGACGTCATCGCCACCGTCCTATTCTGATGAAGGTTCGATTAAAATTGAAATGTCATTTGAATCATTTGTGTGTTGAACTTTTTTCGTATATTTTTTCTTCAGTTAACTTTCACGACACTTTAAACGCCAAGATTTTTCAAATCTTATATTTGGATTGACTTTTTTTTGTCAATTGATGTCATTTTTTGCTTCCATATGGTCTTCATCAGATCAAATCAGCAATTGATCAAACGTAGTGCTAAAAGTTGATAGATCTAAAATAGTTGTACAAAAAGTAGCCGAAATAAACCAACGCCGTTGAAGCTTAGTTAAGATTTGTGATTAATATACGATAAGCTTTTGCAATGATCAATCCCTTGTGACGGGATGAACCTGCACATTCGTATTCAACGTTATACCGCAGAAGTGCTTGAGGGTGAGCCTGGTCTAAACAGTGACTTGAGTAGATCAATCTTCACCAAAACAATGCTATTTATATCACTTATATTTTCCGCTACTAATTCACCAATACCGGCGGAATGGCGGGCTCAATAGCCCCGGGGTGCGGACGCGAACCTAGTCGAGCCTGCGTATCACCGTGGCACACCGCCACTGCGCTGGCAATTTGTAATTAACTTGGTCGAAATATATCTACTTACTCATTGATTTCTATCGAAGCAATTAAAAATCATCAATTGGAATTCAATTTTTCACCGTCTTTTTTTTGTTGTTAATTATTTCATTGATTTTTAATGTTTTTTTTTTTGACGAGTTTCTTTTCTTCTTTTTTCTTTATCCAAAATGTGATTTCATAATTGGTTTTGGTATTGCACCCATCATGAAAAAGATTACAAAGGAATTTTGTTGATGTGTGAAGTACGGTAGTTGATATTTAAGGTAGCTTTGCCGAAAGAAAAGCTTGTTTAGATTTAAGGAGACAAAATGAAGAGAAGTACATCTGTTTGAATAAGCATATTAGTCCTCCTACGCAGTCTCGAGTCATTCACTCATTATCTCACACATTCACTCATTAATTTTACTACATTGCTTGCATTATGACCTCTAGGTGTATCTTGACTCATCTTCTTCAATCACAGAAGTCAATTTTCGAGTTAAGATTGTTTGCTACCGCACCTTACGGGATGCTAATTGAGTGCAAGTCTAGTTTATACAATAAATTGCAGAGATCTATCTCTAACGAGTCACTGCTGCATACTTTCCCAAGTTTCTCTGATACAAACTGATCTGCCCCGGAGAAAAGCGATCTTAACAAGCTTGGGAGTAGACTCAATCTGCTGCCCTTTCTACCCCAACGCTAGGCGCTTACAATTTTTATCGTAGAGTTAATGATTTTAAGGCAGAAAGAAGATTACAAATGCAGTTAATTTAATAATGATAAAAGTTTGCACTAATAAGATGTTAGTATATTGACATATTTGTCCTCAAAGAAAGAGTCAAAGAAGATCAAGGGCCAAATTTTAATGTGATTCGAAGTGAGTTACGATATCATTTGCAATAAAAATCAGGCAACGTTCTGTATGTGTGTAAGCACAATATGAAAGAAACTAATAGATCAAATTTAGGTCCTAGGATCGTCTATTTGGAAGCACCGTTGACGAACTGCTACTGTGATGAGATTTGTGTCAAGTTAGGCGATTGCTGTTCGGATTACACTTTCGTGTGTCCACGTATGCTATTTATATCGTAATCTTTTGAACAAATACTTATTAAAAACTTAAAAAATTTAAAAATCCTAATTTAGAAGATGTATAAAAGCAGATGAGTAAGTCACCGAAGAATAATCCCTCAAAAATACTCGATTATTAACGAAATTATCACTCAGAGGGATTCTCGTAGATGGGATTTATTGTTAGCAACCTAAGTAGCTTACGAAGGGACAGAAGCTTTATCCTCATCAAAGTGATTTGATGTTGTATTTTTATACTTCTATGAACTTTACGATATTCGTACTTCAAAAATCTCATAAGTATTCATAATTAATAATTAAAGAGTAATTATTTAATTTTTCAGCTCGACCTTGTGAGGTATCTAATTGGGGTGAATGGAAAGGATGTGTAGCTGATAACAACGTTTGTGGAATTGGTGTTGATCAACGAGAACGTCATATTCTACAGGAGAGTAAAAGCGGAGGTGCTCCATGTCCGCCGCTTAAAGAAATGCGGTCTTGCTTTAAGCTGTGCTTCAAGCAGCAATCATTTGACGGTATATTTATTGGTTTTTGAGTGACAGTTAGAAAACATAAATAGTGATTCGAGTTTTGTATTTTTATTCGGTTAATGAATTTATTCATTGAAAAAAAAAAGTCATCGTGATGATCATTAGATGAACGCATAAGAATCTGTTCAGTTGTTTTCAAGTGTGAAAAAAAGTTACAGGTCTTATGGCTTTGGGTATAATTAAGCTGAATGAATAAGCTGAATAATTTTAATGCACAAAATCAATAACTACTTTTACTACTGGCAGATCTGACGACAGTGGCATTATTGTTGGACTATCGACACAACGAAACTCGATCAAAAACGTCACGTGACAACATCTACTGGGATTTACCATCAAGTAGTATGCAAATTAAGGAAACTAAAAAGTAAATCATTCTAATCGATTGGTATTTTCTGTTTTGAACTCTTAAGATTTCTACACCTCACTGAGTGTATGAGAAAAATTTCTGATCTCTACGATTGATTCTTTTTTATTAGAGATTTCTACGCACAATTTGGTGACGACTTTGCAAATTACAATTAGAAATCAGAAAGAAGAAAAACTACTTTCTTATTCACATTTCCTCGGAAATTTTCCTCCTTAGAATTTCAGTTATTGCGTAAAATACGAGATTGGATGGGTGAATAGAAATTGCTGGAATAAACAAATTACTAAACGGTTATACAGGTAATCAATATTTGCCTTTTTTCACTCGTCACTCGCCTCATTAAGTTTAAAGTCAATTTTAGCTGAGGAAAAAAACCGATGCACAGTAATTCTTAGTGATTCGTGTTCGCTGAATATTTTTCTTATTAAAACTAGTGTGTATTGGTTTTATTACAATTTACTATGAGCTATAATAGGTTTTAATCTCATGTTTCTGAGTCAGTCACAAAACTCGGAACCTCAATCGGGACTTGAACCGTCATTATGCAGCTTATAATTTGATTTATTTTTCAGAGGTAATACAATATGCGCAGAATGTCAACCAGAAGCCACATTACACAGAAATAACGGCAGGTCAGCTTTTATCTAGATAGGACAGCTTTTTTTTTGAGGCTTCAACTTAAAAAGGAGAATTTAGAAGAGGTCAAAAGGCTTATGGAAAAGAGCTGTATAAAACATCATGAATCGAAATATTATACTCGTTCAAAAATTTTTCTATGATTGTAACTTACATAGCCATTTTAGAATTTGTATTTTCAACCAACTATGATGATTCTATAATGATTTTGTTCTACCATCCCTAATAGAACCAATGACAAAACTTGGGACCTCAGGTGGGAGTGAATCAAGTTAAACATAGAGTGTTCGTAGATCGAGGTCGCTAGTGCAAGTGGTCATCACAATAGACTGGACATCTGTAGATCACGTCTCACCTGAGGTTCGAACTTTTGCGATTGACTCAGTATCATTATGGATATTAGTATAAAACTGCAGCTTACTTGCTACACTATTCGTACCTTTCTAAAACATTTGAATTGAACAAAAGAAAATAATCTATTGCTTAATATGCATTGTTTTTAAAAATTATGATGACAAATAAACTAGAAGTTTGTTTACATACAATGAAATTTGACGATTATAACCATTCAGATGTGCGTCCGATCTAGAAAATGGCCAACAAGGATTCTGGAAGTTGATAGGGCCAAAATCATGTAATGGCATTTGGACTCGTATTTCTAGAGATGACAACTGTCGATGTTCTCATAACCATTCAGATCTCGATTCCTTCTTGCTTGTTTAATAACCTGGACCTAACCCGAACTTAACAATGGTTTCAAGCCTCAAATTGAGGGTTTCGGAGTAATGTGAATTACTTTGAAAATCATAACACTCTTACTCTTACTCAATACTTCTGAACATTACGTGGATGTTCTTCATCTCACCAGAGTTGCACTTTTTTCGTTACTACAAACATCGAGCTATTGTCATTTTTATTTTAAACCACCTTACGTCTAAAAAGCACTCAGCAAATGTTCTTAGCAACAATCTTTTTCTAGCCTAAACAACTAGTGGAACTAAATGTTTTGATTTCTTTGCTTAATATGAGGCATGAACGACCACTAGCTGATCTTTATGTGCACTAATTCTAATGCATCTCACCTAGAATGTCGTTTCTACGTCAGTTTCTTTACCGATTTTTTCGGCATGAACGACCACTAGCTGATCTTTATGTGCACTAATTCTAATGCATCTCACCTAGAATGTCGTTTCTACGTCAGTTTCTTTACCGATTTTTTCATTTTATAAAGTGACTGTTGTTGTAGGACACCTACTATAGTACTACAATAATTCACCATTATAAAGTAGACAGCAAAATTTGACAAGCTTGGCTTTTCCATGTCAGACATCTCAACTGCGTTGTTGCTGTCCACATTTCTTATACTACAATTCCTGGAATTAATAACGACACGACTCTTTTCAACACTTGAGAGCGGACATTCTTACGTCGATTATGAAACAGTGCCGATTGAATGAGTTATTTTTGGCAGACCTCAATTAGATTACATTGTTATCACTAGAATCAAAAACAGTGTAACTGTTAGGTGATGACATAACTATTTTCGGCATACCCATATGCTTAACTACATTGTGTC
>KN716155.1:372656-407661 GCA_000816705.1 Dictyocaulus viviparus | reverse complement strand
TATATATATATATATATATATATATATATAAGAACATGGAAATGTATGGCAAAGAGTAATTTTTGTTTATTCTATGTAGAGAAACGACGCACTGTTTGCAAGTTATAGATCTTTTTCTTTATTTTTGTTCTATGGGATAGCGACGGAACAAACTCTATACTTGTTTTTGAGGGAATGATTATTTTGCTGAGTTCGGCGCTGCTGTGGTTTCTGCAATTGAATAAAACTTTTCAAAATCACTAGCACCTCTATGAGTATTTTACATATGTTTTTCCTACGTCCTAAAGTATTGTGTATTGGGCATATGAATGATTGGGTTATATCAGTTGTAGAAATTTAAACCATTTACACTTGACTTTTAATGCTCATGTTTCATGCTCATTCTTTTCGTAAATGATTGGCTTTCTAATATATAACTCACTGAATGACAGAAGAATTTGCTCACATTTTCAATTACAGATGAACTCTTTTCGGGTAGAAGAATTGGTCTTTACCTTTCACGATCTACAACCATTTAGCGATGTTTTGTACGATGAAGTGCAGCTCAACAGATTACACAAGATGTTTCAAGTACGTATACAGTTGTCTGAATTCCTTTCCTCAATACCATTATGGGTATGTTTGCGCTGTTGTAGAATGTCGACAAGCAAAACGACGACACCCTTCTGCGGCATGTTCTTTGTTTGGTAGCGCTGATGGAAAAAGCTCTACAGGCTGAACCACCTTTAATCAAATCGATGCAAAACAATTTGATTGAGTCAGATATTGTTAACTACACATGTATTGAAGTCTTTTGAGTGCTTTCATTTCGTACGTTCAGGTTAACATTGATGTTGGAAAAGGCAAAGTCCTCTATCTCGAAGGATTACATCGGAATTGCAACAGCAATCTTATTCAAATACAGTGCTGTTCTGTTAGACATTCAGCAGAGCTCTCATACTAAGGTTTTTCTCTTATTCCATCCCTATTAGATGGAAAATATCCATTTTCTTGGATTCAATGATTGAGGTGAAATCAAATTTTGTGTTAGATTTGAAGCTAAAATGGAATTATGTTTACAGGTTTCACATATACTACATTCATTATCGTATCATCATCTTTGCTCAATTCCTTTAAAAGATGTCCAGATATCTGCTTGGATTGCAATGCATTTGCTTGGTTAGCAATTCTTTTCTACAAACCCTTTGTAAAATTAGTTTTTTTTTGGGATTCGAATTATTTGGTTTCCAATACATTGGAATTCATGTATGTTGAGAGTTAGCCTAATATTTATAAGATTAGCTATACAGAATTGCTTGGAACTCTATTAAATATAGTTACATAACATTCAATTGACTCATGATTACTATCAATTCATAATTTATTTAGAGGAAGCGGCTGCTGTTAGATGCAATAATATAATAGCAGATCAAGTCTGTGATTTGTGGTGTCGTGAGGATGTATGACGAATAAAGGGTATTTTAAGAGTTGTTCTAGTTAAAAATGTAATTATTGTTATAGTTAGCTGAATATTGCGTGGATACTCTCATACCTTCTGAAAGACAGATACGACGGCTTCATGCTTGTGTGTATAAGGACGGTATGACAGAATGTTTTAGGAAAAGCCCCAGTGTTACAGAAAAACAAATAAAGAATTTATTTGATAGTGAGTGAGATATTTCTTTGTAATTTCTTTATTTTAAAGTAATGTGAATGATATGTTTTGGTTGCCATTCGTTAACTGTTGTAGTACTGATAACAACCAAACGTATACGAAGATTGCTTCTGTGCATTGAAATATTGGTCTATTTAAGTCCATTAGCATTGGATTGTTCGTGTTTGAGCACAGGCTTTAATATTCAGAATCAATATTTATGAATTGTAATCACAACCGACGAACATGAGAATCCACATGGAAAAGCTGTTTAGGTTACGAAATTTAGTGCTTTCGAATGTTTTTATATTTTTACTCTTTCTTTTAGGGGTATTACCTGTATTACACCGACGAGAAATCCTTCGAACACTGGTTTGGATGATTGCCCATGACGACACATTTGCTAAAAGTAAGTTATGACGTTTCCGAGGAATATTACTTCCTTACTTTCCTCTCCTTTTTTTTCTTGGGAATGTTGTTTACATTTTTCCCTACAATGGGTTTTGGTCTTTTTAATCGCATTGAATAAAGTGATAATTGCAATTTTTGTGTTTAAGTGGCCGTATTCGACGATGTCTTCTCTAAATCGTTCGATACTACCAACGAATTGAATTCAACTTCTTTAACAAGCATTGATGTTAAGGTATCTCAGTTATTTTTTTTTTTTAGAGCGACGTGAAGACTTTTTTATCTTTATCTATTTCTTGTGTGCTTGCTCAGGTTTTTCTGTTGACTTTGTCATTCTGGAGTGGTTCATCTTCACGTTCAGCCCTTGTTCCAGAGCAACTTCGCTTTAAAGCAGATCAAATAGGTTGCTGGAAAGCAATATGCCAATTTATCAACAAGTACTATTTACTATTTCGTAGATAAATAACGTATTAGTCACTGGATGTATAATGCTTTTTTATTTTTGGAATTTCCGTTTCTCCCACCAGTATTTTTGATGTCATTTAATATTTTATCTCTAAGAGTTGCGGATTGTGAAAATATGAAGTCGGTACTCCTACGATCGCGCGTCATGGATTCGGTCCGACTGCGTCATCGCGTGGTTAGCTTAAGTAGACTGTATGAAGTGAGAATATCTTTCATGAATACTACCATTCAATCGTGATCCTATGATTAGAATCGTTTGTGAAAATATGATATGTTTAAGAAGTTAATTCATCTGCAAGGTTATTAAAAAGCAAAGACGTCCAGTGTATTCATGTCCAGTACTTACGTAAAAGTCTAGCTTTATCCCAACACATTTACATAGGGCGCTATAGTCCATGTTTTTGGAACGTATCTGTTATCTTAAAACGCTTCTATTCTTCAGATTTTGTAGATTTCTCGAGCATTGTTTGCTGAAGTGCCACTTTTCCGAATATATATTTATAATCTTTTTCCAGATTTTTCGATGGCTTGAAATGAATGTCAATCATAAAGCTTGGGCAACACTCTATGCAGCAACCATTGTCGATAGTATCACAAGGTATTGAAATCATCTAACAATGCTGGATTGATTTTTGATAAATTTTTCTGATTGTGTTTTCATCCATCTCTGGTTTAGCTACGTTACTAGTTGAATAGTAACCGTTTCGGAATATCAAAGAGTATGTATTTATTGAAATTACGAAGTTGAAATTTTTAGAGTTTATTCTTGTCGTCAAAAATGCGATGATCTATTTCCTGATGGCATTGGTAGGAATATCGAATTTACAGTAGATGAGATTGATGGCATCGAAGAACACGTTTCGAGGTACTCTTTGGTCAGAGATGCTTTCTGGTTTACAGCAACTATGTTCAGATATCTCGCTTCGGAGTTACTCATGAGAAGAGAATTTGGTAAAGCGGAAAAAAAACTTCTTTTTGCGAGCTCAATTGAAAGCAAAAATTTGTTGATCAAGGTGTTTATTTTTCTTCCGGTTGCTAACATTAATTTCAAGGAGATTCATTGTTAGGTATATGAAGAGTGGTTGGCACATGGAAATCTTCATTCACGTGAAAAAAAATTACTTATGAAGCGAGTACAAGAATTGAAGGTATAATAGCCTGCTAGATTATTTCTGACTAAAGTAGTTTTTTCTGATTATTCAAATATCTAATCACGTCTGTAGAAACTAATTCATTTCAGTCCACTCTTGATAAGAATCTACCACAAAATGAATCAAGTGAGTCAGGCAAACTGAGTATTTCTGGTTTTTAACCAATCTTTGTTAATGATTTCAATTTGAAACTTCTTCACAATATGTTTCAACTTTAGTTACCCAATCACCTTCAACAGGATCTGGCAAAACTCTTATTGATGCCTGCACTAATACGCCAACTATTACTAATAATGTGAGTCATTCTTTATCAACAATCCATTTTGCGAGCGTATGGAAATCCATAGGATCAGGAGGCGTGTTGTGCAGCACATGCAGATGCTGCAAAATAACTCTTAATCGGTCGTGCAACTCAAAGACCAAATACATGCATTCGCCATTGTTTCATTAAATCAGTGAAAGGTACAGGAATTGGTGCACGCCTTAATTGATTAACGACGTGAATTATCCTTATCCTTAATGTCTATTCAATTTTCTCTTGAAAATGCTTTTTAACTCAACGGTCAATATCATTTCTTGGTGACACTTGAAACTGTGATTGTGGTTAGATTTGTGAAAATTTGTAAGAAGAAATTATCAGGAAGTTTCAGTGCTCGTTCATTTTTTTTAGCAGATTTATCTGATGTGAATTTATGCATTTTGGGTTATGCTAACATTTCACTGCGTGATAGAAATTCCAATGTATTGTGACTTGTTCTTAACTTATAGTGTCGAAACTTTAGTGGTTTTGGTAATGCCGTAGTGTGTATAGATGAGGAGTAGAGGCGTAATTGGTTCGTGATTAGCAATTTCACCTCTTTGCATTACACCACACTCTTCTGATTCATTCATCTCTTTAATTTTGGTGACTAAAATATACGATGCTGTTTCAGTCTGCTTACCTGACTGTTGGTGATGAAAACGAAACATTTCCATCATTCATGGATGAATATGCTACTCCGGATACAACCTTTACAAGTACTATAGATACTCCACACGGTAGAAACACTTCTATCTCATCTGTTTCAAAGTCTCTTAATGCAGGTAGTATCTTTAGTTAAAACAGAAATATTATGAGATAATGTGAAATTCTTCAGATCGTGAGCGACAAGACGCGGCTACAACGGATTATATGTCGAAATCACACACACTCTCAGTGAGTGCGACTGGACAAGTGGCGTTTTCAGGACAGACGAACAGTGTTCCTTTAAACAATGTCACTAATTGTCATACTCTTGGAATTTCGCCGTTCAGTGAGATCCTTAGATCAGGCGTAATTGCTTGCAATCATATGGAGTTGAAAATAAAATTTTTCAGAAACGATTGGATTCAATGGATTTACTGGAGTAGAAGGATGTTCATCTGGTCAATTTGTAGACGGAATATCTACGTCATTTTGGAAAAGTAAATATAATGTTTCTATGCCCGAAAAACTGGGTGGAAGTATCTCAGTATCGGACAGGGAAAAGTTACCAGTGCATGATTGTAAAAGAGAAACTGATATGATGCAAGATAGTACGCAACCCGAACTATTGCCTTTTGGACGTCCTTTGTCTTGTGGAACGCTTCGACAGTTTCTCAATCCTCCTTTGGAATTTTTAAGTAAGCAATGTGGAGATCTCAGAGGAATTAGGATACTGGAGGATTTGGTGAGTTTTTCTTATGTTTTTTTTTTATGAGATGGTGTTTCTCACAATAGTTTTGCAGGCGACGGATACTCCTGAAATACCAAATTCCAATCTGTCCATGTCGTGCACCGCTATGGAAGGGGGATATTCAGACGATGATAACTGTACATCCTAATTGTTTTCTTTTTGGTTTAGAACTTTTGAAGTTGACTTTCACGTGTTTTAGTTTACGATACTCTCGTTATGGAGTTATGTAGAAAGCGACTTGATGGAAGGATTAAAATATCAGAAAACGTAAGAAATCACTGGTTTCCGTTCCATGATGTTTTCACTATTACATGGCATTTGAGGAAAATATGGATGACATGGAAGTTTTGCAACAGAAGATAGATCGAATTGAAGATCAGATACATGCCACTAGAACTCAGCTTGGTTTTTGTGTGAAAGTGTAGGTCAATTTATTCATATTTCGTATCCCTCAGGCTGGGGTATAGAGTAGTGTTATGTGGAAATAGAATCTTATTAAGCTTAGCTGTTTTCTGTTATCATTGTGTAGAAATTGCCATTTCATTTAACTTGGAATTTATGGCTATAAAACAATTTCTAACTTATAACATCTTCGTATCACTTTGGTCTGAACGTATTATTAGATAGAAAAAATGTTGGTTAGATGGATTAATCATAAGGAATGATGCAGTTAATGTATTTCAACGTGTGTAAGAATGCTTAAAATGACGTCGTATGTAAAACTTATTTTAGGATTTATGACCAATGAATAGTTATAGTTTCTACTCAATGGTTTTTTTTTTAAAAACTATAGGGTCTACCAGGTTGAAGATCATTGAAACATTATTTTCATAGGCCGCCTATGAATTTCTCATCAATATCTGCGTCTGAGCTGCAAGGGGTCGGTTCATGTTATCCGTATGTTCAATTTTTCACTTTGTATTAGATTTACGACATACTGTGATAAATTATACCGGTATACCGCTTTTGTTTAGGAAAATGAATATGAAGAACTGGCAGAAATAGAGCAGAAACTCGCCTATCTATTGGATTATACTAAAATGAGCTCTAAAAATATGCCATTTTCTACAACGGAGATCACGACAATGACGTCCCTTGCATCAATAAATTGTGGGTTCACTTCACTTTGTCCTTGTTCAGACTTCAGTGAATAAGATGTATCTACTATTCACATGAATCAATATCGAAATAGCAATATCAATCTTTGGATTACGAATGGCCAATACCTTGATCTCGTGAGTGATCACTCACCGCATGTCTACAAAGATTCCTCTTATCTAGATTCATAAAATTTGTTATTGAAGAAATCGCATGCAACTGACTATCGTTTATCAAGATTTCACTGAACAAATGAGTACTATGAAAGCGACCCAAAAATGAGTTTTGTCCCTGTTTCAAAATAGTTTTTACTTAGATAAAAATCATAATCGTTACGACAAATACTACTGTGGCATTATGGGATTTATTCTCATAACAATAGGTCTGTTTTAGTTCCAAAATGGCCTGTGTTCCCGGACAAACAAACGATCACGTATTGATTATCATTTTCGACTACCTTATTATAGGCCACCTTTACGTATTTATATCCAGCCTAATACTATAGTAAAATGCGAAATGTTTCCTTCAAGACTTAGCAATAATAAGGAAATATTGTCTACAGCGTCTCGACATCCTGGGAATAGTGGTGTCTGCTTCGGATGCATGGAAGAGAACGATCAAGAGCGTGTCCTTCAAATATTAGATAGACTAGCGATCGATTGGAATAACGCCAGCGATTCCTCTGATAGTGAGTAATTTTATATATAGTATTACAGTACTATTGTAGCGGAATGTATCAATTATAAGATTAATAGTTTTATATTTGTATTGAATCTAAGCTGAGAAGTTGCTTACTTTACTACCGCAATCATGCTTAGTGTATTTCGCAAGTGCATTTTCACGAAGTATGGGCACTATCCTAGGATCATTGAATCTGTTAATTACAAATACATAAGCATTATATATAAGCGGATTGAAATAAAATGTTTTCAAGCTTTATGTTCACCTAGTGAGAAATCTAGGGCTTTCTCGGGATGTTTTGCTATAAAATCAAATTTACTAGAATTCTATCTCACATAAAAGAGGTATATGATCACTAGGTGCTATCCTCGATGGTATGGCTTCATATCTTGTCAGTAATTCATGAGATGGTCGTGGTGCAATGCGATGCAATGTGGCTAAATCGGTCCATATATAATCTAAACATCCACTGAAGCCTTGGTCCTCTCCATTGACGTTTCTATACCGAGTATGATTAGTGCATCCAGTACCCGTAAGATTTATTAGACTTCGCCTCGATGGGAGGAGCTGTAGTAGTAAATGTGATCACAGAAATATAGTATTTAGATAATTTACCATTAAGAAACATAAAAAACTCACTACCAAATCATCCGGCGATAAATTTCCATCTAGACTCCAACAAGGTGACGATTTAGGCAGCAACCCCTGTAATCATAGCTTTATTTTCTATATCAAAGTAGAGTAACATTAGCATTAGCGTGATCTATCTCCATGAGTAGATCTACACTAATTTGTTGTATTGATGTTATCGTGGAAGTGTTCTTGAATGGCGATGATCTATACAATACCAATCTGTGTTGCCAGTTCCCAGATTAATGCGATACCAATTTGCCGACCTCTAAAGCATGGCCGGTGTAATGCAGGCTTGAACCCCGTGTACGGCACCTAAGTGTATCATTATGACACCTACCGCTGTGTTCCGCATCCCCTACAAATACCTTCACAATGGCTTGCTAGTATAGATAAAATGTTCTGTATGAAACTAATCATGACTCGAAGGAGAACTACAATTCGATGCTACTTGAAGTACTCTTATAAGTCCTTCTGTGAGAAAAAAGGGCAAAACATTTTCAGAATAAGAATAATCGAAATATATTGGGTCAATCAAAATCCCTATACGTATCCCTATCACGTAATGCAAACAGTTCTATAAAGACCGTATCGAAGGAGAACGATAAGATAGTGCACATTATCAGCTTCGAATAACAAATTCTCACGACTTGCCGAAGCAGTAAGGGGAGTAATAGGGCCGCACAGTAATTTCCAGCATAAACACAAAAATCGCAAACAGCAACCTTACTACACGCATTTGACTCATTCACAACGAAGGAGTGGATATATGAGCAATATATGCCTATGCAGAACTGCAGAATATATTACTTTTTGGAAACTAGTGTTTCTGTTGAAAAATACAACTTGTCTACTATAAAGGTTGTTTAATGAAGAAACGAAACCACGTACAGTGCTAAGAATCTCGTAGACTGGACCATCGGGTGTGCTGTTGAAATCGCCAGCAAATAGCAAGCCTATTTTTTTCATTGAATTTGAATCAGAAAAATGCTGACGAATTCTGAAAAATTTTATATAACGTTGAAAAAAATCCTAATGATGTGAAGAAGTCACCTGTCAAGTTGACGTACTGCAACAACAGCTTGGAAAACTTTCAAATGTTCATGCTTCGGATTATGATGAAGATGTGTGTTGCCACAAATTATAATGTTATCAAACTTCCTATCACGCAGTACTGCTACCTGAGAACATTGAAACATTAAAAACCATATATAGAAGTTCTATAAGAGAATTTCACATTCTATAACTTGTGCTCATTATATGTAACGTTTTCGTGTGTTCAATTTATGCTGATGAATTCATAAAATTCAAAATTGCATCCTAGCTAGAAGAAAGAAGGAAGATAGCTTGTAATTATTGAAAAAATTAATGATCCAGTTAGGTTTCGTGATTGATATTTTAAAGCTGAGAACAATAGTTACATTTCATCCATTTCTATCCACTCCGTTTCTGGTGGTGCAACAGCCACAGTCATGTCGATGGTTGCTCGCATTATAAAACAAGGTGGAAGCATGCATGGTGTGGTCATATAATTTGGCGAAAAGAGTTTTTTTTTTGGCATCACCCTTCTAGACCGATGATAACATAGTTGTATGGCATTTGGACTACATAGAAAAAAAGCGTAGATCACTATGCTAATAATAACTGTAGGCATATTGTTCAGATTGATCGATGGAGTCTAGTCTAAAGGGCAAAGTACACTCTATGAATATAACTCTCCATCAATCAAATATAACATTGAAAATAGAAAGACAGGATCGAATCAACTTGACATAATCAGAAATAAATGGATAGGCTGTTTCGAAGATTTCATTCAGTTTTCTCATTCAACATTCAACATTCAAAATTTGGTAGGCGCCACCAATCTTGGATCGAAATTTATCTAGTTCCAAATGCAATCGACTCAAAGAATTTGAAATGGTTACACGGCATAAAAAAAGCTGGAGGGCAGCCTTTTCAAATGTAAGTTAAGCTGGTACTTAACCTATTCAGTCAAAAAAAATTAATCATTGCAAAAATAATTTTCGATATTACAAACCTGTAATGTTGTTGGTCGACTAGTGAATATTTCCAAAGAAACAGCACTTGAACTGATAACTTTACTAAGGTCACTGCAACAGCTATTTTCTAGGAGTGAAGCCAATCCATAGCTTTCGCAAAATAAAAGCCTAAAAATTTGAAATGAGGGTAAGAGAAATACTACGCCATGAAATGCAAAAAGTATGTGTCTAGTAAAGTGTTGACAACGTACTCGAATCGTTGAGAATTAAAGGCAATTACAGATCCTTCTGTAACCTCTTTTTGTTTCTTTGAAAACAGCATTTCTGAGCCAATTGATTCGAAAAGTACCTTGAGGTAACGCATTTGCATCCTATAGTCAACTTCTTGCAAAAAACATATGTCCGTGTTGTAACCTATTCAAGAAATAACGTGCATTATAGCAAATAATTTCAAGCGTTGAACGTAAAGCATGTAACCAAGAGACTTAAGAAAATAAACAAAAAAAAAGAACACACTAAGTAATTCTTTCAACAGTAGTGGATATCTATACTCATACATTTGATAATCCTTCGGGCAATAAGGAAAAAATAAAGACTCTTGAGGACCAGATAAGTCTAGATACAAATCCGCAAGAATATTGTAAGAAACCAATCGAATGCTAAAAATCAAATTTAACACTAATGAAATCAATTGGGACGACAAGTGGAAACGTTACCATTCCGATGGTTTTTTCATCTGGCACCATTTGATGTTATTTTCAAAAATTAGTGGTTCACCAACAGTATCAATAGGAAATTTCGAAACAGCACATCTAAATGAATATATACTAAGATGATGTCGTGTTCAACAAAAAAGTAGCAATCAGGAAGAAACAATATAGGAGGAACAAAGAAGGAAACACGGAATACATAGTTTAAAGAGTTTGGTTTTAAAACCATTTTCGAGAAATTGACCACAAGATAGAAAATATCGTGTGGATTGTGAGAAATACCTGTAACTGCTAACCTAACAATAGCTTGCGATCCAAGGTCAGCGACCAAAAACAACAGTTTTCCCGAATCAGTAGCAGACGGTATATATGAATCCCCAATGCAACGGAATTCAGCATTGGACACAGAGAATCGGCGCAAAGAACCTTTGGGTTATAAAAAAGAACCCTATTACTGCAACGTTTGCCCAGGCATAACTTGGAGCTTAGTATTGGAGAAAAGACTCGAGAAATTGACTTGCCTTCAATTAGCTTCACAGTTTCTGGCACTTTTTGGTTTGTATGAAGTTGATAGTTCTTGTCAGACGGAGGAGAATAAGTGTACCAATGGAATATCGGCTTTTTAAATATTGGTCCTAGAACCAATAACAAAATTTGGCTCATGCACGCACCAATTAAATTGTTTTAAATTTGATAAAATTAACCTTGCCTAAAATCTACAGCGGGATAGATAGGGCAATCTACTAAAGGTTTCATAGCACAAGTTAAGGTTGATATGTCAGACGGCTCACGGATCACTTCATAAGGAATACCCCCAACAAGTAGAATCTTCTCAGAATCCATGACGTCTTCAAGAGTCTGAAAAGTGAACCAAGTAGTATTCCTTAGTAATATAAAATCAAAAGATTCACAATCACCGACCAATAATTCGATGTCTGTCAAATTAGGAAGTTCAACCGTAATCGGGGCCTCAGAGAAATCATCAGAAGTTCTTGATTCAGACGAGAAATCTTCAGTCGCCCAAAATTTATGAGACAACAACATCTTCTGAATTTTGGTCTCTATCTGGAAAGAAAACTCACATAACTAACTAGTTTTGAAAAATTGGTCCAAATCTATCTACTATAGGACAAACATCAACATATTCAAACATTAAAATGGCAGGAATTGCGAGAAAACCTCCAATAATTACCTTTCGCGCCGTTTCTAAGAAAGGTTCAGTAAGAGGCCTTTTCAATGTAACAAGTATTGAACTTCCATTATAATTATAATCAAATAGAATAGAAAATGATGGCAACCTAAACTGGATGGTAGAAAAGATATAACCTTCACCAATTCCGAAAATCGACACACATAAGAAAGAAGCAAAAAACAAGGAACGTAAAGAGAGCCTAGGTAAACAAAACTACTTGTTATTACGTGAAATACTTGAGTCCTTCCAAAGAAGTATAGAATTCTGAGGCACCAACATTGGCAACGATGACCTTAAAATAATATTATTAATTCATCAAACCTATAGTGGATATAAATTCTTTTAGGAGACAATTAACCAAAACAACAAGACTTTTGCAGTAGAATGAACCTGTGTATTTAATAGGAGGGTGATGCAGTACGAAATACACAGAAATGTTAAAGGAGTTCATCTACCAAAACATTGCCTTGCTGAGAAAGCTCAACTTATTTGTACGTATGCATAATATTCTGACAACTTTATAGAAATATTAAAGAATTCTAGAAAAAATACCTACTTCACGCGCTTAGATGAATCACATGTGTGGATTTTTGCAGATGATTTCGATTGTATTCGATTTTTCGGCATTACACTTTCAGTGCTCTAGAAATACTTGACATCATCTAACGTTCTTTGACTCAAAAGTACCAAATTTTGAAGTTCGAAAAAGATATAAAATCACATGCAGCGTTTATGATCATAACTAATTCTATTTGAAATTACGAAATTTATACTTCTAATTCCTTTCCAAGTATACGGTCCCACTGTTGTTGATTTGACCTTGAGTTTTTTATTATGTCACGTAGGAATGCAGATAACCTCGATATCATTAAATCATACAAGTCTAAAACAAAAAGATAATGTAAAAAAGACAGATGACAAGAAGAATTTCATACCTGTTTTCTATCTACTTCGCGAGATTGAGATGAGAGGTTTCTTTGTATAGGCTTAAGACTGTGCAAAAATTGATCACAATATGCTTTTCCTTATTGAAGTTGAAGGCATAACCTTGAGAGAGAGAACCTTATTCATAAAAAAATTATGACAATAATTTATAACTTGAAAAAGTTCTGAATCGTATTCCATAAACATAAGAGAACAGCGTCGCAGATTTTCAGAGCATGATGATTTTGTAAACACAGGTAACAAATAACAGAATATACAAACAGAAATATCGAATACGAAAAGAAAAAACAGTGGATATGTTTATTTACGTACACATAAGAAATCCATATGGTAAGGAAACAACGAAAAGTGTTTAATGAGCAATCATAAAGGAAATACATTACCAATGTCAGTTATATTAAAGATTACATTTGTAGATATGCACTAGTACAATGAGTACACAATTTATATTATTGGTATTCGTATTAAGGTTATTTGTTACATAAATAAAGCATTTAACAATAGCCAAAATTTTCCCCATTTGGGTGGTGCGGAAGTAATTACGGTATAAGCAGTGTTTTAACTTTTGAAGAACCATGATTACTTTTGCACCAACCTTATACATCTATAAAACGAGGAACCAATCGATAAGATTAATTATATCACTGTTAAACTGTGCTATGCCGATTACAGATAAGAAAATTTACACGAGAGTCAAATCATCAATGTCTAGTATATAGATTGAAGTTCCTTTGATGGTTGATGTTATAATAGATTCATTCCTCTTTTAACCAAATAGCTACACACACAAACTTTACAAATAAGAGGTAAAATCTAAACTTTAATCACAAACTGGATAACTTTCAAAGTACATGTCCTCTTAGTATCATGTTGAAGTATTCATTATTTGAAAAAAATCGGAAATAATAATATCTGAGAAACTTATCAAGAATGAGGCAAATGATTAAATTTCATAACATAAGAATCTCAATGCTTCTTTTCTGCCAAAAATGATAGGTTAAAATGGAATGTTAGAAAAAAAACAGGTGCCATTAATAATGAGGTTCAAAATCTCATGAGATCTTCATTCCAGTTAACCAAAACTTTTTACACCGAAGTTATTCTAAACCCAATACTTACATATTAGTAAACTATTAACATTCAAAATTGCGAAATAAATAAATACTGACTGATTTGACGAGTTCTGTTTTCGTCGCTGCCTTCATCTCATAAGTTTTTACGTGCCAACGAATTTACTCTGGAACACTTTAAACCGAGTTTCATCAAGTTCAGATGAATTTCGAGACAGCAAAATAATAACGTCATCAGATAATTTAAGCAAAACTTCCTCTTGATGACTTTATAATTTCGCTTGGCTTTTTGCCACTAAATATGTTAGAATATCACTCAAGTTAGCTTACAATGATTTTGATTGTCAACTTGAAACAGATAGCAGCAATTCCATGAATGCGCATTTTCTTAAGCACCGTTTAGTATCGAACAAGTAGTGTCGCTTTGAAACTACTGTATTTTACAATTTGTGCAAATTAAAGTAAAATAGAGAATAATCAGTCAAAATACAAAACTTTCAAAAAGCAAATAACAGTAAGGCACAATAAATTGGTTAGAGGATTTAGACATATCACTGATGCATCATATCACATCACAAAAAAATATCAAAAGCAAAGACAGTGATGAATCTCATAGATTGTCTATTGTTTTCAATTGTAAACAATCCAAAATTATATTCAATGAATAACAATTGGTAATTTGATAATGCCGCTTAGTCAAAGTAGGTATATTTCCCGACCAGAACAATTACGACAGCATGAAATTGTAACATTGGAATAATTGGGGCATAATCGTCGATTTCGTTGCTCACACGGTGATCGACCAAAAAACGCGTAGAGATCAAGCGTGGCAAAACGTCTGACTTCGTCACTGACATTTGAGTTATTTCCGCTTAAATGAGCATAGTGAAATTTTCATTTGATTCTAATTGATTTTGTTGATCAAGAAAATTGATTCAATCGCTTTTTCATCAACATATTAATCGATGAACATCGTAAATAAATGGAAGCTTTGATATTGATCGAATATCATTTCGCCTTAGCTTGTTCTACCCATCTCTATTGCAAATCTGCTCCTTCGTCCTGAATCTACCGCTTCATTTTAGTTTCCGATCTTCTCAACATTTATGCTGATATGAAACTGTCGATTCTTGCATGTTTACACTCAATTCTTTTTCAGTATCGTTGTTTACCAATCTAATGGTTCATTTTTCATTGTGTTTTCATTTTCAAATGGCTAGCTTTGAATTGTGGAAAAGATAAACATCAATCCATTGGTATTTTAACTTCAGTATTTACTTAGATTATGTGAAAACCGTATATCAAGTTCGCACCTTTATCTTTTTTTCGAAACTATAGGCGACAATCAATTGGTTAGCAATAAAGCTCTGTATCTTACTTTTCAAATGAAAAGCAATTTTGATTTCATCTTGTAGAATGTCTAACGAGAGCACACCATTTTCCTAAATCTAAGACTTTCATTTCCTACATTATATGTCCTCATCACTTTAGATTATAAAAGTCCGTTGCAGTCACTGCTTCCAGAAAAACAATGAAAAATCTTATATACTCATTTCTTATTCGCACCAACTTTCGTCTGCCTTTATATTAGGTTGGGTAGGGCGGCCAAAATGTTCCTTGCATACAACAACGTGCTATCGAAAAACTGATGCCAGGCGTATGCCGTAACATAAAAATAGTTCAAATTTCTAATCTACTTCAATGATGAACAATCAGAGACGCAGCAGGACACTCCATGCAATCAAAGTGATGCGTTGTACCTGGTGACATGAGCCGTGAGTGACTTGATTCAGCTTAGAATCAAATTGATTATGAGGACACACCCTTGGTCCAATCACAAGACTTCTTGAAAACGGTAGAGAAGGACAATAATGCACAGCAAATTCTAGGAAAAGATTGCTTCTTATTATCATAGCGCATAGTCGAGTAGACTGGATTACTTATACCCCTACTAGTTACTGATGGATCGCCTTCGTCACCACAAAGGATATAGCTGACATTTCCTATCTTGGCACTCAGCCGTAAAACTCCAAAACCCAAAACATAAGCTTCTATTCAGCAAAAATTAATGCCTCTGACAAGTTTAGCAATAAGAAATACGGACATTGAAGATCACCAATTCTTCTTCGCTATAGACTTGTTTTCATTAGTCACTTGAACACTACGAATACACCGATAGCGTTGGTAGGTAATGCATCGGAACAATTTTTCAAAACCATATCAGATAAATATTCCTTGTCGAATAAGCGAACCAATGCTTTACTAATTGTGTATTTACTGAGCTATCCTATCTTCATCACTTTGAAACGGCATTGTACTCGCGTCAAAGTTATCTCGAACTTAAAAAGGAACCCAACATTATTACAATCGCGTAGTATTTACACTTCTAAAACCACGTAAACAAATAGATATGATAATAAGAAAAATCAACAAACCATATATCCCTTACTATACGCTGTGCGTCACGTAGCATACCCATTAATTCTTTCATGCGGAAACTGAGTTCATCAGTGCGAATAGATTGCGCAAGGAATTTGCATCTCCACAGATCTCGGTCGATTTGAAGCTGCTCAATTTGTTCATCTTCAGAAAGGATCTGAAAATACTCATCAATAAAGGGCAAAAACTCATGAATTAGTCTTCTGAAATGAAGATAGTAAACAAATCGAATATTTTCATGATATATTCAACGTAGTTAATGCAAAGGAAATAGACACTTTGCCAAAATCAGATACAAAACGAAAAAGCAGATACGAAAACGATTGACCTTTGCTGAGAACTCTTCAACTCTATGTGCTAGAGAGATTTTATCCATAGTCAAGGCTACCACTTTTTCTTGAAGATCCTCACTAATTGTGGCAACCATTAATCGTTTTAATTCTGTGCACAATTTACGTTCCAAATCTAACTGATGTTTAAGATCGGTTAATTGTTGCTTTAAAGTAGCTTCCTGAAAATAATGCTTTATTGTAATATTTTCGAGCACAAATTTTTGCAAATTACTTCTCCATAACATATTGAATGCCTTTGACAATAACACTACTGAGTTGATAAGTATTATCGCTCAATGGAAAAACCCATAATTAGACATTAAAAAGACCTTTTCATATTCATTAGAAGCACTTTTCTTAATAGGCTTTTTTGTAGAATCAGGTAGAGATGTCGTGCTATTTGAATGTCTCATGATGGTCCCTGTCCCTGTTCCTGTCCCTGTTCCATGTTCGTAAGGAATCAATTGTGGAAGATCAGTTGGAGATTTGCCTTCGCTGAAAAGCAGATAATCGTAGATTTTTACAGAAAAAAGTAATCTAAATATGTTCTTTACAGGTACAAACATGTATAGCAACGACAGAAACTACAAAAACGGAAAACACACCGTTTGAACGTAAAGGAAAACATTGTATTTGTACAAGCTGCAAAATAAATCTGGACCTACCGATCGGCGCTTGGTGCTGCCTTGAACGGTTCCCATGGTACAAACCGTGGTTTTTTCATTTTCGAAATTTTCTGGTTAGTCACGATAGTGTCGTCACATATTTTTTTAGCCTCATTATCCATCCGTTCAGGTAAAATATGGAGTGTGTTATTATGAATTAAATCCATCTTTGATACATTCGCATTCTTGAAAGCCACGTGGAGTTAATCTAGTATCTAAATAATAAGAGAACTAAAAGAAAAAACAAAGCTTAAATTTCATTTGTAAAAATAGCAAATATTAAAATAAGGACACTCAAAACAACTCATTCTATGGTGCTCAATTCAATATATGATGTTAGATTAACATTATGATAAAATTTTCTTTAGCGCAGTACAGACGTAGATACTTGGTAGTTTTTCGTCTTTAGCAAACACATTGTTTCGAAAAATTGGTCCACATCTATTGATTTTTTTTGCGTCATAAACATAGAAATCTGATGCAAGTAAATAATTGACGGTGTCACTGAGCGTACATGTTGACAATAATGCCTACCTATCTGATCATTTTCCTCCTAAAATGAACTGTGTACAAACCCGTTACGTTGCTGAGTATCATGTTGATTCGTCGTATTAGTACAGATACTTTTGACCAAATGAATCGTATAATGAAATGTTCAGTTTCAATCTCTCAAGAAAGCAATATCAGCCGAATCAGACGATTTAAGTTGAACGATTTATTAATGATTTTAGGCTTGGTAGTCATGCACACAAAATCACTATGGATAATTTGTAACTTTCACTGGATATTTGGCATGAAAAAAGTTGTTTTTTTCCTCAAAACGATTAAAAATCACAAAACTTTAAATCAACAACGAATACTTTTGTTGGAAATCTCGCTGTGTTGCACTGCGTTGTCCATACCGCAAAATGTCGCATGGTAATTGTTAATGAAAAGCTGAGTTTGAATTTACCTCAAATTGTTTCATACTGCTGTACGATTAATAAGTCAGAAGAGTATTCCATTTGTAATCTTTACTTCATATCCGTTAAAGTTTCAACTCATTTCGCCAATGGGACGACAGAAAATGTCGTTATCTGGTCATTTTATTTCGTATTCTCACAGCAAATTTCTCAATGTAGATCTAAAAACTTCTAAAATATGCCGTGAGTTCACATTGTTCTAATAGCCTTTTCAAATGAAATGCTACTTGTACGCATATAGTTTCGATATAATGGCAAACGTAAACGTAATGTGTTAAAGTAGAAAATCAATCCATGCAGGTTTATAATAGGTGGTCATGAGGTTCTAGTCTTTCCAGTTTATTTTGCATTATTATACATTGCTTTTAAAATTGATAGAAAATGTTGTTTATTGATGTTAGGTTACCAACTAATGCTGTATCCAAGGTAATACCACCACAACGAACTATTAATCTAGATGTTTAATTTAGTGCGTGTATAACGTGTGGTCATGATCTTATTGAAGAGAACAATTGACCAACATTTTTTCGATAATTGTACTTCAAGGAGTTTAGTTCAAAGATTTACATTTTTCTTTGTACTTACCATTTCAGGTTGATGAAATGTCTAATCAGCCAGGTGGGTATGGACAACCGCCAAACATACCACAACAGCAGGTGTGAGCATACTAAATTGTTTACTGTGACTATATAAGTAGCACAATTTTATTTAGATGGTTTTTAATCAACAACACATGATGGGAAGACAAATAGGTCAAATGGGCGTTCAGCGGCAGATAAGTTTGCAGCCTAGTTATCCTGTTTTCAGTAGATGTTTGGTTTCCAAATAATATATTCACTGATCCGCACGTTTTTTTTGCTTGACTTTTATTATCCAGAATAACAAGAAAGCTATCATTCATGAGGCACCGTAGTAAAAAGATTCCTTGGACTATGGTGAAATGTTTCGCCAGTATTAATACTACCCGGTTTTTAGATGTATCCTCAAGATTCGGGTTTATCTCAACAGCAAAGCCAGATGCAAATGCATTTCTCGCAGCAGCAACAAATGCAGCAGATGAGTCAGCAACAAATGAGCCAGATGCCTCCTCAGATGCAGACGCAGCAGCAACAGCAAATGCAAATGGGTATGCAGCAACATCTTGCCGGGCAGCATATGGGGCTACAGCAACCACAACAACAACAACAGCAACAGCAAATGGCTCAGCAGCAAGCTATGCAGCAGCATTTACAGCAAACAAATCAAATGGGACAGCAGTCATTACATTCTGGTCAAACACAGGTGTTCACCACTCATTTTTATTTTATGCGCAAGATATTCCGATCTTCAAGCACCTTTCATAGCTAGCTTCAATGATGGGAGGTTCCCTTGGGTCAGTGTCTCAACAGCACATGCAAATGCAACAACCTTGCAGTCCAGTTACTTCTTCTGTTGGACCGGTATGAGTTGGATTTTATTTCAGAACAACTAAATGTTTAAATTCTTGAAGAATTTAAGAAGCTTACGAAAATTGTCTAGTGTATTCATGGATTATATTTTAGTGTTTTCGGTTTCGATGTTTTGTCCCATTTTCGTATGATTCATATTCTTCATATTACTCTTTTGGATTTAGCAGCAACTCACACCGAGCGCTGGTCCTGGCTCCCAAACTTCTGGGTCGACTCTTGTAGTTAATGCTGGTGGTCCAACTTCAGTTGGGCCGATGTCTGTTCAGCCACACACTCCAATGAATCCCTCGTCGCAACAAGCAATTCAGCAACCATCTTCTGTTCAAGCTGGACCAGCATCTGTTGCTCCAGGAACTCCAGCAAGTAACCAAGTATGTGCAGCCTCAATTAGCGATTTTATGCAAATGCGAGGACGGTTTAACTGGGATATACGCTTCATTCAAATTACGCACAGGTCTACATGTTCCACCTGACATAATTCCCAAATTTTATGCGTTTGTAAAATTTAGTATATATTTTCTTGTAAAACAACATATGTTGCAGCCAGCATCCCAACCGCCAACATTAGGCGAACCGGCTGAGGTATACTTCCAAGACCCTGTTGCGCAAAGTAAACAGTTAATTATGAAAGATTTACGTTTCTGTATAATTGTAAGCTTTATAATATAATTATTTTACTTTATACGTAGACTTCATGTTTTGGCAAAGTATAGGATTTGAACCGCCGTGCTGGTGAGGCGCTCAAAGACCTTCGTGCTGGGAACGTCCCTTCAAATTCAAATGAGTATCTTAAAGCGATGGATAATCTGTTTGCTGTTTGTGACGAAATTGAAGGAAATCTGGTAATGCTCTACATAAAAGAAACGTCTATATTATTTTTTCCTAGGTGATGGCCTGAAATATATAAGCAGGTGTTAATTAAAATTTAATGTGTACTCGAATATACATCTTTTTAGATCTTGGTATGCGAGACACAAAAGCAAATGAGTAAGATGGAGAAGATATTTGACAAAGACGTCACGAAGTCTGGAGAAGCCAATACAGGCTATTCTGATTCGAAAGCGGTAAAGCGTATATGCTCCGATTTGCAATACTCACGACACTTTAGGCTAAACCTAATATATGAAATCAAATATTTTAGAGAAATCTTGGGAATGATGATGATTCAAGCGCATATTTCTCCGCTGTCAATGCTTACATTGATCAGACAAAAGAGGTATTCTGGGAAACTAGTCATGTTCAGGTCAAAAAAACTAGAATTTTTGCTTCTTTAGCTTCAAGCTGCCTTTGATCGTGCATTTTCACACGTTGGTCGCACTCTTGAAACAATACGCAAGAGGCAAAATATGAGCCGTAATATCGAACGTGATGTAAAAATGGAGGAATGATTCACCTTTCGAAGATAATTCAAATAACTGGTGTGTACTTCCTGGTTTGTTGGTTATTGTTGGAATCTGTGAATACTGTATAAAGTCCTCTCACTCTAATAATGTACCTCATTCTTGTGTTTACCAAACAATTTTGCGGTCATTCATAAGATAGGTTAGGTTACGGATACTGTTTGTATGATACTTGTCGTTTGATGTAAAATACGAAACAATCCTTTAATTGAACAAAGAGATCAGAATCACATCGTCACTCTAGAAGGAACGATCTAATAAGGACAAGTCTCGTGAGAAACTCGCTTTTGCAGGATACTTGGGTAATCAACGATTATAAATATAACAAGGTAAAATTACCAGATAACAACAGGAGTAACTTCAACATGAATAAGTTTCTACACCTACTGGATTCTTTGGAATTAAAAGTTCCCACAACATTTGCAGAGAACTGCACATTCTATGGAAATGGGTATATGCTGCAAAAACTTCAGGCCTAGAATCCAGAATAACTGAATACATCTTGTTGTTTGGCCAATTCCAAAAGCATGGGATCATCGAAGAATTTGTTGACGGAGACGTCTTCAGAGAGACCTTTACGTCTTCTGAAGGAAAATGGATTTTAAATCCCATTAGAGCGATAGGACAGGTCAAAATATCAAATGGAAGCAAATTTCTCTTACCTAGTTTTGATCATAAATTCTCTGGCAAGGTGCGGAGTAGGCTGAAGTTCGAGTGGCCGTATTACTATCGATTTATCTAATGGATCACCAGGCACGATCTGCAAATTGCGAATTAGATGTTGTTGGATGAGTTCTGACGGTGGAAGCCACGTCAAGAATAGTACAATTTTACCTGCCAGTGATTAAATACCGACATGCAAAATGCTTGCCCTTGTGTATGAGTGCGAAGATCTGTTTCAAAACCGAAGGAGTCCATTACCGGGATGAATGCCTTTAAATAATTTTGTGGTCGCTTTACTACAAAACCATATTAAGAAATTAACAAACAAGTTTTGAAAACTTTCACTGAACTATATTCTACCTTAATCGAATACATTGGTGATCCTGGTATAGGAGAATCCGTTGTGACATGCCCTCTCCGCTTCGCTAATACTGTGTATACAGATGAAACACAATCTGCTGGTGCAATTACTTCAACAACAAAGTACGGCTCCATTAAACGAGGAGTAGCCATCTAAAATTTCGAGAGCAAAATTTGCTGATATTCCATAAACATGTTCAAAAACGATTTCACTGGCAGCATGATTGTAGTCAACTCACAAGAAAAGCGGAATACGCGCAACGGCGAGCTGTCGGGATTACCTGGCCACCACCTCGGTATAAAGGCTCTTTTGCTATCACAGCATCCAACATTTTGAATTTAACATTGCGAATAGCTAAAACGAATGAAATAAAATAACACGTGTTGCCCTCAAACCATGGAAACATCTGTATTAAAAAACTCACGTTCTTCGCAAAGAGGACCTTCTCTAGTCGCCCACTGGAAACCTTGAATGAGCGACTCACGAACGGTCACAAGCAGTTGTTTGTCGACCTATAAAACACGTGAAATAAAAGCGTAAAGTATATGATGTATGATATGTGATATAAATGCGTAGCGTATGCAATATAAAAAACGAAATTTCCTACCTCAGAAGGAAGAGTATCGTCAAGCAAGACGTTAGGACCTGCGATATCAGGTCCAAATGCCCATATTGAGCGAGCTGCAAGCAAGTCCCAATCGTACTTAGTCTGGAAGAATTCTCCTATTCGCCGCCGATTCCAACCGATTTGTACCACCTAAATACATTATAAATCACGTGTAATATGTAAAGCATATATGAATGATTGCAGCATACGGTAAAGCACAACTAATACATCAGAAGAACAACCTCGTTCTCAATATCCTCTGCCAGACCCTTTTCAAGCGGTTCAGATATCATAGTAATTTTGTTCCTTAAAAATAATTCGCTTGATTAGAGCTAAATTTACAATAATTGAAACAAGCACTTCTTATTCGGTGTTTCAGCAAAACATTTCAAAGAGGACGTCTCCACTACTGTTTCGCAAAAAGTTACCACTGGATCTGCTACTTTTATGTCAATTTCAGAGAACACCTACAAATGACAAAACAAGAGTTATTGAGGAAATGATAGTAATGAATGTGAGTAATGACAAAATACCTTACGCATGTCATGCATTACACTGTCCATATAAAGTTCTCCTGTTCCTAAAAGAACATGCTCTCCAGATTCTTCTACTCGAGTGGTAAGCAGTGGATAAGACTTATTTACCTAAACACGCTCATCAGATAGTATACGGAAAACTCGGGGTTATTTCCAAAACCTGCCTTCCTTAATCCATCTAACATCTTCGGAAGTTCAGAGGGGTTAATTGGTTCAATAGCCATCTTGACTACACTCTTAGTATTGAACTTAAGCGGTCGGAAGATATACATCTGCAATGAAACTTCCTTATTGAGTATTTACACTGTAACAGACCCTAACATACATCTTCCTCATAATCTAATTCAGCAACTGTTGCAGTTTTTACTATTGGTTGATCGATCCCTTCAATAAGTGCCCAACACCCAGCCGGTACACGGGATACTTCAATTTGGTACCTTAATAATTCCGACTTTTGTAATGTACCAAAGAATTATTTCTTTCCGCACCTAGCAACGTGAACCCATAGCCGGCCTACAGTCAGACGTCGACAATCTTCCTCATCCTAGAAATTAAAAAACAGGCAAAACATGAAAACACGCCACCAGACATCATGGCTGCCCAAACCTGTATACTGTAGTTCTCTCCAAGCACACGCACATCAGTGTTGCTTTCAATGGTACCACTCATCACACGTCCTAGAACGCGAAAAGATGTGGCGTCTGCAGTCGGATAATTTTTCGTGGTATGCACCATTAGAGGGCCCTCAAGCAGTACTTCATTAAACATGACAATGTAGCTTGAAGAAAAAAAGGGGAAAATTTATACATTTGCATCGCATTTGTACATCTCCGCACTGAGCTTGCTATCTGTTGGACCGAGCCAGATATGATCCACTTTAGTCTTTGCATTCTCAATTGGTGATTTAATATTCTTTACAACGAGATCAACAAATGCTGAAACTTTTGGAACTATCGTCATAGAATATAAGCATTCCTTTATCCTGCATCCCGATTCCATAAAATCTACACAAGTGAAGGAAAAGCGATTAAGTCTCACATTTGAAATCTCCGAAGAAACGCTTGCAAATGAGTGCTATTAACGGACGAACATTCATCTTCTGCTCTTCTCTTGTCAGTTTTATGTTCAACTCAGACATAATATGAGGTAAACACGTGTCTACGTCACCAACAACCTGAAGCAGAGTAAATTCCCTTTCACCTAAATTTTGGGTTACAATAGTGCGTAGTAAATTATGCAACATGTGATAAGAAATGGATCACCTGACTAAATATTTTGTATAACGGTTCCAAAATGAATTCAATGAAAGTTCTCTGCGAATTTGAATTAGGTGGTTTCTTCACAAACTTTCTGGTTGTCTTATCAAGATATATGTCACCCCAAAGGCGTCGGGCAAACTCACGACCGTTGATATTACCTAAACTAAGCGCATTCTTTGGAAGCCTGTAAAGAAATGAATAACAAAAAAACCATATCTAACCACAGCGTGCTACATAGATGTTGGCAAAAGAAAGTAATGAGAAGCAAACATTGTAGCGACCAGATGCGAAAATAACATTTTCCAACAATGGTGACAGAACGACTGTATCATCTTCGGAAAAAGTTCTGAATAAAATGTTATCATTCAACATTTCAACGATATAAACGTCTTACCGATCAAAGATTAAGCTTTTGTTGAGCAAACACAATTATATTATTGCGATATGCGGCAACTAGGTGTGATAGCTTTCTTCAGAATTCATAAAGTTTCACTTTATGATAGAATTCATTCGAACAAACGCTCTGTTCACGAAAAGCGAATTTCGAAATATGAGAAATGTTCAAGTACCTTTTGAAATAACTTTCATAAAACTCACCTACTGTATTAAGGTGTCCACTCTTTTAGAGAAATTAAAACCAACCACTTAAAGTAGTGTACATTACAAAGGACTAACGCTAAATTCTTTTCACGTCACTTAGCCTATACTAGGTATGATACAAAAGCATTTGTATTATTGACACACTGCCCTCCGTTGTTCATTTCGGGTGTTCTGGTATGCATACGAAATTGAAAGATTTGCGTGCTGATACTAGTATATAATGAACAAGAAATAATTTGACACTTTTAAGCATCTAAGTTTTTCCTAAACATTACTGGTTGTCCTCGTTCCATAAAATTTAAACAAAAAGAATGAAAAAATATCTCCAAATATTTGGATTCAAACAAGAACACAACAAATGAACAGCAAGAATAATGCTTTGATATAAAGATTAATTTTGAATGATATCTGAGAATACCTTTCAGAAAAAACGAATCAAACCTTTGTTATTCTTCTAGGTGATTCTTAGCTAGTTAATTTTTTATGTATAATGCTATAATGAAATTCTCGCGATAATTTCAAACATAACACAAAACCATCCATGTTTGAAATTTTTTTGACTATCCTTTTTCGTGCGTAGGGTGTTTTGCAAAGTGTACAATCTCCTAAGGGTATTAATAAAACCGTACCCGCCGAATGATCAGTATTGTAAATAAACAACTATTACAATAACAACCTTAAAATAAATGGCAAAATATTATGACAAACTATTACTTATCCCTATTTATAATTCAATAACTCACTGTAGCAATCCATTGACCTGGTCGATAACTAAACGTAGCTTATAATACGCATCAGACGGTGGCAATTTCAACTCCAAAATAAGACGATCAATTTTATTCACACAGAGTGTGATGGGTAAACGTTCCTGTACAGCATGACGAATAGCTCTTTCTGTACTCATCATGACCTGGAAATTTTCAAAGACGAAAGCATAAGTTCTGTGTATTTGGAAAAAAAATCTGTTGAAATCACTCTACCCCTTCATGAGCATCCACTACAATTACCACACCATCACAAAGGCGGTATGCTGCGGTAACTTCATCAGAAAAATTCACATGCCCTAAATTTGACTATGACTGATGGAAAAATTGCCGCCCAAAATTACACGTATACCCAAAACCACACAACAATATTTCAAAAGTTAAATCAGATGAATCATATTTCGTTCACGGTCATTTCGCCCAAAATTATGTTAAAAACAAATAAAATACTAAAGGTATGTTTGCAACACAAAATCTAGCACAGTTTAGTTATTGGGCCTGGACTAGGTGTTTTTACACAAATTATTCCCTCAGACATATCAAGAACGAAGCACTGATGGGTTCGACATATGAGAAATGATGGAAGAAAGATTTTTAAAAATTGTACGATCCAACATAAAAAACGCGGATGCTGTCGTGGCAAAAATCAAAGCTACATTTTGCCGATGTCACCGTCTAAAACAGTTTTACGCCAAAAAAATAACGAATAGAAAAATTACTGAACTGCAGAAGATATGAAGAGGCTCCATTAAATACCTATGTAAGATTTGCTGGAAGACAGTCTAGTAACAAACCTGGTGTATCAATTATATTCAATAGATAACTTTTATAGCGTGTATCCTGCATAACAATCGTTACAGGCATTGCTTTGATAGAACATCCTCTGTAATTGGGTGAAAAAATGCTTGCAGTTATATACCTAACGAATTCAAACGTACCACGAAATTACTTATACACGAAAACACTTCAGTAGATATACCTTTGTTGTTCAATAAAGAGCGTGTCTGTGTATCGTGTATCTGCATCCTCAGCGCGGAAAAATTCAGGGTGAGTTTGTTCCATAAGACAATCCAAAAACGTTGTCTAGACAAAAACTCATCTTTTCAAAAATAGAACGCCTCGAAATTCAGTTTTACAAAATCTACCTTTCCGTGATGAAGATGCCCGGCAATAGCCACGTTTCTCATTATATGAGGACAATCCATTAAGTCGGCAAGATACTCCTTATTGTAGACGGTTTCCGGCAAATTGTGTTCCACTGACTACAGAATTCATCTTTATTAGTTTGAAAAGTAGATGTAAAAACTAACTTGAAATTTCCTCTGGGTTATTGGTTTGATAATTGGTTCTGTAAGCGGTTGAGCATCTTCTTCTTGGACAATTGTCTCAACACTTTCACCATAAACCTGAAAAACATGATGTGTATATAAACAAGACTGCAGTATTCCTGAAAATGACTTTCTTAGCTCAAATCGGGTACTGAGAACCATCGTATATATTCATGCCAAACCTCAAGGGCTGTTGCATAGTATTTTTTGTCTTCGTGAAGAACGATTTGATTCTGTGGAACTTCTTCTGCATCGTCTTCCATCTCTTCCTTAATCAAAAAGAAAAATTAAGTAATCTTAACAGCTAATGATTTCAGTTTGACATATGTTCACTTCCCAAACAACTTTTAAGACAGTTAAAGAAAGAAAAACAGCACTAAATAATGAAACGCTACCTGGTCATCGCCACCTTCAGCATCCTCATCAGCATCCCCTACCATTGGAGCATCATCATCATTCTCGTCATCATCAGAACCAAGTTCTGGTCCCACATAATTTCCAAACTCGTCGTACAAATCAGAATCCATGGTCGCTTGTTGCCATGAAAAACATGGGGTTAAATAGCTAACTAAGCAGATGATTTCGGATCTACGACGTAAGATGAGAATTCGATTAAAACAACCCTATATACATTCATGAACTGAATTAGCACACTATACCAGAAGTTAACTAGAATGCACCCGTTGTTTCTGTGCGGACGAATTTGAACGTAACCAAGGAAGACTCGTCCTCATACGTAAACAATGCGTGCTTTTTTGAGGTAGGTAAAGAGCACGAATATTGTTAACGATTATTGCAGGAATGGAGGTTTTTAAAACTACAACTCAGAAATAAAGAACTTTGCCTTATTTCACATGCAACATATATTAGCATTATAGGGTACCTTGCCTCATGCTCACCATTTATGTCACTTCATCAGTGTTGACGTCTGCAATATTTGACGTGGATTTTTAACAAGATGCTTGAACTTTCAATTTTTGAGCTCTTTAGATTTGAACAAATTGATTCATTCTTTAGGAACATGAGCTATCAACCTGATATACCGCAATTAGAAACCATCAGAACAAAACAAATTGGTAAGTATTTCTCCTAAGTGCGATGTTCAAAGTACTATCAGCACTATAAGCAACTGGCACTGTCCACGGTCTGATTTCCTTTTAAATCATTCTATTTTTCTATATTAGGATGTTTCAAACTGTCATCTGAGGAATCAACATTTTATATGAAATCTGTTTAGCTGCTTTACGCAATATAATGAATTTGAACCAACCAATTACGAATACTATGATGATGGAGCCTGTTTGGAAGATTTTGATAATCGACAAACTAGGGCAAGATATAATTTCACCGCTGCTATCAATAAAAGTGTTGCGTGATCTTGGAGTTACTCTACATTTGTAAGATTTATTTTCTTCCATTTGCTTCATTTGCCTCATCATACGCGCATAATACGTTGAAGCTGCAGGTTGATCGGCTCGAAACGAGAACCGCTTACTGATGTGCCTGTGGTTTATTTCATTTCACCTTCTGAGGAAAACATTGATCTATTGTGTGATGACCTTAAAAACGCTATGTACAGTAGTTTCTACATCAACCTTATTTCTCCACTTCCTCGTGCTCGTTTGGAAAATTTGGCTTCCGCTGCCGTTCAGGGAGGAACTGATGGACAAGTACAGAAGGTAAGTAGATCTCTATTTCATCCATACCAACTGGATGTTTTAAACAGCTGCGTGATTGTAAATGTGTGTAAGTTTTAGGTTGTTGATCAGTACCTTAACTTTATTTCGCTCGAGGATGACCTGTTCGTGTTAAGACGCTATAATGAATACAGTCCAATGTCATATTTTGGTTTGTTTTGCTCTTTGTTCGGGCATCATCGCAGTGTAATGTAGTTGGTTTTCCCAATAACATATTTTCTTGCAGCATTAAATTTCAGCCATCAATGATCCCTCAATATCCGATAATCAGATGTCAGCTTTCATTGATTCAGTTGCTGACGGTTTGTTTGCAGTTTGTGCTACAATGGGAATAGTACCTATTATAAGGTGTCCAAAAGATAATGCTGCGGAACTTGTTGCTAAGGTGTGCTTGCTATTACAGTTATATAATTAGATCTTGTGATAAAGTAATGTGATGCTTTGATTTTCTGGTCAAATCTTCTGGAAGTGGTTTTCAGCGTCTAGACCAAAAACTTCGTGATAATCTTAGAGATGCTCGCAATAATCTTTTCACCGTAGAAAGCGTTCGTGCTGGGCAGCTAAATGCTACTCGACCTTTGCTCCTAATCGCCGATAGGTTTGCTAATTTCTCATTTGTCTCTATTATTTTTTCTTGACTTTTTCTTGAAGTAGTCCAGTTTCCATTTCAAAATTCTGTAAAATTTGAAGTGATTTGATTATAGGTCAATTGATCTTGCAACAATGTTGCACCACACCTGGACGTATCAGGCATTAATACATGACATTTTGGTACGTTAAAAAGAATTATTACTTGCTATTTCAAAGGAAATCCTCCTATTGTAAGCCATTTCAATAGGAACTGGATCAGAATCGTGTTGTAATCACAGAGAAAAATGGTAAGAAGAAAGAATACGATTTGTCTAGTGGAGGGACAGATAAATTGTGGACGAAGCATAAGGTTGGCACATCCCCTTTAATTACCTTCCTAATGGTTTTTTCTAAAAATTTTTGTATATTTTTCATCTATTTGGTGTACGCCATCTCTTATGTTTTTTTTTAATAAGGCTTTAGTCTTAGTGCTCTCAAATATTTCTAGACCTGTATTACATTAAGGGAAGTGCTTTTCCACTTGTTGCGGAAGCGATTCAAGAAGACTTAGAAATTTACCGTAGTAGTGAAGACGAAATTAAGCGTTTAAAACATGCAATGGTTAGTATTTTGCTAGGTATTTCATTGTTTGCTTACATTTTTTCTACTCAATAAAAATTACATCGAAAAAAAATTTTAAAGGGAATGGAAGGGAACGACGCCGATGAAGCCATGACATCTATTTTATCAAATACGACGGCTAAACTAGGATCAACTGTTACATCACTCTCTCAACTTCTCGAAGCAAAAAGATTGATCGATTTGCATACAAATGTGGCCACAACGCTTCTTGATTACATCAAACTGCGAAAATTAGATGTATTGTTTGAACTTGAACAGAAAGTTTTGCAGCGCTCCGCTCTCGGTGAGTATTATTGCTGAGGTATGCTTACAATTACACTCCTAGATCATAAGACTCAGTTAACATATTGAATGTGTTTAGAAATGCCTCTTCTACAGTTTCTATCTGATATCAGTAATCCTGAGGATGTGTTAAGAGTCATTCTAATTAATTATCTATGTCAAGAAAATATGAGCAAGGTATTTTCTAGTCACTTAGACGTTTTTAATATTCATTTTTATCATGTTTACATAACATTTAGTTGTGAATCTGCAATATTAGCATTATTATTCCCATCTTCGTATTTTTAGCCGGAATTAGAAGAACAGCTGGTTTTCCTAAGAGAAAGAGCAATAGATGAATCAGCTGTACGTTTCGTGCAGAAAATGAGGTGAGTGATGACTATGTGTTCAACTTGTTATTCTGAAAATTGAACAATTTTTGGTTGTATTTCCAACTGGAAATGGAAGATTAATGGTATAGAATATCTGAATGTTACGGAAACCAGAAATGTTCGCTTGAAGATCAGTGTCGCAACTCGGGAAGACTGCTCCGGAAGAACATCAAGGAGCTGGTACTAAGACAATAAATATGTTCAATAAATTGCTAAGCCACAGCTCTCGATTCGTTATGGAAGGAGTAAAAAATCTAGTTCCGAAAAAGCACAATCTACCTCTAACAAGGGTAAGAAATTTTTTCGTATTTTTTTCTTCAGTTCAGAAGTTGTTATGCTGAACAGCATCACACTCGATTTTGATTTCTCCTTTTCCTTACCTTCGGTCCAGATAAGAAAGTAAAAGACGGGAATAAAATTTGACAATGATTTTTATTGGTCTTTATGCTTTAAATGTGGTTTCGTACGTCGTAATGTCAAGTTCATCGAACTGATCTCATTGCAACCATGCGGGTTTTAACAATCTCTGCTTGAAGTCGTTCGTTGCTATATTTGTTACAAGAACTTTGTTATCATGGCTACTTAATAAATTTCGAAAAGCTTATTATGCATAAAACTAAGTCATGTACTATTAAACAGCTTCATAATATATTATTACCAGATAATTGTTCTATTTTTAGCTTCTCTCACATGTTCTTGTCGACATTCCATCTTTATATTTTGCTATAATATTACTATATCGAATATAATACGTAATATGGTACATTATATAATATATAGTATTAGAAATAAATCTATTCGTGCATATATATATATATATATATTGAACATCTGATAAATCTGCCACCACGTTTATCAATACGTTTTTGAGATGTTCATAATTAAAATGTGATATTTTAAATCAATAAAAACGAACAAGCTAGTGTTACTGCACAAAAACTGATGATTCATATGCATTTCTTATCGAATCTCTTCGCTTGTAGAAGATTTTTGGACGAAGGGTTGAGACAATCAACTGAACTCGATTGTACAACATTATCTTGATTAAAGTAGATATTTTAAACAGCTTCACAAGTTTAACAAAGCTATTCAGAACTATTGATGGGAGAATGCGAACCATTATGCGCGAATTGTTTTAGAATGGAAAGACATAGAAGTGAAAGCCAATTGTCGCTAGCTTTATCACAGTTGCTTTTACATTTTTTCTTAAACTATTCATTCCATTACACTAATCATCAGTCGGTCTAAAAATGCTCTTGCTATATTAAGTTTAGTGTTATTTTACAAAAATACTATTCATGAAAGTCTAAATTTCTGAGACTTCATGAAAACTCGGTGTAAAGAAAATTCCATAAAATGCTTGAGAATACAGGTAGCGCGTCATTTAGAAAGAAATTTTAATCTGCGCTATGTCTTATAGTCAGAAACATACATGCTGCGTGAGCAACGTGAGAGATCACAAAGTGTAATCGAAATGCGCCCCAAATGCAACATTGTTAAACGTTACCATTATGACTCGACTGAAGAAGAGAATTCATTACTTTTATCCTCACAAACGACAATTAGAGAACGAATTTATTAGAAAGTTTGATGACATGGTAGCCTCAATACAGTGATTATGAATGTAGGCTTGACTTTTCTTTTTGACTTTTTGCTCAATTCTTTCGTAATTGATGTGACTTTTGTGAATTTTGTTGTGAATAGCTCTTATCATATTACGATCGCGATGACATCGTCATCCAATATCCATTATTGTTTTTATTTTTGTGTATTCACAAAGTTTACTACAACGTACAACATTAATATTGCTTTTATTAATCTAAGTATTCCGCTGTATGCAGTCGAAATATTAAACATTGTTTGGATGGAATGCTCTAAGCAAATGTTAGAAGTGTGTTGTAAATGATGTATGGATTGTCATACACTTGTGATGATGAAAAATAGTGTTCAGTTTACTAGTGAACATGATTTAAGTATTTCGATGCTACCGAACAAATCTTCCATCACGTATTCTGAAAACTTAACAAAACTAAAAGCATGTGAAGCAGCTTGAACGATCGATAGTTGAAAATGTAATGATAGGTGTGAATAACATTTCTAATTTACTCAAGCAAATATGCGCAATTTATTCATAGCTATTTCAGCTACTTGACACACTTGTCACTCCTCCGTCATCGTCAACAGTTGGCATTAATCAGATGATGGGAGCTTCTCAGTCGAACGAAGGGATTGAATTATGCTACCTTGATCCCAAGGTCATGCATGCTATGTCGAGGGAGTGCGTTCTATATCATGTTTTTCCTTTGATTTTTTTTCTAAGAATAACAATTTTTTCCGTGAGGCTTTCCTTTATTAGGATTTTTCCTCTCTATACTTGTTAAACGTTATTATTTTCTGCACAAAATATCACATACCTTTACCTCGCTCATGTAAAAGTTGTAATTATACTGTGCAATAGCAATATTAAGCTGGAAATTCGAATTATTCATCTTACAGCACTTCAAACGCCATACGCACACGTCAAACACCTCCGCAAGATGTCATATTATTTGTAATAGGAGGAGGGAATTATGTTGAATATCAAAATCTCGTTGATTATGGTAGATCAAAAGGATTACAACGTGTAACGTATGGTTGTACTGAATTGGTGAATCCAAGGCAGTTTACAGATCAGGTATGTTTTCTGTTTGAGGTTCGTCGAGCATTCAAAAATGTTCCGCTTAGATTTTGCATCTCATTTAAATTTTTTTGGCGCATATCTTATTGTATGACGATTATGAAGCTGTACTCTGATAAAGGTTATTTATTCGTTGATTCAATTTTGCTGTTCATTTATCTAATTTATTTCTGAAAATATATTTGATATATAGATATTTTGAAATGAATCTTTTAAAATAAGATAAGAAATAAGCTAGGATTGTTTTTTAGTACATATTTTGCTACGATATAATGTTGGTGGATTCAACTGACTTACTAGATTATACATTGCTTACTTACATCACCACTGCTGCTCATTATTAAATCTTTTCAGAATGATATTCACATTAATAAGTGTTGTAATAAAAGTCAGAAGTAACATAGAACTTTATGTGGATGGTCGTTTACGTACTATATGGTTTGTAGCCTTTTTTTTTCTTTCACTGTATATCATTAGTAAGAGTTTTATTAGATACATGCTATGTATTTTACTTATACATGCATAAATTTCTTGAATAGCCTACATTGTATTATTCTAGTGATGTGATCTTTCGAAAAACTATACATAGGCCTATGTCACCTTGGTACTCTGTGTGCTGGCGTACAGGCTGTTTAATGAACAGTTTTTTTCCTGTATCATATAAAGCGGGTAGTACATAACTATACGGACAATAATTGGTTCTCATAGCAATTTTCTGTTATTTCATATCGACTATGATAGGGTACAATGGTTTTATTCTAGAATCTACAATGATTCTGCGTTAGTCGCACTTGGAACCTCAGGTGGGAATTGGAACTTTAGAATTACATTATGATTTGTCTAATTTTGATTCCGTTTTATCACTCATAAATTTTTCTGTCATTATATCATAGCTCCATTTGAAAGATATGTTGTACTAGTCAGTGGTGCTGCTTAATAAGCGTCGTTTCTCGTTTTGTTTCTCATAAAATGTCAATCAAATCTGTGCATTTCTATGGAATCTAGCAGTGTTATAAGCATATTTTATGGAAATATAAGTGCGAGTAACACATCTATTGCTTCTAACTCAACTTCATCATATACTACTTATGTATTTAATCTCTATAATACATTATGCTAAATGTATATAACTTTTTGAGTGCAATCAGTTAACACAACAAACCGGACATCTGAAGATGCGATTGACTCTGCTTGAGGTTCTAACATTGACTCATCATCATTAGTAATATTCGAATGAAACCGTTGTATCCTATCTTAGTTGTTGGGAAAAAATAAACTTTTGCCATAACTTTTTGATTTTGTGTATGCTAATTTTGAAACATTTCGTTTTTAATTTGGTAGACATTAAAGTAATTGGAGCAGTAAAGAAATAAAGTAATGGGATACCTCTTATCACTCCTTTGTCAATATTGTTGTGCAACATAACTTCTAAGAAATTCGTATTATATGAAAAACACATTAATTATTAATGAGCATCTGTTTATTGAAATGGATTTTTTTCCTCATGAAACGCAGTTTTCATTGCACGCATATTTATTGTTGTTAGGTCAGAGTTTGATCTACGATTCAAAATAGATTGGAATCTATATGTTTACTAACTCTATACCATAAATGTTTGATATATTTATATATATATATATATATATATATTTATTTGTTTATTTATTTGCTTGTTTACTTATTCATTTATCAGATTGATCCACCCAAATTGCCGTATTGGTTTGT
>KN716155.1:351513-372556 GCA_000816705.1 Dictyocaulus viviparus | reverse complement strand
TACGTTACGTACTTACTTTAGTTACTTAGTTAGTTAGTTAGTTAGTTAGTAGTACGTACGTAACGTACGTTACGTACTACTACTGGTTCCAAACATATATATATTTATTTATTTGTTTATTTATTTGCTTGTTTACTTATTCATTTATCAGATTGATCCACCCAAATTGCCGTATTGGTTTGTTTTTAGATTTTTAGATCTATAACGTGTGTATTTGTCAGTATTTTTATGGATATCAAAGAAAAAAGTGACTACTAAATCAATAGCTATTCACATCACTTTAAAATCTAAACGTCTAGCCTTTGCAGCCTACATAGTGGTCTGTCACATTTCATTAATTTCGTTGTCAAAAAACTAATGAAATCTTCCTTGGTTAGAGTGGAGTATATATAGGCTTCGGAAGAAGCACATGCTAAATTTATTTGTTATATTAAGGTGATGTCGAAAATGCTTACATCACCTGATTAAATACGCCTCTATACTTCCATAACACAAATTATATTGATTAATTGTCACTTATAGATCACTCAAATAGTTTCACTCTTCCCTTAAGTTGACTACCGATCTAATGTTTTTCAAATAGTAACTTTGTAACTTTTTGAGCACGAATAGTATTTATGTCCTTGTACATGCTGCGCTCGCTTCTTTTCTATGTATTTGTAATTTCTTGAGAATTTTGAAAATTTGAGTTTCTGTGACTCTCTTCTCCTCCAATGGATAAGTTGATTTTCGTAATACAAAGCATGGTTATATAATTTCTTAAAATATTGACTTACTTTTCTCTTACAAATTTTCAACGATTGGCATTAAAATTTAATTATTCTCGATGCGTTTAATATTGATTTTTTGTCATAGTATTTTTATTTTCTGTCAACTGTAATACTTTTCATTAATGATTTAATATCTTTAATGATGCTGAAATAATCGCGGAACCTCCTTAGGTTTTCGGACTAACTCAGCATCATTTTGGAATATTAAATTCCTTTTTGTTTTCATCTTAAATATTATTTGATTGGTTGATAGATGATTCAGTTATTATTTGTTTTACCAATATTTTTATTCAGATGAACCATATATAATAATTTCTATCAAGTCATATTTGCTTACTGTCTATTAAATCTGAGGTATCTACCATATATATTATTACATATGTTTTAGTTTCCTAATGATTCTGAAAATATAATTGTTTGTTTATTATGAGCGGTTACTCTTCTCTCACTCATGTTGAACTCTAGGAATTCTTCGTTGACATCAACCATGTGGTTAACTATTCAAATGAGGAAGTCATGCTTAAAAACTAGCGTTATAATCTATGAATCGTAAATATTACATGTGATCTATGATGATTTTTACTAAGTATATAATAACATCTGTGTACTGTATTATTACAAGTACATAAGCATATCGCTTAATGTATTTGATAAAATTAAAATATTGATTCTATGGAAAAACTTGAAATCTTTGATTTTTTATACGGTTTATAATGCTCAGCAAGTGTTGATGAACGATGAAGAATCACTTTGATCACCTAGATTGCTGTTGATCATCGACATTGTCGAGCGGGAACCAATGAAATTTCCCTTTTTTCCTATTGCGCGCGATGGTAGACCAATGAGTTCTTTTCGCTTTAGGCATTTGTTAATCCTCTGGGGCCTCTATGAAAACGTCTGATTATCACGTTGGTGGTCTTCCAGTAGTGCATTTGATGTTCAGTGGAATCCAATCACTTGTATTAGTTATTATATTCCGACTAATGATGTTAGTATGCTTGATATAGTAATCAAGTTTTTGCTTATGATATTCGTCGTGATTATAGAAATTTGAATTTGTGTTGAGTACAGTTTTATGCGGTTCTTTTGTTTGTTTGTAACTGCTGTTTTGATTCCGTTTGAATGATTTTGTTTGTTACTACCTTTTAACATTTTTTTCAATACTACTAAACTAAAACATTACTACTTATTTGCTCCGAAACCAAATACCATGTTGAAAGTTTGTTGAAGCATGATAATGAGTGAATGGTTACAAAAATGAAAAATTGAAAAGAGGAAAACGATAATTACGCGGATGTAAAAAGCAGAAGGATGATCGGAAGAATGTGGGAGATTGTTAGTGCAATCCTACGTCGGTCTTCTTACTATAAACCTTGGGCGCGATGTTCTCAATGAGAATCGATCCTATTATGAATGATTAATTGTCAATTGATAGAGAATGTTTTGATAAGTTTATCAGAAGGAAAAGCGCTATTGATTTCAACTGAATCGATGCATTCCATTTTTTCTCTGACTTCTTATCTTTTTTTATACGTTAAAGAGAAAAAAAAGTCTTCTTCTACTGCTAGAATTCGACGTGTACGGCCATTGTCATTCACAGCAGTCGTCAGCGTATCCCTTGAGAACACATGTCATAGCTAATTTCTCTTCATTCAAACATTATTGACATATGTCGACGATGCTGATAGTTTATGACAAAGAACGTTCTCAGTGACAGCTGAATGTTCGACAATTTCTCTAATGAAAATATGCAACGCATAAGTATCAAAAATACTAGTACTCGATTCATATTGAGGTACGAGTTCTACATATATACGCTATATACATTTGTTATCTACTAGTTTGAAATATATGCAAACATACTGCGAATTGCTCCTCTGCAGTAATTAATTTTAATTGTAGTCATTTTATTTTTTGTTTTGTTTCCTATAAAATACTCATTATATCAAACTTACGACTAGGAAATGCGATATAGAAGAACGTTTGTTTTTTCGAGTATATCTGCAATTTTTATCATAGCTTCTTCTCATTTGACTTGTTCACGAACGCCGTTGTCAGAAACCTTAAAAGTTCTTCGTTTTCCTACGGACTCTTCTTGATTTGAGGTGATATTTTTATGTAGAGATTTAGCGATAGAAGTCTTTTTGCAAGTTGTTAACAACTACAATTACAATGATCATAATGTCCTCATCTTATCATCGTAGACGTAACAAAAATTTTGTACAAGTATTCACTAGTATTTGAATAAGAACTATCATTTTCTTATTGTTTTTTTTTGATGTACTTACCAATTGTTTAGAAAAATAAATGACGATTGCTTCCCACTAGCCGTTGATATCCTCAAGAAATTACTTCATACCATTTTTATTTATTCTAAGTAAAATCTTCCAATATGTAATAAGAGTGCATCGTCTGTGAAAGCTCAAGTAGAAAGAGGAAAAAAAGAAGTGAAATTATAGTTTATGAAGAGAGATTCTCCCACGTATCAAAGTGAGGAGTCTCTGGTGTTTTTAAGACGAGTCGATACAACGAAATTTTGCCATCAAAGACAATATTATGGTTTTTTTTCTTAAAGATTAGAACTTTTTTTTAGTTTCCTAACATTTATATTTTCAAGTATACCTAAATATATAAAGCGAAATAGTGGAGGAAAATCACAATGTAGTACGTTGATTTTATGGAACTGTTACTGACTTGCAGTGGAATTGACGATCATGTTAAGTGAATTAATGAGGCAAAAATTGAATTTCTAACTTGCGAGTTGACTGATTGATTAGTCTATATGTTTTAGTTTCTATTCAATCAAATCGATTAGTTGCTACATTTATATACATTATATTTTCTATCTTCTCTTGCCTTCGCGTTCTATTTCTCATCTATTATTAATTATGTGATAAAAATTATTACTTAGTAGGCGTATCTTATTGTGTAAAGTTGCATAGTGCAAACAAAATTGAATTGTTTAGTTGAAGCAGTTGACTTTAACGTCATTCATAGCAGCTTAGGGTGATTAAACATGATTAGAACGAAAAGCAGCAGTACCATAGCGTATGCTATGCACTCAAAAGTATTCCTCATTCAGGTCATGTTTGATCTGATGAATATCTTTGCATTACTATGTTTCAGACACATATTTCTTCCAAATCATAGAGGTTGAGGAATAGAAAACAATGCAAATTTGAATGCAAAAGTTCAAGTTAATAATCAATTCAAAAAAAAAATAATGCGAAGCTTTAAAAAAATCCAGTTACGAACGGATAGATTCTAAGAGTCAGTATATGCTCAATATCTGGACGAAATCTATTCCTTAAGCTGTGTCGTCTAACGGAGTGAAAATAAAAAGCACGCAATTGTTTTGTCTTGTAGGAATCTACTTGAATCTCCCTTTCTATGTCTAATACCAATATATAATATGCGATAGTTGAAAGTTAATCAATATATATGTATATGTATGCATTTATATGTATATACGTACATGTATGTTTTATAGTGGGATATTCATTTCACATAAGCAATTACAACAAATATCGTCTTCTTTAAAGACGATTTAGTCATTTTATATATATATATTCATTGATGAAGTGGTTGTTAAGAATGATATCACCATATATATGATTCTTGAAGAAAATGTATATATGTAAAAAAAAACTATATTCCCTTGGAGGTAATCGATTTCAATCAACACTTGGACACAACTTTGGAGACATCATTGCTTGAACCAGTAAGAAAAAGTAGCTTGTACTTATGCACTTAATTATGCACAAAAGCATGTGCTTGTTTCGTTGATTAATAAAGATTGTGTCTATCGTCGTCGTTGTTATGAAAGTTTATTTTTAAAGTCGTATCGATTGGATAATTCTTGAGTTTTCTTCTTAGCGAACCTCTATTATTCCAGTACTCCTCTTTTCCTAATCAGTACCCAACTCGTGTTTAACAATTTTGAGAACTAAAATTTTATTAATCCTACTGGTTCTACTGCTCAGTCAATTTTATTTGTCTAGCTGATTTTTATAGTCATTTAATATTAGTACTAATATCTATCTATTTTGCATATTTCTTTATCTCCAAATTGCTATTTTCGATTTGATCTCTCTGACTTTCTATATGAAAGTGTGCTCATTGATTACAACTGAGCTTCTGATGATATCACATCACCTTCAGTATTAAGCATGAGTAGTTTGCTCTGAAATGATTGATTGTATTTGTCAATTATTTAAGTAATGTCTAGAGAATCCTATTTTTCCTCTATGAAGTACTGGTTTTTTTGACTCGCCACTCAAACTCATTGTAGGGAATCCAAGTAATATACAATCCTAATACAACTGAAGCGAAAGAATTCGCGATGATGCGAATAATTTATGTGTTGTCGGGCGCATCGTAAGCCCCGCATCGTATTTGAACTGAGTTACCAATCTCAACAATTAATTAGAGATCCTTTTTAAATAGAATTATGTTTCCTCGTACACCATTCCGTACTATTCTTCCATATATCGTTCATATACAGGATTTCCTTTAGCATATTTTTGTTGACAAATGTTTAGATAGGTTTGTGAGAATATTTGTTTTTGGAGAGGTTAGGATGCAAGATCATATTTGTCTACATACCGAGTGTTGATTATTGGAACATTATGAGAAAAAAAAGGAGATGTACTGTTGTGGCTAGAAATCGTAAACATAGTTTTCTTATGTGTTCATTTTTTCCCATTCATTTATGCATTCGCTATTTCAGCTCACTCGTCTCGGTCGAGCGTTGGTGTAGACTCGAAGTACCACGCCTCTTACTATCATCACTCTAGACTCCGCCTTTCGTCGTCGTCGTCGTCGTCACCACAATTATGTATGTGTCGGTTATGTCGAAAACTGTTAGTTGTTCATCAATTTTGCCGTTCCTTTGCATTCTGTGACGACTCAAAGCTTGTGATCCATCTTCATATTGTGATATGAGTCACTTTTCTATTCTATTTCTATTCATATGGAGTCAATAGATTGGGATATGACGTGTATTTCCTCAATGCTTATGTCATATTATTAAAAAAATATCTACATATATATATATGGATATATACTTTGTGCATTTCAATTGTCAATTCATAATATATGATTTTCCCCCAGGCATATTATATTCAGATATATAGATTTTTTTTCTGAAAATAAATTTCTATGTGTCTTTTCTTACAGTGCACCCTGAAGTGCTCAAATATTATAAATACAGCGAATTGCTCTACGAAGCATTCAGCTGTATGATGATGACTTTTGTTAAGCTTATTCAATTCTGATAAGGAGGGATTTTTTTATTGCTAAATGAACTTTTGTGATTAAAAATCAATTTTGTATTAGTATTATTTTCGTCGTCTTTTCAACCGAGGTTGTGTAGTGTTTTCTCATTGTCTGTATCTTTGTTCCTCTTTTATTTATAATGAAGGTATTGAATACATCGGTATTTTCATCACATAATTTTTCTCCGAAGATTTATTGAAAGTTGTAACATTGAGTGTTGAGTGTCACCAACTGAATAATCAGGGCATGTAAAATGCAACTGGGTGAATATTCTTTTTTTGCTATATAGTAACTAGTTGCTTCCAATCATTAACTATACTTTGTGAGTTAAGAAAATAAGGAGGGTATGTCGCGTGAGCGCACTCGGAAATAAGGATTATGGAATGATCCGTTAGTTGCCTTTCGTAGCGGTTCGGAAGCTCATTGAACGTAAGCCTTTCTGAATTTCAATGGACATAGTTAATAGTGTAATGATAAATTTGACACCGCATACCCGATTAAAGCAAAATCTCTTCATCTATTGAGTAATGGAAGCATTGATTTATTTTCCTCATTGCAAATTGCTAGTGAAGGTGCTTCATTACATAAACAATTTCTGTTAGATGTGCTTAACCGTGTTTACCCCTTGCAATCTACTAGGAAAAGCTCTATTATGTTTCGAAAATTGAGGGTATGATTAGTAGCTGGGAGACGACAGAATTTCGTCGTTAACCTAACATTTTCACCATCACATTTTCGAAAGGTGTGTTTAATTTTAGTATGATTTATCGATCGATCCTTACTAGATATTCATTCTTCGAAATAAGTATTTTGAGTTCATCGGCCATCCTATAAATATTTTTCATATCGTTCATATATATCAGTATTTTGTTAATCCCCTTAATCATCTGATGTGACTCAAGCGAGTCATATCAGTAAAGTCTGCAATTCGTCCTTGTCGCACACTAAAGGATGTGCTGCTGTATTCTATACTCGCTCAAGAGGCAAAGTGCATAACACTCTTTGTCTGATATAACTTATTTTTACTGCTTTTGCGATAATTTTGTGGGAGGGATGAAGGGACTTTTAAGCACAACATCTATAACGACCAGTAAACGTTATTAGATAAAAATATACAAAGATTCTATGTATATCAACGAATCGATCATAAATCATGAGCTGCTGCTTAACCTCGTGATAATGTTGGCCTCCACACAAAAACCATCAGTGAAGTCAACCTCTGAGTGCACAATCAGTCTTGTTCACGCATGACTTTACAAATATATTACCTTTATTGCTACTGCGAACCTTTTTTTTCTTGAAAACACGGTGAAAATATTCATAGACTTTTCACGTGATTGTAATTTAACCTCAAATCTCGGGGATTTTCGTAAATTCAATGAATTTCCTATACATATCATCTACCAATAGGTCAACTCATTAGAGCATATTAGTGATTTAACAAACTTTAGAGGTCAAAATGTTCTTTAGGCAAGTGCTATCAGAAGAAAAAAGAAAAAGTACAGAGAAAAGCAGCACTTGAGCGAAAAATGAAGGGATACTCATTGTGTATTAGTGTTTTTCAAGCGTACTGGTATATTATTACAAATATAACATGCTATCATATTACCAATAGTCAAAGAAAAACTGTAATATATATGATAAATATTCGATAGGGGATACGGTATGCTCGACATGTATGTGACTTTGCGACACTTATACGGTGTCTATTGCTGAGATATTCGTTGCGTTTATTGCGAAGTTGATTCTCACACCACAAACACGATTTCTTCGTAAGTATTTAGTGGACGACATTTCGTCCTTCAATCCTCAACCCTAGAATCCTCAAAAATTTTTTAGACGAATTGTGTGCCCCGTCGTAATGCGTTCATTCAGTTTATCGACACAAGCTGTCTTGTTTCTCTATTGAATCGTGTGGATTATTGCGTGCATGTACGACGTTGTGGAAACGAAGTGCTCATTGAATTTCGAGAGATGGCCACAAGCATCTTTAGATGACGATGATGTCAGTCTTATTCTTTCATCAGCTCAAAATGATTGAGTGAAATGAGTCATATTCAAAAAATAAATAATTACTCCATAGCTTTCTTCTGTGACTGAGCTGTTGTCATGTCGACCTAAGTATTCGTATATTTCATCTTAGCGGAAATAAATCACAAATCGTTATTGGAAATGGAAATCGAAATGGACTTGCAGTCCGTAGACCTCACTTATTTGAGTCAGTTTCGAGGCGAAATGTTTCATAATATCAATATTGTGAAATGATGGAGCTAAAGCCAATGTTGAACGTTTTGTCAGTTTTTTCCACACTTGCGTTTGATGGGTTAGTGGTGCAGAAAAAAGAATCATATGAGCTGATAATCGCTAGTCTTTTTCGAAAAACAGAAGATAGAAGAGGAAAATGTTGTTTGATTATGTCACTCACAATGGGAGAGTGTACTTTGATTTCATAGGTAATAATGATTGTCAGCATTGTTGACTGCCCTTTCCCTCCTCCTATGATCTTCAGTTTTGGAGGAATCGATGTAGTAATTGGTATCAAGTTCAGTAATTTAACGGTGCAAAGCTTAACATGCAAGCTGCACCAAGATCTGATTGTGATCTTTCACAACTGTAGGTGAAAAAACGATCACCTTTTTGTGCGTTGAGGTTTGTTGGTCACGTCTTGAAGACGACATCCATCATCATATTCTTGAAACTGCTCCGTCTCCTTCTTCTTAACGATGTTTTGTAGCCACTATCCTAAACGACCGAACTCGTGTGGTTTTTGGTAGCGTGGTCGTTTTCCCTAGACGCAAAGCTTCTCACATCAGTATGAAATTTGTCTGTGAATTTTTCCGACAATCATTTTTAGAGATTTCAAATTTCTTCTGTTTCATAGAGCATCAGCTGTTTTTTTCTTGCGAAATACATATTGACATGTAAACAAAGTAATTGGCCAGACAACTTATCTTTCTGGTTTTAACCTGGCACGTTAACTAACGTTAACGTTAACTAAATTTTCCATGACTTATTAAATTTGTTCAAACTGATATTTAAGTGATTTATTATGACACTTTTTTAGTGTCTTTTTTTGTGAAGTTATAAATCATTTGCGATATTTTAAATGTCTATTTATTACTATAATGATAATGTTTTAGTAATATATAAAGTGAATACACCCTGTAAGATTGTGTAGCACAATGATAGTAGTGCTACGATGATACGCGGGCTTAGATCTACCCTTAGGCAAACTAAGCTTCTCTATTTTGCCGGGTCAGTTGACAAGTGCACCGAAATAAACCGAGTACGATAAGCAGAACTGATTTAGTAGACGTAGTGACCTCAATTCATTTCATAGACAACACTCGAAATCCCTCATATCTACTATGTCACGATGAGGACCATTACATGACGCATCTCGTGAAGGACAGATTGACCTCGAATCTTATATTATTATTCTGCTTTACACTCATACTAACATTCAGCCGAGAAGTGTTAATAGATTTTCTCTTGTCGGAGCAAAAGAGGACTTTTTACTTTCTAAACAAAAAAGATTGCACTGATCGTTGTTCTTTAGTTGCATTATACTGTCTTGAGGCATAATGATCTAAATCAACATTATTGATAATATAATGTTTTTGTTAAACAACGATGGATGGATTATTGAGTTTCTCGTTACTCAATCCATTAGACTCTAAATCAGGAACATTTAGAGGAAAAGATATGCAGATAAGTATTATTATTTGAAACATGGTTGCAAAATTGAATTAAGTAGTCTATGGTGGTACATTTCTTGAATTTCAAAAGAAAAAAAAACTACTGTATGGAATAAAAATGTATCAAATTATGCTGAATAATAGCTAGTAAAGTATGAAAGTATTTTATTCGACAATTATCATTAATAACTGCTCTATGACTAAGTTTTCGTCGAAATTTTTTATTCACTCAGACATAATTTGTAAAAGTTTGATCTACTTGATCTACATCATTGTGACTTCTCTACTAGTCGATATTTCTCCGGCGCCTCGTTCATCTTCATAAGTCGTTGTCGACCGAACAATTCTTAGTTGTTTTCTCTTCCTGGCAACCGGCGACGTCAATGGCGTTAATCGGTTTCATTAATAGCGACGTTTTAGCGTCTTAAATCTTCTTGTTTATAATTTTCAATGTGTTATAATCCTTGTTTTTTTTTTAACTTCTACGAGTGATTTTGAGAGTGTGGTGCAATTCAACTCGTCATTATAGTTTAGTTTTTGCAGTACTTTGCAATACTTCGTATTTTGGTAGTACGTAGTAGATGTTCTGAGGAACAAATCGTTTGGTTTCGTAAAACACTTCGTCTTAAGTACTAACTGTTTCGTCGAGGTTCCCTTTATCAGTCCTATCGATTGTTTTTCTTTTCATCCTTTGGAAGCTTTATGGCTTCTATGAGTGACTAAAATATTTTCCTATACGGTGTATTTATTAGCATAGGCAATCGATGTAGTTTAGAAAGAAAGACCAAGTAAACAAAAAAGTGGCAGGAATGACATGCTTAATAGATAAGAATTATGAGTTGGGAAAATTGAGGAATGTAGCAAAGTAGTAGGACAAGTCACTCGTTAGGCGGCATAGGGTTCGACTCTGACACAGAGGATGGTTTTTTTACCCTTCACTTTCAGTCTTCCTACCTATGTAGGTTGATTAATGCCACAATCTTATAATAGGATAAAGAGCAGTGACTTGATAGGGATTGATTGCTACAATATCAAAATTCAGATTTGATCATCTACAAGCTACATGGTGGAAAAGAATAATTAGTGCATCCCACACATCATCATTGATCGTCATCAGATTGTTCATCTTTTTCATTTCTTATGGGATAAGTATGAGGTAAACTACTGAAAAGGTAGTATTAGCCTCTAGCATTGGCCCTAGTCTCAATTTTAGTAATTTTCGAACATTGAAAACAGAAGGTCAAACAGTAGGAAAACATGCCTTGTTTACTCAAACTGAGCAATAATGTTTTGAGCAAAGCGATCAATTATGTCGTTACATAATCAAATGGTATTCGTTGCGTCAAGCAATGTGTTATGGATGTTACATTTTGTAAGATACCTTTTTTTAAACCTCAATGAGTAGTTTCCATCATGCAAGTTTAGAAGCGTAAGTAAGTGCCCAATGACAAGTATCGGCTAGACAATTGCTTTTGAAAATGCCTCATTGTTTGGTCGGAATGCTCAACCTGTTATTTGGCGTAGATCAAATGCAAAGCGAAAATTTTTTTCTCCTGAATAACTCAACATCATAAAGGTACCAAAAATTGCAGGGTTATGGGTGGTGGGCTCATTACATTTTTATGCTCGAATGAGCTTTTTACGATGTTCAGTTATTCAGAAGACCTGGTACCTTGCTCGAATCTCGAACCTTCATTTTGCATATTTCCAACCAGCTGTGTTACTCACTGCACTACCCAGGTCCTTCATCAGTGTTTATTCAGTGCTACACGAATCGTAGTCGTATGAATGTCAATTGTACCATTCTATGCTCCCTATTAGTACACCTCTTAGGATCGCTGCGTATATCTATAGAGGGAAATTTTAACCATGGAACCTTTTTAAAATTCAAACAAGAAGGTTAGCAAGAGTTTCATGTTCAATGCAGTAGTTCCATGCAGTCAGAAAAAAATTGTGAAGTCAAGCATTGAGTCAAATTGTGGACTACGAGATTAACTTCAAACGGATGGTTTTTATGTGGACGACAACACCATAACGATGTTAAGAAACAGATGTTTTCTAACTCATTCCTCCATATACGCCATATATAGAATCCATATACATCCCTATAACAGCTTATTGATTTTTTAAATAAATGGTTAGAAATGCTGTTATGGTTTTTTTTGTCTTGCCGTAGCCAAAATCCGTTATGGTTTTTCGATTGGAACTCATTCAGCATCATATTTGGAACAACTTGTTTGTCAACGTCTGAGTTATTCACAAAATTCGATACCTCAGACAGGACTCGCACTCGCAGATATCATTCGTAATTCATAAATCAATATATGTTCATGAGCTTCAATTAAACGGCTAGTTATCAGAGTACAATATTACTACTTCCTAGAAAATATGATTGTATCATAATCAGCGCCTTCTACGAATACATAATTAGTAATTGGTTTACACTGCCTACAATAAATGATAGCTGATTGGATTCAGAGAGAAAAAGTTTGATCTAATTTAGTGAGTTAAGTAGACTCATAATTGGCCGCACACCCTGACCAGATTTTAGGTGAGATGGTGTGTGCTAAACGATTTAGTTAGTAGCTGATATTACTGCTGTTGTTTTTCGTTTAGTTTTGTTCTTTCGCAACGTAGTAAATGATTAATCACCACCGAAATTATTACAATGCAATCGCACGTGTTAACTGAACATAGACGAATGAGATCTAAATGAGGTTCCATAAGTTCTAATCAATTCATGCTCCTCATTGTTAGTCTTTGTTGTGCTCAATCTATACAGTCTGTTGTTCGGAATCGAATATCTGTATGCTTGGATGGTTCGTTTTCAATGATTCTACAAGGTTACGGCACAGCCTCCATCTGTTCCTCACTTGCATCCATCGGACTTGTGACGCATACAAATGAAGTAACATGAAAATACATGGATATAATTGAACTTCTTCATCTAAAGCAGCTGACTTAAACACAAAACTTCTAGCCTTATGCGGATCTTGAACTTCCACTTCACAGAAATGAAGCACACCAGACCGGATTTCTTAGAGATATCGATTCGAGTCAAATTGAATTTGTCCTTATAGCTTTTTTTCATTAATTGAGCTGTATGAGATGTTAAATAAAATTATTTTAACTTTTTATCATAGTTAATAGAAAATTAAAGCAGCTGCTAGGATTAAAATTACTTAGTAATTAGTTTTATAGGAAATACTACTGTAATATGTCAAACAAAGCTCTTATATAGCTAGCTAGTTTGTAGTTTTGTAAAAACCTTCGTTATGTATCGTAGTTGTAATTTTTCTAGGAAATATACGTAAGTGTAAGCATCAAATGATAGTCTTAACCTCAATACTTTTATATGTTCACTCCTAACCTTAACAGTTTATACTTCTGTGTGTTCACTAGGTGACCTGCTTCCCTTCTCACCTCAATACTTTCATATGCTTATTAGTTGACATCTTTCACTCCTAACCTCAAACCGTTAGTAGCTGACAAGTTTGATTCATTATTTAGGACGTAATCAATCAATCAATGGTACTGATCATTAATTGTAATCCATTTTTCATAATAAAGATTCATAAGTTTTGTTAATCTCTTAGAAAATTTAGTTGAAAATATGAACCCTCGTTATGTACCGTAGTTGTAATTCGACACCTATGAACGTCATTGTGATTGTTGTTTAATAATTTTAAAACCGAAAATAATTACACTAAAGTTGAACCATGCAGTATGTAAATTACTACAGGCTTTACCTCCAATTTATTGATTATTGACGGAAATACCTCAACAGTGATATCTACTTCATATACGTAGTGGTAATGTCAAATAAGTTACGGTGTTGACCAGCGTCTGTGGAATACACCACGCCACGTATTCGTCTTTGTCGTGATATCGTTGAGATCATTGAATGTGAATCCGGTCTATATATATATAGATCAATGATCTGAGGTAACTTCTATCCATTAACTCAGTACTGCGTATCTCTCCAAGTCATTCTGGTACTCACTAACTGCGACCCTGAATAAAAAGGGTCACCAGCATATCTCTACAGCTCCTGTCACTATGTTTTTCGTTTAGTATTTAGTGATGTTAAAATCTATAGTAAAGGATTAAGTAGTGCAAATGATAGCATACGACTCGTAAAAAGCATATGACTCTTTGAGAGCGAGTTCGAGTCCCAACTGAGATTTCGTGTTTCTGAAATATTTTAGCAATATAGCATATTAATAGCTACAGTATAACAGAGATACGTTGTTTTTTTTTTATTACAGGAAGATATTTATGGTTCATTGTGTTCACTAGAGCTTGAACGATTTCATTTACTTTTCATTGATTTTAAGCAATTACAGAGCATTTATGTGGAAATCTAACGGGAGTGATAATGAGGAAAATTTATTAAAAGTTTGTCATGTTTCTTAAAAAAATTATCAAGTCATTTCATTGACCAAACTATCATTCGTCATATAATCGTAACAGTTGTTTTTATTTTTTACGAACTACGATTAACGATATCAATCTGTTTAGTATCTTATCACACCGAATTTCTGTGAAATGTGAGTTCGAGTTTCGTTGGAGGTTCAGAGTTCATGATTAACTTAGTTCTATGAGAATATCATTAGTCACCTAACATAAACAAAGTGAACAACAAATAAAAATATTATCGGAGATTCAGAGTAGAAATGTAATTCCATGGAATTGAGTTTTATTTGACTCCTTCGCAGCCTGCAGATATCCTACATTCATGCGGTATCCGATATTAATTGATAATTTTAGCTTGAAAAATAAGTTAAGCAGTTTTCATCGTCATTGTTAAACGTCGAAGGTTATCTAAAAATATTGGAAACGTCTTACTAAGACCATCATTCACTGGCCCATACTTTAATTTGATTTCATCTCAAATAGCCGACGGCAACAAAAAGGGATGAAATCTTCTATGGATCATGAAAATGATAGGAATACGAATGCATACATGATCATTTAAATATTATATTGACGTTTCAGACATTCGTTCATCGAGGTCAATGATCAGTGTTGAAAGTAAAGCTTATCAGTCGATAATGCCATTAACAACTCTGAACTGTTCAATAGAAGATCAATAACAAATCGATTGTTTTGAAACGAATAGAGACTTCTTGTGTTGCGTTCTATTGTAAGTAAGATTCAAGCGATTTCTTCTTCATTGCGCTCCAGTTGTTCGCACAGTTGTTGAATTATTTTATTGTCCGATGTTTCAAAAATTGCTTCATATACATTGGAAAACTGCACGAATGAGGTAATATCACTAATTGACCCTCGTTTTCTTTTCTTTGACGTGCAGTTATTGTCCTCAAATAGTCACATTCCATTAGATTAAAGTTCATCTTAACTTATGGCAATCGCAGATTTTCCCTGGTCCTTTATATAAAGCAAAATTTATATCTAAGTATTTTAGGAGACCATTTTGCTCCAAACTTGTAGTAACAAAATTTTTATCTTCTTAAACTGTTGCAATATTAGCTGTTATTTTCTTTGACCTACCCTTCATTGCCCAATCGCTGCCAGGTTCATTTGTAAAAATAGATCTGCCTTATTGATTGTGGTTTTCTTTTTCTTCTCGATTATATGAAAATGAATGATTGATTGATTATTTAAGACGTAATTTTCCTTCTTGAAATTTTTTCCCTAGGACATTTTTTTCCATGTTCTTATTCAATCGACATTTTTCCTCTATTTTTTTGTAGCTTTTTTCCTCGAATCCTTACTCCTCATTCTGTTCGTACTCTATCGTTCATTTCACAAGTTGATACGTTACTCGATGCATATCCGATTCAATCGATACTTATCGTATCTCATTGGAATAATGTGCTTTTCTTGTCTCTCTCACTGATCGTTTTTTATTCCATGGATCCATCATCTATCACATTTGCTTCAGTTCTAAATTTTTCGAAATCGATTAAGTTTAGGGGCTTTCGTCAGCGCACAACCCGACTCGACCACGCCCACACCTGCCCGTCGCCGACAGTTGGTGGCAGTGTTGAGCCAACGGACTTGTAAACTACAAGGTTTATCGGCGATTTGACTACCATCAACTTCTCATCATCACATCATTTCGACAGATCGTCTATTAATCCCATTACGATATATCGTGAACAAAGGATTCTGTTACGTTCCAGTATGAACGTGTAATCTCCAAGCCCTCATACCGTACTCTGATTATGCGAATATCTGGTTTCCTTCTAATCGTCACAGGTATTGTTGTGACGCGAGCAGAAAACGAGTAAGTTTTTATAGGTGGTTTTTCAGTTAACTAATGAGATTAATATATTTCAAGAGAGAAGTATCAATGAAATGCTTTCATAAGTAAACTGTAATTATATACAGTATTAAAAATCTAACTCAATATGCAATTACCCTCTTTTTACCCTTTTAAGATTGGTTCGGTTCATTTAGCAGCTCAATTGCTTTTTTATTGAACAAGAATTTGTGAACTCATTTTGAAAGGTTTCGCTGTTCTGTTCGATGTACGGAATTTTTGAAACATGGGAATTCCATTCAAGGACGATAACTAATCAATGCTCGAATTATCCTTTTGCTTAGATTATCGATACAAAATTTCAAACCCCAAGCGGGTTTCGAACCTGTATCTCCCAGATTTCGTGGTGTGCTTCCGATTACATCGATTTTCTTTTGTCTGCAAATTTTCTAAATGTCAAACAAAAAACGTCGCTCAGAAATTTAGTAGTGTTTTCATGACCTAGTAAGTAGTATTTTTACGAATACTGTAACTTCTTATCAAGTGCTTACGGTACCTATGCTTACCGTATGTCGTTGCTTTTCTATTCGTTATTGCACTCGGATAAATAAAGCGCTACTAATAACACTTTGTTAATTGAGATTTTCGTCGACATGTTGTGTTTTATAGCTGAAAAAGTGGTGATGGTGGTGGTGGTGGTAGTGGAGAAGAGAATGTCTGCTTTAAATTAGTTGTTATAACGCTGCAGTTTTAATTAGTCAGTCATGATCGGCTTGTGATCATAGCAGTTAGTTGATCGATCAGATGCATTTGATCTACTATCTGTCGATTTTCGAGCAGTCATAATCGACTCGCCTTGCGTTACGCTGCATTTTACTTGAACGACTCTATCAATCAACTAACTAATACAACGCATTAAGTATAGAATAAAAATAGAGAAACATTTTCTAAACTAATGAGGATCCTTATAGGTTAATGTTGTTTATCGTAAATATTTATTTCTCTAGTTGTTTATCTTTCTAGGCTTTTCCAGTTTTCTATCACTATTAATCTTTAGGCTTCTTCTAATATATCTTTGTACTACGATAAAAAAATCCAATATTCTAGAAAAATCTTAGTAAATCCTTTGTTATTTTCATATAAAGATGAGATTAATACTGAAGGAAAAATTCTATGTGATTATTGTTATCGTGCTTCAATGTTTCGCATTAACATGGTTTTAGCTTGATTCGTTGAGTTTCAATTAATAACTCACACTAACCTCATTGAGAAACAACGAATTGCTCAGCATATAATCTCACTAATTGACGGATGTTCTGAAGTCTCACACCAAGTCCTAGTAACAGCGATGTTTTAACTACTAAAAATTCTATTAGTAACATTCATACAGTTATTCTTTTGCGATTTCCTCAAATAATATTGTTTCAAAGTACTGTTTCATTAATAATCGATTAGTTTAACTCAACAGCGATCGATTTATCTGATTTTTTCGCACTACTGGAAAGCCGTCGTGATGCCAGCGCTTGCTCATCGACAATTAACAAAAGCTTGATTAATAGCGGTATAAATATCTCACATGACTGAGATTATCACAAAACTCTGAACCTCACTTAGGACTTGAATTGATTTTTTATGGATGATAGATAACTCGCCCGTTAACGTTCGATCTGGTGAAACTGATATTATCCCATTATAGCTTATCACAACTGATAAAGATTAAATACAAAAGCTGTAAATAAATATAAATAAATCTGTTGGAAGAATGCTTCAAAAATTTTGATTATACTTTTTTGTTCCTAATTTACTAATAATTTATTCAACAATAAGAAATCGATGAAAGAAGCTTAGAAGGTTCTACGAGTTTGATAAGACAGCAAAATAAACGGCACAAGAGTGATATAATCAGTCTTCTAAACTCAAAGAAAATAACGTCATTGTCCTACCTCAATTTTTATGAGCTAATGTCATTATTGATTTTATTGAGTAAATCAGCACAAGTTCATTCGATCGGTTCTCATTCTTCTTTTGGCTTAATGAGATAAAATATAATAACGCTTTTTCGTTAAACAGTTTCTTTGAAACGAAGTAGTTTGAGCAATTGTTTTTCCTTCACTAATTCAATATATAAGAAGTAGCATTTGTATTATATCAGTACTGTATCACTTGAAAAAATGTGGCTACTTTAATAGCCGTCTGATGTAGTGTTTTGGATCAATTGCGGATTTCTAGTATGTCATAACTATTCACATTCAATCTCATCCAACCTAATTCAATCTCCAGTTATTTGTCCAATAGTACAGTACTATTTTCATCATTTTCACATAAAATAGGTTTTTTTTTGCGATGTCATATTGGTACACCTCAAATGTTATATTATGTTGGTGCAAAAGTATTTGCGATAATTTCTTGAAAATTATCTATAGCAATCCGCAAGAAGTATTGCACAAATCTAGTAAAGTGTAGCCAGCTATTCCACGATGAGATCAGATATTTTGAATACTTTTTATACCTTCGGGATATAGATGAAGTGGCTTAGGCTTAGATTGTCTATCTTTGCATCATTTATTAGCTCCAACATCCTCAAACCATCACTCATTTGGGCTTTGAGTTCCATTGATAGCTCAACTGAGGCTCGCAATTCTGTTGTTTTTCTTTTTTTATCTAAACATTCTAAATGCTTACAAAGCGGAAGTTTCATTGCTCTCACAAAACAACGGTTTCCAGGATTTTAGAATTCTCTTCATAGATCAAAACAAAATAGTCTAAATGCGATCCTAACCCTTCCTTGTGGCTCCTTTGTTGTTGATAAATTGGTACCAGAAAAGTCTACTGGTAGTGATTATCTCAAACAAATTTGTGAGTCACACTAGTAGTGTAGAAGCAGCGTGATGGTGCTTAAGCTTATGTGGGGGACTAAAGTAAAATACGATGACGTCTACCATCCGTGACGTTACCTTTGACACCTGGACGTGATGTGAAGTAGAAAGTCAGTAAAAGATTATACACGAGAAGAAGTTTTACTTAGATTTAAGCAATCAAATGGTTGCTTATTTTACATCTCTCAAGAAATTTACTGAATGACACGTACATCACGCTAAGCTATGACGTTTGTAGATTCAACAGATTGTTGTTTTTCTCCTATTCTACGTGATTTTCTAATAGATTAACATAAAAAGTTTACGTATGCCACTTCTGTGAGTCACTTGAAACGATTCTCTAACTACGAAGTCTTCGAATGATGTGCTGTATTGTCTTGGTTAATAAATATCTTCGATATTCCAACTTCACTAATAGATACGAAAGGAGTCAAAATGATACCGTTTATGCTTGGCTGCAGTAACCTTAGCGTCTTCCCTTTATGACGATTAGCAAGGTGGCTTGTGTATTTGATAACCTATTGATTGGATGCATAAGAATAAACAGCGATGAAATTTTGTTGCTTGGCAAAACTAAGGGCTGCCACGAGTACGATTACTAATGAGTTCACTAATTGTTTGCAAACGATAAATAGGTTAATTTATTTTGTATGTGGGAGTTACTGAGATCCTGTTGTATGAAAAATCTATTTATTCCACTTAGTATAATACAATGAAGCACCTTCAGTTGAATTAGTGAAAAATGTGTAGTACATTTTTGATCACTTAAAGAGGCTAAACTGATTGCGGACAGATGAAGTATTGAAGATATTTTCATGATTTGGTTATCGAATATGATCTTATACTTCATCGGATGATCACTATCTATCAGATACCTCTTCTCACTTCGTAAACACTTCAAATAATTGTTTGAGGCTAATTGAGGTTAACTATTTTTATGAGGACTTTAGAACATTGGCAATCTTCTGAAAATGCTATTTTAACGAACAAGAACTAAACTATTTTCTTTCGTTAGTCTATATTTCAAGGAATGATGGGTTCATAATGATATATTATGGACGAAAATTCTTGGTTTGATTATATGCTCAATGACGTCATCAGCTATTGTACATGTCTAGTGATTTTAAACAAATAAACAAACAATAGCTGTGTTGCCAACACTTAATCACGACTCTCTAAACATAGTTTTTATTTTGTTTATTTTTTTGCTTTTATAAGGTTCATGTGTGTTTATTTATTTATTTATTTATTTGTCTACCTATAACTTGATTTGATAATATTTAGCAATTTGGTCGTTGATACATCACAATTATCACATATTCTGGATAGATTGACGAATATTTCGATATACGACAAACGGCTGCGACCAAGGTAAGTCGAATTTGATGCATTATTTATTGATTTATTGATTTTTCGAATATTGTGTTACAAGTTATGTAGTGGAAGTTTTAGCTATTGTTTACCATAAAGACATTGCTTTGAAACGTTTGGACGGTTCGGAACTCGATACTGTATTTCGATTAGTGTTTCCTCGTGTGACTCATATTTCCTCAAAAAAAAATGTGTTCTGTCGGAAAGTTACGAAGTCCATCATCTATCATTGGACGTCTCTTGAGCATATTATTCTCTTTTGTAGTTGAAGACCTTTCATTCTAAAACTGAATTTTCTTATATCAATATCGACTAAGTAGAGTGATCATCGTAATTGACAATGTAACGATCGACATTGTGATCTCTCTAGAATGCCGCGCGCGCCCCATCGCAACCTTTGAACCCCCATTGGCAGCCTTCTTCACTCAGTGTAGAGTGGCCCTTATTCATTCGATGAGGTCTTATTCTATATTGCAATTTTGTTACGTTGTGTTTCCTAGGCATCTCTATAGTTCGTGAATTTCTTTTTGAGGATTTGTGTGATTGTTCAGTCTTTCCATATTGGCTTGGTATTATTAAGTCTTCTATTCATATTAGTACTATTATAATAATAGCCGTTTCTGTGGACTGAACTTGGGAAATTTTTAGATAGTAATGACAAATATGAATAGAGGGTAGGGAAATTTTTAGATAGTAATGACAATAACAATGGGAGTGAAAATCGACGGTCGGCAACTCCACCATCTTCGCTTCGCCGATGACATCGTATTCATTACACCAAACATTGAGCAAGCGAAACAAATGTTAGCCGACTTCGACAAT
>KN716155.1:319358-345258 GCA_000816705.1 Dictyocaulus viviparus | reverse complement strand
ATTTATTTATTTATTTATTATAAAACAACAACAATTTCCATATACTGATTGAAAATTTCATTGATGATATAAAGTGATAGTTGAGTCACTATTATTAATTCTATTTGACAACCACACTTTTCCATGAGGCCATACAGTTCTAGAATTGATAATCTGTGATGTGATAACGACGAACAGTGATGAAATTATAATGTCCATAGTTGTGCTGAGATGGCGGCAAAACTCGGAACCTCAGACGGGACTCGAACCCGCACTTACAGATATCCGTAAGGGATATATATATATATCTGATATACACTTACGGATATCTGTAAGTGCGGGTTCGAGTCCCGTCTGAGGTTCCGAGTTTTGCGGCCATCTCAGCACAACTATGGACATTATAATTTCATCACTGTTCGTCGTTATCACATCACAGATTATCAATTCTAGAACTGTATGGCCTCATGGAAAAGTGTGGTTGTCAAATAGAATTAATAATAGTGACTCAACTATCACTTTATATCATCAATGAAATTTTCAATCAGTATATGGAAATTGTTGTTGTTTTATAATAAATAAATAAATAAACGATAAGTAATGGGTTGACTTAAAATTGGTTGACTCTAACATAAACTATGATAAAAATCAGGAGATTGTTTCCATATGAAATTAATGTTTAACCTCATTAATTTTTTAGGTGAATATTCGCGCCTCGTTAGCTACTTTTTGTTTAAGCGGAATATCGGGTTTTATATCATCCAGATTTATCTTCCATCTGTGCTCATCGTCGTCATTTCATGGGTACGGTAACTTGACCTACACTTACACTTTTTGCTTCCTTGTGAAATTCATTGGGAATATTTTATTGGAAGTAGTTGAAGTAGAAGAGGTCGTGTTCAAGATCAAGATATATATTATTAATTAATTCTTGAATATAAAATATAAAAGTCTCTCTACTACAAAACACATTCAAGAATGAATTTGGGGGCGCAGTGACACAGTTGTGGAGGTGCCACAATGACATACAGGCCCTAATCAGAGGCCGACGCCTTGGCCGACTAAGCTTGCCACCTCTTCGAGGATCGATAGATTGGCACAAGAGAAATTCGGGTAAGATAAGTAGCATTGACTTAATTAGTTAATAGTTAACTCAAGCTGTAAAGACCAGGCTCGCTTTCAACGAGCTCCAAGGTATTACGTCTAGCACGAATGCATAGGCGTATTCTGCCACAAGGGATTGATGAACTCCAAAGCTTATCTTGTCTATAATCTACGTAGGAGATGCATTAATGTGTTGAATAAATCAAGTAACTGTGTAGCTGAACAAATTTTAAAATCAACAAAAATTGTACCATTATAGGTATCGTTTTGGCTAAGTCGTGATGCGACACCTGCTCGAGTTGCATTAGGAGTGACAACCGTATTAACGATGACCACGCTAATGACTACCACTAATGTAAGTCTGAACATTTGCTACTCGTTATTTTTCTCATTATTTAAGCGTTTGTGAACGTTTTAAGGTTGATAAGGTTATTAATGACCACTTGATTTATGTGTTTATCTTGCGAATGTATTGATATATAACCAATGTAATTATGCAAAAGCGGTGCTTTGGTGAAAGGAATGCGTCATTAATGACTACTTGGTTTTTGTGTTTATGTTGCTAGCCAGAAGAGTATGCGAGCTTAGTTGGCTGTGATGCAGACACGTTTCTGTGTTTTCTTCACACTGATACGATTAATGCGTCCACGAACGAGTTTTCATCATTGAATTGATTTTTGTATCCACAAAAATGATATTTTCAATAAAATACAGTTTTGTTAATTCCAGTCCTCTATGCCCAAAGTATCCTACGTTAAAAGCATCGACATATTTCTAGGTAAGTTACATTTTGTTTATTTTCATTACTATGGCACTGTGTTATTTTAAATTTTTATGTCAGATGTCATAAGCTTCTTCACGAAAAAATTTTACCTCCTTTATTTTATCAATGTCGGGATTTCTGAAATCCTTCGCTTTCATAATTGTCTTAAATTTTTGTTTTTCAAATAACACTAATATTAAGTAATCTAATGAATTCAATTGTAGCTTATTCAAGTGAACACATCACTTAAGTTTCTTGAACCTGAAGGTTGAAGTTGAACCTTTCAAGTTATTTTTAGACTTAGTGCTCTTCTACAGTGATGAACTGTTAGGAACTAACATTTATTTTTGGTACTATTGTACCAAAAACTCACACATATCGTTGATAGTATTCCAATTTTACAAAAGCAAACTAGCCAGATTCATCTGGAATATTGATTGGTACTATCGGAAACGGATCACCTTCTGCTTTCAGCACAACGCTATAGGGCAATTTCTAGAATCAGTCAATAATAGTTCCCTACCAGTATTTTGATGATAGTCAGAATGAATACTTTCTTAGTCTTTCCGTTAACTATGTGGCTACATGATGTCATCATCTTGTAGTCATTGGGGTTTCAGCAACAAATAAGAGGCGTGTGCTGGTAAAATATCTACATTGAATGCTTTGAGCACTTAGTGTTCGTAGAGCGACCTCCTTGTCTGTAGTGCAGTTTGTTGACACAACAGACTACACATCTGTAGATACGGGTTCGAATCCCGCCTAAGGTTCCACGTTTAGCGATTTGATCAACATAATTGGGGCTATGATAACAAAACCATTATAATCTATCATAGTTGATAGGAAATAAAACAGCTATGAGAAATATGGAAGATTCTTCAACACTGGCAAGGTATCGATATAAAGAGCAACCATATGGTAAATGAATAGAATCAAAGTCCTTTATTAAATGAAAGTATATTATGCGTTAGTGGGCTGTCGACGTGAAGAAACTTTTGAAAGATAAAAGATCAGATTAAACGGGATAAAAAAATAAGGAATTGTAGAATAGGAACGAGGGTTACTACTCAATGAAGAAGGTATAGAAGGTAGTCAACCTACGGCTGTAAAGAATCTGTTGTGAATAGAGACGTTCAGTATTCAACGGCATTTTTTTGAAACCCTACGAGTTCTGCGGAGGAAAGCTGTCCAAACATATAATTATGAAGAAGCGTATAAATATAAAGTTATGGTTTTTTGAATGAATCTGAGCTGAGGAAATTTTGAATTCGTAAATACTCACCGAGTTTTCATTCCCAATCCATTTACCGCAGGGAAACCTGCATTTATTAATACGTCAATACGACAATACGTCATTACCGTAATAAGGGGTAAATTTAATTATACATCATTAGAAATTTTATCTATAATTACCTACATACCTATATAAGTTGAAAGTCTCATGTTCAATCACCATTACGGAATGCAAATGCCAACGATGTTCTGCATCAGCACCTAAACCATCACCAAGTAATGTTTTCACTATAGGTAGGTTTTTATTGCCCTAAAATATATACTGATTATCAAGAGAAATAAAGAAGAAAGAAAGAAGATGCGTCTCTTTTTTTTTACATGGTACTGTTGATTTTAGAAAGCATGTACGTGGGAGGTTAAAATTTAGCCATAGGTGAAATGACATTACGCATTACGTTTGCATAGCTTTGGTGTCAGCTTTCCAATATTAACATAAGGTGAATTTTGTGTCCAATCGGTCACTGAGTTGAACAATGCCTCCTTCCTCATTGTGATTGCATCAAAGTGATTAAACTCTATACTGATATATAAAGCCAGTAAGCACATGTAAACCAGCTGCGAAAACTAACGCTGCGCTTTGCATCCCCATATAAATGGCTTAACGAGAAAAAAATCTGGTGAGAATTGCTTCAAGATGTACACTATCAAGAATAAATGATAACGATCACGATGAAAACTTACTATCTTTAGGAATGTGCATGATTTCGATTTCCTTTAAGCGGCCAAGAGGTGGTTGGTCGACAAGTAAAAAAAGATCGGACTGAATTAACTGTTAGAGCTGGAGATCACCAATCGTCTTGGAAAATGTAACAGAAATGAACTTACATGCCCTCTTTGGTACTTCTTGCGATGTGTTAACGAACATTTCAACTTGACCCGATCAGTTTTATTACCGGTTTCGTCTACCAACTGAAAATCTCGAATCACACGATCAGTCCGAGGCTCGTTATTTCTTAGGTGGTCATGTTTCCTCAAATTATACTTTGAGTTTTGTAGCCTTATATACAACGTTAGTATCAGCATACGCGAAGAATCTTCTGGTGCTACAATATGTATAAAGCAAGAAAAATTCTGTGTGCCTTGTCTTCGGTGTGTTGGTTCATTTCGCTTACGCTCTTATCGTCCAACGTCGTAGCGCGTATTCGGTGAGGTACTACGGCTAGGATTCTGCTTGCTTAACCGATTCTTGGAAGTTGTACGCTGAAGCGTATTTAGGTAACCGCCACAAAGAGTAGCCAGTCATTAGCCACCTGTTTCTCAGTACGCCAACGGTCAGTACTTGTTGGAGTGTTTAATTCCTCTCGGGCTCATAACTATGGTGCTTCAGCATATCAAGCTAAATAGAAAACATGCCTGTACGTAAACGAAGGCAGAAACTTTTGCACTAGAAATGGCACTCGTTCGAACGGCAATGGAATACGTACAGTTCGAAGCTGTTGCCGTTTCGTCGGTGGACGACGAATCCTTAATTTGCGCATGAGAGTTGTTTAGTTGACAAATATTTACTCAGACATAGTAGCTTAATCACACTCTATAGTTGTTTCTTCACTCTTTTCCCTAGAATTGCTTGCAAACAAATCGAATATTAATACTATTCAAGAAGGTGAATTAGGAGAGTATAATGTGAAGGTCCTCACGTTCCAGTTACCATATTAAGTTTTCATTGGGTTAATAACGATTGCTAGAATTTTTAACGTAAAATATTTCGGATTTAAGGAGAAATATTCAAGAAAAATATTCGAAATGCTTCTGATATTTATATTGGTTTGAAAAAGCAGTTATTATTCTTTATAAACTGTTTCAGTAATAGCTGCGATACAAAAATAACTTCAACCTAGATTTATTAAGAATGCGATAGCACTGACTGGATTTACTCACCACAGACATCCTATGAAGCTTGATGAGTTACGAGTGATAGTCACTTTATGCACTAGAATCAGATGTTTTTCATATGATAATTATAATATGAGTGAGCGTTTAGTGAATGGTTGTGTCATGTTGACTATAATATGTTAGTGTTCTTCCTCAATTCTGAGGACTTATGATTGGTTCGTATTTACTACAGAAAGAATGAAGAAGATGCGAGCTATAAAACAGATAGTCTTTCTTTTATTGATGTAAAATTGTTCTTGAAGGTGTTTGCTTCATGATGGTGTTTTGCTCGCTACTTGAGTACGCTGCTGTCGGTTACATCAATAAGCGATTGAAACTAAGAGGAGCCAAAAAGAAGAAGAAGAAGAAGTCAATGTAGGTATTCCCTCTATTTTTCTAAGCAGACGAAGGAGTGTTTGAACAAATCTTTTGTGATCGTTAGTTTTACCAAAATCACCTGGAGGGATAAACACTCTTACTCACTGTCTTATCTAGTTCTCAATGTGACACTTTAACTAGTAATAACCATGAGGCACAAAAGTCACGGTTCGCTTTCCTTCCTTTAAATCATGAAAGCCGGTAACTGTCTGTGATGAGTGTGATGAGCCTGGTGGTGGCAATATGTTTACACTGATTCAAGCCTGTGTATTACTGTGGCACCTTCGCCATTGTGCTATGCCCCTCTCCTGTTGATTACGTTTCAGATGTAAAAAATGGGAAATCTAATTGAGTCAATTTATAGAAAGGAGAAAACTGTGGTTGAGAATCCTTCCATTAACAATCAGATGACGACGAATGCGTCCATACCGGCATACTTTAATCGTGGCTATCGACCATTCTATTCTTCTACCGATACCAGCTCAAACCTCTACATCTCAGAAGATCGTCATCTTCCTATAATTCCACAGGTTTTTAAAGTGGATTTTCTGACAATAGGGAACCATTAAGCAATTTTTTTAATATTCAATTATCTGACCTATCTTCTTACTAACATGTGTTGCATTAATGCAATCATGCTTACAGGAGTCGCATAGCAGAGCTCTGGATTATTCACGACCAATTGCTAACCATGAAATACAACCGAGGTAACGTTTTTTAGAATTGAGGCTTCTTCCACCTTTATGTTGCACGGGAAAATTTTGTATTTTTCATTAGATCTTGTAATATTTTTTGTTTTCTATCAACAATTAAAGGCTCTAATGGTGCTGACTTCGTCGCTAAAGTTAGGACCACAAACGATACTCTAACCCCCCCCCTATAGAATTACAGACCCCTCGGCCCCTGACCTTCAATTTCACTGCATTCGCAATACAAAAACGGTAGAAGATTAGACAAATGGCTTGATGAATATCAAATGTTTTTTGTTTTCATCGTGAATCAAAATGTATACATTAATTAAAAGTGTTAGTATTATGAATCAGATTCTCTTCATTTGTTTTTGTGAGGAAGAAAAAACGTAGAATCCAGTCGTATTTAATTTTGTGTTAACAAATCGAATTATATATTAGATGATTATTGATTTGAGTCAAACGCCCGTCAATCCTTCATTGGTGGTGTTGAAGCCAATACGAAAATGGCGAACATATGCATTCTTCCGGCCATCTAACATTGATAAATATTCGCGATGGAGTTTCCCAACGGTAAGTAAGACTTCTGCTGTTGTACGGCTACTCTGGAAATCTTAGCATTTAATGTGGCGGAATGACTGTAATGAGACAGAGAGCCTGAGACAAAATATTTTTTTTTCGTATTTTGTCGATGGTTTGTTGCAGATCTTCGTGCTGTTCAACGTCGGCTATTGGAGCTACTTTCTAAAAATCAGTCATCACGACGCTGTGCTGAACACCGATTTCTGACCTTTGTTTTGTAGTTAATAAACCGCTCAACCGAAATAATGACAGTGTTTTGTGATATGATGCACGCATATTTTTATAAGAAAACACATGCACTTGTCACGATAAAGTCTTATTTTGAATATTCGTGACAGCCTCAAAGCCCTATTATGGACTTGGTGTAACTGAGGCAAAAATGTTCATGAAAGAAGCTCGATATGCCACATTAATTTCGATGTGTACCAAATTTTGACCTCATTCTACGAGGTTTTCTTGATCTACTTCTTGAGCACGATTTGTACCATGCACTCTTGCAAGTGAAAAGAAGTTTCGATGCAAGTTTCAATTTCTTCGCTACTCAATTGACTTACGATAAAATTCAGATGGTTACACGACAGCGGACATAGACTATTTCTGGGGTCGACATAGATCTGACACGAGACAAGGAGCTGTAGCTTTCGATAAATTTATGCTACCACAATTCAAACAGAGTGGATATAACGTCAATATCACAAAAGCAGTCACGTCTTCAGGTAAGGGGTCAATAGTAGAACATTTTTTTCCTGAAATTTCGTTGGTTTATATGTTTTTGAGCAATAAACCTAATAGTCGCATAACGAAATTCAGGATACTTAACAATTCTACTTACAATCTCTGAAGAAAACCAGTCGATAGAGTTTTAGGCGTTCTTAAGTTTGCTTCTTATTCTGATGTACTGATCTAACACAGTTCAGTACCTAATCTGTCTTCAAGCGAATTACATTACAGAACATCAAAGAAATACGTATCTCTAAACATGTGTGACCGTTGCAGGTGAGTACGTACGGCTGTACTTTGAGGTTCTTCTTGTAAGGAATATGGGTTTCTATTCAATGAACATCGTCATACCGTCCATGCTCATAGTTACTATTTCATGGGTACGTTCCCTACATCATTATAACAAATAGTTTCAAGTGTTAACTACAAAGGTACATAGACCACAAGTTAATATTCGACACGGGATGTGTAACACAATGGCAGGAAAGTGGCGCAGAGATACATACAGTTAATGCTGCGACAATCTGAACGCATAGCAGCACTGAAATGATGACTCGACACAGTATCACCGACTACTCTTCTTCAAGGTGGCTTGGTAGCGGTAGGCTTGGAGGGTGGCCGTGATCTGCTTTCGGTTTGCGTGTCACTGTGGCAACTTCATCACAGTGTCACTGCTCCTCTAACATAAATATTTTGTATGATTGAATCTTGAGTGATCTTGACAGTCATCATTGAAATTTTTGCTCTTCCCTGTAAATCCAGTGTCCACTAAATTTCCAGCATTTAATGACAACATTGATAACATTGACACAGCTTTTGATAATAGATTACATGTAATTTGTAATAAAGCATTTTTAAAAAAAAAAACACTATGTTTCTTTATAGGTGTCCTTTTGGTTGAATCGAGAAGCTTCGCCGGCACGTGTTGGTCTTGGTGTCACTACTGTACTCACCATGACGACACTTATTACAACTACAAATGTAATCGATTTTGATCTGAGGAGACATTGAAATTGAAGAATACTAAATATACTGGAGAAAAATAGTCACATTTCAGAATTCAATGCCGAAAGTCAGCTATATCAAAGGTTTGGACGTTTTCCTCAACTTCTGGTAAGTGCTTACTCATTGTGTGGTGACTGCTTTCATCAACAATCTGCTATTACCTATTGGTAATGGGTTATTGGGTTATTTATTGGGAATTTCAAATTATGTGATAACATGTGCTGAATGTTGGCTACCAAAGAAAACATTGGACACAAATCTCATCCAGCCCCAAGGGATTGATTAGAGCCAAAGCTTATGTTTTGTTATCTTATAAAATTCAAAAAATTTGGACACTTTTTCAGTTTCGTCATGGTGTTTGCATCACTGGTAGAATACGCAGTCGTATCATACATGAATAAGCGGATAGCGTTACGCAGAGAGAAACGTCGACGACAAGCAGAGCAACAACATCACAATGAAATGCCAATGTTCAGCAATACATCGTTCCCAAAACAACCAAATAACAATGTAAGCACTCAGGTCAATTTTGACATCAAAATCGGCAAGATGTGTCGCATCGCGAAGGCTTTTCGTTGTGTGGATCATCTTGAAAGTCGATCATCATTGTGACGATGCAAAGTAGATCAATGACTTTTGATCTAGACGAGAATATTGATTTTTACGAAAATTCGGTTCAGTTTTCTATCGTAATGAGCGATGACACTTTTTTAGACCTACGAAATGACGATGATCTCGCAAAATTCGACGCCGTCCAAGAGTTTCGCACCACATGTGAGTTCATTCTTTATAGAATACTATTGGAACGTAGACAATTGTTGAAGTCCAATATATCTCAATCAAAATCTGTTTCATTCAGCATCAATTGATGGAGATTCCGGTAGATTGCGATTGCAGAACGATCCCGCTCATTCAGCATCCACGTCTTGTAGCTGACAGCGCACACACTATGTGGCCGGCACCGTTCGGAAAACCTAAAAAGGTACAAAAGCCTTGTGACGCAGCCCTTCACCTCTTGACTTGAGCAGCACGACCCAAATTTGATTTTTCAGTTGCAAGTTGTGTCTATTTAGGCTTCTAAAACGTGTCGAAACGTAACTCCTGCAAAAATTGACAAGTGTAGTAGATATCTATTTCCGTTACTGTTTTCTGGCTTTAATGGTAAGCTGTAGCCTCATTATCAGGAAGTCTGAATTTAATGAGTTATTTATTTTCAGTTATCTACTGGACCATTATGACTGTACTGAGTTCAGTTTCGGAGAATCTTAGTAAAGATGAATGGGTACCAATTGAAATTGAAGACTGAAAACACTTCTCAAGGGAGCATCACAGTCGCATTCTTCCTCCTGACCATCTCTCCCAGTCCTCCTTTTCCTAAAACGATATACTATACATATATACAAATAATATATATATGTACTAGGTGACTTATCTGGACCTGGTGCTTATCTCACTACCGATGACATGTATATGTAAAAGTACCATGTACATCAAGAACAGCATTATCAAATGGTGAAGTGAAGAGATCACTACTAATGTATTATCGTTACTATAACAGTTTTGGTAATGCTGTTCAGCAACATTTTCATTATTGTGAAAAACATCTCGCACTTATCATTCTCTGAGTTTAGTTAATACGGTCCCAAGACTTTTTCATTATTAATTTATTTACAATTTCATAACTTACCTCCTTAAACGAAAAGGACTCAAAACACACCTGTGTGATTTGCTCAAAGCTTCGTCATCACTAGAAAGCTTTATCATCTCCTCCAAATCCTCTCCATCATTTGCTCTCAACGCGCTCTCACTGATGTAAATAATGACTATCGTTTTCAGAAATATTTAAGCAGAAATATGTTGACATTCATTGGATATCGATCGATTGACATTAATAATAAAAAAATGAAGTAAAATTGATAGATGTGAACAAATAGCAAATAAAAAGAAAAACGCGAAAAATAGACGTTCAGACGGTTATACGACGGCGACGATCGAGTATCATTGGTGTGGAGCGAAGAACCCTAACTGCCCGACGGCTGTGCGAGCGAACGACGTCGAACTTCCGTCGTATCGTTTTGCACAGTACTGTGTAAATCGTACAATGGCCACCACATCGTCCGGTATGTACAGTAAAACCAACCGTGATATTTCTCACTAAAGCTATCACAACAAAATTTCCTCTTCAATATTTTTTCAGAGACAATCAGGAGGTTTCAGGAACTTGTAATAATTAGGATATCCTTAACAGTTCCATTGGGCCATAAGTTTTGATCAGAATAAAGGATGTGATAATGATGATAATGCAACAACGTGAAATGGTTCGCTGTGACAAAACAACCGATTGACCAGTCCGAGAAGATTAAGCTAATGGCAATATGATCGTAGCAAAAATTTTAAATACAGCGCAGTTTACAACGCGGTTACTCTGCGCATTGATGGGTTGTGCGTATAAACATCCATTACATTTTAGTAGTCACCTGAGATCAATACGTTCCACTCAACCGTTTCTGTAATAGATTTTAGGGCGTAACAACGAGTTCAGATTGATGAGTCACACGGATAACTAATAGGTTGCTGCCAACTATGTTGCTGATTGTTTACGGATTTGTCAACATTCACTCGTTATACCGAAATCCATGCATTTGACTCCGATGGTTTTTTCTGATTTCCTTCAATTTTCGAAATGAATTCAAATATTATACTATCGTTATAGTCGTACGCTGCTCAAACTAGCCGTGAATAGTATTCAGGTTCCTATTCACGCCTTCTACTGTTTTTTATTTTTGATCGAGAAAGCGGTTTCTACATGTTACAGATATTTGTACCAGCAGCATTAGTGGTCGTCATTTCATGGGTGAGTCTACTTAGTTTACAATTAAACATAGGACCGAATCAACTAAATCATTGCGTAATGGTAATAATAGCCGAACGAACTATAAATACAATCTATAGATGAGTTCTGTAGGTGTCATTTTGGATCTCTCGAGACTCAGCACCATCGAGGACAATCATCGGAGTGATGACAGTGCTCACTGAGACACATTTAATGACCGGCACGAACCGTCGACTACCACCAGTCGCTTATGTGAAAGCCGTTGACGTCTATCTTGGTTTCTGTTACTTATTGGTAGTCTTAGCACTGATCGAATACGCTTGTGTCGCCTACTCCAAAGTAAGCATAACTTGATACGCTCAACTTTTTGTAGATCATCCAAAATGGCTAAGCCTATGCGCGGAATTTCTTTTCCTACTACTATATAAATTTAAATTCAGAAAAAAAATGATGATCGTCGTCGTCGTGAGAAAAAAAATGAGCCTAAACCTATGCCGTCCACTCCGGATTTACTTCATGGTTTAAGACAGCAACACTAGAATTATAGAAATCTGGAATGAAACTAAATACTTTAATATTGTAGATGTCCGCTTGGCGGAATGCACATGCAACGCGGACAGATGTCAATCATTGCTGTTATCAAACAGCCGAACCGATTCTGTATCCGTCACTCACATATCGATATGATAAGTCGAGTCGTCTTTCCCACTGCCGTAAGTTCTAAATCATATTGAAATCTGTAACATCACGTATGTACACAAGAAGAATTGAAGTCGTTGATTTCGCAAATCTACCGATGAATTTCAGTTCGTTGTCTTCAACCTCTTTTTCTGGGTGATTTTATTAGCAAAAGCCGAACGTCTACCATACTTCAGCTCAACGACGGAAAATCGCTGCTAATGTCTTAATAGGGTCTCTCTGCTCAAAAATGGTGCTTCTGGTCAAACGTGCTTTGTTAATTGATGAACGATATAATCTAGGGGACGATTAATGTATCCAGTAATTATTTGAAATCACCAATATTTTATTGAGCATATTTTAAAATATGGATAAATACCGTTATATCGAAAAGAATGAACGACTACGTACTGAACTCACCTAGCGTCCTAAACCCTCGGTAGCTCAGTAGGACAGTTGAAGCTTTGTTTCACTTATTTGCTTTCGCCTGCTATAATACGAAGACATGGAAATACGATGAAGACACGAAAATGAAACCTGACTCAGGCCTAGAACGACGAACACTACAGCAAATATCGTTTATTTTCAGATGATCACCAGAATGTAAACTGATAGCACAGACATTTCCTATCAAATAGGAATCACTTTAGTATACAATAAGGTATAAAGTGTAACACGTACTTATAAGTAAACAAATGTTAGTTCATTCTCAAACAATCTCAAAATCTTACATCCGCTATACAAATTGTTAATTAGTCATAATACAACAAATATTGACTGATATGAACAAATCAATAAGGACTACTAGGAATAGAAAAAAAGAGAAGAAAAGAACTACATGTAGAAACCTGACATCTTAAAAATAACTCGCATACAGATCGCAATACTCGCAAATCATTGTCAAATTCATTCGACTAGTTGAAAGATAATAAGAAAGTTCGAACAACAACGATAATTCACGAACGAACCATGTTGAGCATTATATTTACACCAAGACAAACGCTACAAATTAAAAGTAATGTCTTCCGAAATGTTAGAATCCAAACTTTAAAAGTTTCGTGATTCATCGCAGTACTCACTCAACAACACCATTAGAGCTCTACGTCACTTATTACTTCAAATGGCGAGTAGTTAGACTCTTTCTTTTTCTAGAGTGTCAGGATCTGAAAAAGAGTTTTTCAAACGACTGTAATTATGAGGTGACATCCACCAGATTGACAGTATAATCAATGATTTCGACTCAAATGACTACAGACTCCCTTTGTTAAAAACAAAGGGAATAAATGTCAAAATTAATAAATATGACTTCTTATGCCGAGTGAGATACTGCTGCATACAAATCTATCTAATAAGAACCAAATGCACACTATTCAATATATAACACGCAGTACGGACAAACTATCATGGAATGGGCTGATCTACATGCTCGAAGTCAAACTAAGACTCTGCAAAAGTTATATACTCAATTTGTTGGAAATAACAACAATAGTAAGTACAAATACAATGATTTCTAGCTGAAGAGTTAGAGTTAGGACTCAACAAGGATTCGTAGTCACTGATGCTATACACCGTCAATCACAAGACTCTGTCCGTAACGTAATGGATCTCCGGCTTTGATGGCAAAAGAAATTGTAGACGGGGCTTGAAACACCTAAACAATATATTGGTATAACAATAAACAATATCGAAACACGTTATACACATCACGTAAATGTTCGAAGAAAACTTTAAGACACGTAGCTGAAGCTTTGGTTCATGTTAAAATCGTATAAAAACGCTTTGCTATGTTTAAAAAAAAAAGTAGTGCGTCGTTAAGGCATGCATGTATGAGAGGAGATCAGAACCTAATAATTCGAACCATTCATAAAAACCGTTTACAAGAATGATAAAACATTGGAATGAAGTAGGACTATTTAGTGAAACAAGAAACCGTTTAAGAATCCTGGATACTTAACGATTCATGGAAAACAGCGATAAGAGCGAACCATTAGGAGACGAAACAATACAATCCAAAATGTCAGCAGTACAACAGCCGACTCTCATCTGCTCACTATAATTATCTTTTTGAAAAAAAATTGAAAATTTTTTCTTACTAACCAAGACTACAGTGGAACCAAGACGAAACTCCCCCACGCGGTCACCAGGCCGATAAACCTTTTGCACATCCACTTCTGTGTGTAAAATTTTATCCTTCTTTCTTCGAGCCACATTCGTTCGAAGGGTCGGCTCCTGAATCCATCAAGGAATGAACTAAGCACTAAGCGAACTAGCATATTAATTATAAAGCAAACATGATAAAAATTAACAGAAAAAAAACAGCCAGAATTCAAACTAAGATGATAAATGATTTTAAGATCAAAATAACAACAAGGCAAGGACTTTACGTTCAAATGACTAATGAAATTATTATAACCAATAGAAGTATCAATGAAAAAGTAAAACTATAATATAAAGACTAAAGGTGTGCAATTTGGAGACTGATGGTAGAAAAAGAATTAGAAGACCTTTAAGATTGCAGAAATAAATCAGAAATATATGAAGCATATAAAAGTTTTTCAAAAGATATAAAGGAATACAAATTAAACATGATAATAATAACAAGAATAAAATACAGAAAAATGAATAATATCATAAGAACCCACAGCATCAATAACGATGTCACCCACGTTTGTAGCCGCTACCGCTGATAGAGAGAAAAATCCGTGCTTCCATAAGCCGTTCAACACTACTCTCTCATTGAGGCAAAATAAATGAGGTACGTGGCTCAAAAGCGACGGGCGAACAGATAACAACAATCCTAGAAAAATGAGAACATTTACAACATTATAATGGATAAAACAAATTCATTTACCGGGCACGTGACGACACATCTTTGCCACCCAGTGAGTCGGTGAGTGAAAAGCATGATAGTTCCCTGGAGCCAAATATATCACCACTTGGTAAAGATCAAGATCATCCTAATATTTGAAAAATATTAGACAGCATAATTTCAGTTAGAATAAACTCCTTATTTCCACACAAAAACGAATACATTTAAGATTCACGTATCTCCTAAAATATTACACAGCTGCTTCGCCCTATAAACGGTTCTTTAAAATTTCTAAAACACTATTGAATTTAGTACTCCTTACCTTTTGAACCATTTCGATATCACCAAGAAATGAGACAACTTCATAATCGTGCCCTTTCACGTACTCGATTTTTCCACCTTCAACTTTACCATAGTGAAGTACTATGCCATCTGCCGGAGAAACCTACAATGTTAGATTATTTTGAGCAATGAAACAATGATTAGACTCCATTCCTCGAAACAACATTATTCTCCAAAATATTGAGAATTGACCTAATGATTGTTTGCGTGAAAAAGAATATATTCACCAAACTATAGAAGAATCTGTGAGACTCTTTATATGCATTTTCTAGATTGCAACACAATTTATTTATTTGAAGCAAGGATTAGTATGGGGGCGTCATTCCTCCAGAATTGGTAAGTCGATACCGATATGTTGGCTCGGGTTCGGTAGCCGTAGAGATCTGAGTGAGATAAACAGCTTAAAGGGCAAAATTTATTCGATGTTCTCTTCAGAACACGAACTACAATCCAGTTTAGTTGCCGCCTACCTGAACGTCCATTATCCACATGCAATTCGTGCATGTGAACAAAAACGATATAAATTATAGCGTAAAGATATAAATTATACTTTCGCGATTTCACTCAAAGTATTTTTAATAGATCATAAAACATAATTCTTAAGCACTTCCAAGTAAAATGAATTCCGGTTTAAAACTAAGAATAAGAAAATTAGCAACGAAATATTCATATGTTCTAACGCTTAGTAGTCATATAATGAAGGAATATAATAGGATAGTAATATAAAGAAAAATTTCATAACAAACTAACCAGTAAACTCGCGCTTATCGGCCTCACTTCCTTTTTCAGTTGTCGATTGAAAAATGCGGCGAAGGATGGATATGACTGTAATATATTTAAATTTTATAAACAGTAAATAAACAAAAACAATTCTGTGCACTAGTACTAATTAATCTTAATTGGTTATAAATTTCTTTTTTAAAGCTGATAAGTAGCCTTGAGATTGATTATCAATAGCATAGCTATAAAAGCTTTTTATAGCTATAAAAAATAGCTATAAAAAAGACGTCTTCCTTTATATTGAGAAAAAAAGACGTCGCAACCCATTGGTCTAATCCAAGTCTAATCAGTATTACCGTGCACCTTTTAAGAAAGACAATGTAATTTTTACATAGCTTTATATTGTTTTATTAAAAAAGTATTCATTTTTACTTAAATTACGATTAAACACTAGACATCTCTTGAATAATCTGCACTTGATTTCCATACAATAGCTTCAGGGTGCGCAGCGCAGCAGTGGAGATGCTACAGTGATACGCCACTACTAAATCAGGTTTACTACTAAAACTCATCATCCTTCCAAAGTCGGTGCATAAGCTTATGGTCTTATTGTCTTGTAACCACACTTGACTATGCTATACAGTTTATAGCACTATTAATCCCACACATTATCATTCGTTGGTTATAAACACGTAAGAATAATCTGAAATACGCAGCAGTTTGTGTTTATTTCATCTGGAAATGTTTGAACTATTGGAATATTGCGGACAATTGGGCAAATATTTCACGACAAGATACGTTCTCAGACACTATCAGCTTTCCACCCACTGTAAGTAAAGTGTATGGAGCAGAAATCGTTTCAGTACTACGTTTATATGTCAGGGATGATACCTTACACAAGTTTCCAACGAGTATCAATATATTTTATACTATGATTGCTAAAAAATCTTAATGACTATAATGTGTTTTCGAATACTCTCAATGCTAACTTGAAGTGAGGAAGATTATGAAGAATACGATCAAAATTGGTTGTACTTCTTGACACTATTCTGTTTTGTGATAGTGTCAAGAATTTGATATGTTCAAATAAACGTTACATCCATCCATACACTATTCAATGAATTCGTGCTATCCGATCACAGCATAGAACTCGTAACACGATAACAAACAGCATCTAATGATTTTCCTTAACCACTCAATCATATATGAACCTGTTTTGAGAACTAATTTAATGAGACACCTCCCATTCTTCACCGCTTTATTTACTAAAGAAGACACCACGAAGAGATTGTGTGTTTGAACAGTTTTGCACATTTCCAGCACTTTGCAGTAGTTTCGCCTATTATTTCGACAGTAACACATTGTTATACACAGGACTATTGTCTTATCGACACCGCATTAGAAGTCGTTCCAGTACTATCTTCGTAAACAATAATTGGTGCGTGTCTGTGTAATTTCAATTCCCTGTCGAAAACAATTTGTTGATTCGAAATTTTTTCTTTTGTAGTCCAATTTTAAAGGCCGCGTTGCGAATATTACGTCATGGGCAGAACTTTCATTACAGAAATAAGAAAAAACCACCAAAAAATGTTATTGCACGGTTAAAAGCAGGCGTGGACGCAAAAAATTCGTAATCAAAAGAGCGAATAGTTAAACCATACAAATATCTTACCCATTTCCAGCTTATACATCACCATCATATACGTCACTTAATGAATTATGCGCGATCAAAATATTGACTAAGCTACCTTTCACTTCCAATATTAGTCTAGGCAGATCACATGAAAAATGAGTTGTTCACGAATTCCGTTTGAAAATGATCAAGAAGCTCAAAATTGAATTGATAGATATTACCAAGTTTCATGTAGATCAACTCACTTTCAAATCAGTTTGAATCGCCTCATCCATTCGACAATCATACATTCGAACGAAAAATCCAAGCAGCGGTTCCCGTAACCAGATCGGGATTTCCTTATTCGCTATACCGCCAACAAGACGAGACGCCGCGTTGAACGGTAGTGACAGGTAGGTACGGATCTATGAAAACTGGTTCTGGACCACGATAATAGGCAAGATATTACAAGAAGTAAAGCAAACACGACATTAGGCAATGGTTGTTTAGAAAAATAAATGCAGCTTATATGAATAAAAAATCTTATAATCACATAGACATTACTCAAAATCGAATTTGAGACCCAATGGTTACAAGCAATAAAATAGTGATACGTGACAATAAGCAGGTATAAATTAGACAGTCTCGATATTATTAATTTACGATAGAATCATTGTCTAAATACTTTCCTGTGACCAATTCTACAAACAAAATACATGTTTGAAAAGGATGAAAAGCAAACAAAAGGATCATTCGCGCACTGAAATTATTAAATATTATGAAGCGATTGCAAAAAAAGTTGCTAACTCAAAAAGAGGGAAAAATGTACCTACGATCGTTGAGGCTATCGTAAGTTACTGAAACGATTTTTTTAATTCGGTTTTTTAATATCTTGAAACTTGGAAGCGTTTGAAATTCTGAGTGCTAAGAAGAAGAATAGCAGGAATGTTTTGCAATAGTTAACAAATAGTCTCTTAAGATCTAAAAATGGAAGCAAGATAGAGTTCAAAACGAATTGGATGCCAGATTTAGAATAAAGATAGCAAAACGACCAAGATCATACATAATGTGTGCAGTGTTTTTCTATTGAAAAACAAACTAAAAAATAATATTGGTGTCAATACACCTACTTCTTTTACATCTAAATTTAATTTTTAAGCAATACAATTATTGTTTCACAACGAAACCTTGATAATTTACCAATCATTACGAAAAGAATTTAGAATGAAATCGTATAGAAACCTCGGCAAAAAAACTAACATATGTCGCGATTATGAGAAAAATAAATACTAAAAAAATGATATAGCGATTACTTCCTGTAATAGAGGATATGGTAATTACCTTCTAGAACAGAAAGCACATAAAAAAAAGAAAACTAGCGATAATAGAAAAGTAACTCGAATCCTCTAACCTTCCAATTTGAATAGTAGTGCTTGCTGTCGACAATTTCTCGCCAATCTGGTGTCACCAAGTATCCCATGTAGGTTATGCTACCGATTGCAATCGTACTCACTGTCAACCATTTTGCCCAACCCCCTAAAAATTTATACAGCTTACACATCACATAATAATCATGCGAAAATAAAAGTATTTCAAAAGATTTTCGTTATAAACACTCGCTAAATCTAGTAATTGATCTACATTGAATTGAAAATTGATAGATGATAGAAATAAGCTAATATTTTAACAATCAATTATTGTTATTAAAAGAAATAAAGCTACAATGAAAAACGTATCTTGCTTACTACCAGAATTTTCGAGAAAAACCTTTCTGACGACTAGTCACAGACGAGTGGGTAGAAGGGATCAAAGAAATGTGAATGAAGTAAGAAATAAGATAGAAAAATAATGAATGGAGAAAACATAAATAAACAAAAACGACTGCATGCAAATTTCTTCAGAGTACTTATTAGCACTGATGCACCAGTTACGCATATATTCTACTGATTTTATAATGAGATAATCACATACAATATCACTTAGAAATCAATAGTATTTATTTTTCTCTAGGAGTCAAAGCTTTCATATAAAAATTTAATGTCAAAATATCTAATATGTCAAAATGTTCAAAGTACTCATGTAATTTGAACGTACCTAATGATATCTTTTGACTGGTTAAAAGCAGTAGTATCGACTGATAAAAGAGGAAGCTTTGTTTGTAACTAACGATCAATACATTAGCAAATATTTTCGCATTGATAATAACTAGTACTTGACTAGTCAAACAAACGACTCAAATAACTTCTTTCTTTCTATCATTCATATTTAAGCACAATAAACTCTCAGGAACTACAGAAAGCTCATAGAGAATCGTCCAATTAGTCCTCCAAACAATTAATTAACAAAAATTTAACGACATCAAATACTCCTTCGGTTCTTGCTAAACGATGAAGACAGTACATTTTTAGATTCAGATATTTAGCAAGTTTTCAGGATCAAAATACTGCTGTAGAGTAATTTAGTAGAGACCTTATAGTGTTGTAGGAAAAGAAAACATCTCGTAGAATCTTAAAGAAACTATATAAAAAATGAATCTGGTTATGATCGAAACTAGATTTCGACTGTGTAATTCAACTTCTATCGTTAACCAAATATCACTTCTTGCTTTTTGTATGCTTCTACAATTTTGCGGATATTTATAGCTTGAATGAAAAAAAAAATTCTGACAAAGCGACAAGGTTCCTAAGACGAACAACAAGATCGCAAAAATTGACCGTAGTAAAATTCTTCATCCAAAATATTTACATTAAAAATAATATCAACGACATTTATATGATTAGAAACGTAACCACTTCAAATTTTCTCTACATTCGTTATCTCTGCCATAAACGTCTGCCTAAACTATTATTATTTTGACGTGGACAGAAGAATTCATCAAACATATGAGGGAAGAACATAAATCTTTTCCTGTTCTAACAACGCGACAGAGTATTGTAACAAAACGAAAGACAACATTTCCGTAAGGAGAACGTATTCATCAAAAAACCGCCCAATCGATTAGAAAATACGAAATGGAATCAAATGCGGAATCATTAGCATAATGTTTTTTCAATTTCCTGAAGAGAATTCATTCCCACCGTACGAATCAGCGAACGACCACAGTAACATTAACTTAGAAAAACAGAAACAAAAACAATCGGAAGCGTTGGATATAAACAAAACGATAAGCATTTGTCTAAGATACTTTAAGCGAAGATGAAAATACTACAAGTCAATATCCTACTGTTCTGATCTCTGATCAAATACTGTTACTGTTCTCAAACACTGCTCTGCCAATAAATCATTGATCCTATTGTTATAGATCGTGTTTAATTTCCATAAAATGTACATAGCAATAGATTTCCTAAATGAAGAAAACACTAGTATAAGGTCACTCACAAACTGGTACAAAAACTAGTAGTGGATGTAGAATGTCGAACCAAGTTGAGCTATCGTGCATTACCATCAGCATCTCGATTCTTGTAAAGGAATATTCCTACAAAATTTTATTTGCCGCTCATCAAACGTACGCATGAAATTCACTTCGGCCGTTCTAAATTTCATACCTCATCACATTATCAGCACTATTGAGTTTTTTTTTTACTATCGAAAAATTACGATAAAACAAGAATGCCTAGAAAATAGGCAGCAGTTGAATGTAGAAGCAACGCTTATGAGATCAAACGAATCAATAGATGCATAGCTTCTCAACTAAAAAAGTTGAATTTAGTAAATTAAAATTGTAAAATTGTATACTATAACACTTTTCTCGTACTGCGAATAAGGTTGGTTGTAGTAAGATTTCAGATCAGATGGTTGCAACATTCATTACTGTACGCTTCAATCTGTTTTCTATAAAACCAGTTGTGCCTCAAACACAGCCTCACAAAAGATAGTTCTAAAACTGCAGTTTGCAGTTGAGCTATAAAGGAAAAAACGTCTAATTGATGTCAACGTGCTAGTGGTAAATGAAGATTGTTGCGAGAGGGCGGAGCGTCGCGCACATGCAGAACAGAACACACCCATACCTCGTGCCTGAACATAACGAGGTAAAGTATCTGTACAAAGAACACGGTAGAATCAAGTCAATATCACGTTCGTCTTCATGTTTGTGACAATAAGGTACTTCACAGCATTATATAAACTGAGCGGCTTTTCTATGATCTTTCTCAGACATGGAATATAGTTAGACTGCAAAACGTTCGTAGGAAGAACAAGCTATGAACATACAGAATGTGTCACGGTTGGACGTACACCCTTAATAAATTTAATGAATGGAATGCATCTAATCTTTTCCATGTTCCATTTCGCAAATACTGTTCAATCACATGTGATGGCCAATTATCGGTAATTAAGTGTTGTTTATGGTTGCAGATAAGAATGATATCGATTCATCAACACCGCAGAAATAAAAAGCTTTAATGCTTTTGAAGGAACTGTCAACTAATGACATTTTATTTAACGTTACAGTGCCTTCAGTTCCAATAGCTCCCCCTTTAAACATATAATTTTCTAAAACATGTTTTGTTGTTAATTTCACTAATGAGTTCATATTACTGGCTTATCAAAAATATATTATACAGATATGTTTGTTTCCACAGAACAAGAAAATCCACCTAAGTTTGGATTAAACAATGAGTTACCATTTAAGAATCGGAAAGCTGTAAAGAAAACAATCATTACGCAACCATTGCTACATATATTCAATGTAATATAATTATATTCATATTAGAAAAAATTCTCCTCTCCTCATTTAGAGTGTTGAAGCTGCTAATGAACTTCATTGGACACAACATTTGAAATAAGCACTTGTTGTTTACGTTATCAATTACCCTTACATGTGAAGAATATAAGTATACTATTGAGGTAGATGATATGCAACTAAGTACAAGAGAGGTCATAACCTCGAATTGAGCATCGCAGGCGATTAACATCACAACTTCATGTTGAAGATCAAAAATAGAAACATACAAAACAACAGCTAAATGAGGTGATTCCGTTGAAAAAAGCGCAAATAAATTAAGTGCAAAAAAACTGGAAGCTTGCAAAATACCAAGTGGTAAGTAATATATATCGATTAATTTAACACAGACTTACAACACAACAACAGACAACCGATTGATATAACCGTTCAAAAACGACAATCAACATCCGTTCACTATTGATTACTTTATAAAGTTCTACGTCGTAATGATTATTAATGGCGTCCTCGGTGCTCAAATACTGAGGGCAATATGTGTTATCAGAATAATTACAATGGTAGACCAGATAAATCCATCAAGCAGTATCCTACTTCATGCTCGCCAGTGCTTTCATATTCAATTTCGTAAAAGAATAATAACACACATGGGTTTCAACAGCTCTCGAGAGAAGCAGTTATCATCATTGAAATTCATAGAACTAAAACTCTTTCTGAGCCTTACAGTTTGAAATGAGGTAGCATGAACCCACATTCACAGTCACATTTCACATTCAAACAGATAAATGAATAACGGGTGTGTACAAAGACTACTTTACCGTAAATCGTTGCCAAATCAGTGTTGTTTGCACCGTCACAGGTAATTTCTTAGACGACGAATTTGCACTTTACTGTAAAGTTCAATGTCTTCATGTGTGGGTTTCAACGTAGGCGCGGCATTATACTCTTCTCCGTTTTTACCCATTTGTAAAAGCTGAGTATTAAAGTAAGTATTTTGTACTTTTGTACTGATTACTTTTTAAGTATGCAGATTTATAAAATCTTGTTAACATGGAACGGTTATAATCTTCGGAGTGATGACCTCTAGTTGGTATTGCACAAATTTGAACTATTGTCCGCACGAGAGTATGAGATGAGTTGCAGGCTATTGGAGACTAAATTTTGCAGCACCTCAAATCCCATAAGGCTGTCCACGAGGAAACAATAGTAAGATGGATAAGACAGATTGAAATACTCAATAGCTAAATTTGATCTGATTAGAAGAAACTATTTATAGCTATAAAGTACAGGATTTGATTGATAACAATAACCGATAAAAGTGCAAACGTATAAAATCGATTTGATATACGTACTATTAAGAGCAATAATAAAACACAGCTGAGTCATTGACGATCAAAAGTGGTAATCGATTACCACGATAAATTACATTAATAGACAATGTTCGATAACGATCAAAATTCTAATCGTTCACTGTGTGAAATCATATAAATAAAATATGTTTGAGAAAGTTGAGCTAAAAAAATATTCAATCACCTAAAAAACATTGTAGCTCTAAAGCAGTAGTTTTTAACGAGGAGCCGATTTGAACAAAATATTGAAACACAAGCCAATTACAATTGCGCTTTCATTTTTCATTATGCATATTAGAAACGTGACATTAACTAGTCATAAATAGATAAACTTGAAACTGATAACCTCCGATTCGATAACTTATTAAAAGGATGTGTTGGGGCAGAATAGGGTGGTCATGGATTATTTAGGAAAGTAATTAATCGAATTAGAATCCAGTTTTGGAGAAAAACTGAACTCGATACTTTGAAAACTACTGAGAATGACTCAACAAAAAGTACTAAAACAGAGGTGATAATTGATTTTGGTAATGCCAATACTAATCCATATAGATGGTTTACAGCTTCGACATGGCGTTCACAGGTGTTCCTGCAATTTTCATTTCGACGTGGAAACATAGCAATGTCACATCTTTCTGGTAATCTGTCTATGTGCGAAGACTACGAGAATGTTTGAGTAGAGCTATCTCAGGAATTCAGGGAATTAAAGCTATACCAGGAAACCTGATAGCTCCTGTGTCACCATGAATGCAGGATCCATTTACCATGGAGGCCAATCGCTCGACAAAGAAATGAATGAAAGATTGCTGGACTCAGCACTATGCGTGAATATGGGCATCCAACTAATCAAGTACTACGTAACTTTTGGTTAATTTAACTTTGGAAACAAAGCAGAGAAGAATTTCGATATTTCAAAAACTCAGCGCATAATTCACCACGTTAATTTTTTTGAATAAAATACTGAATTTCAGTAATTCAGTGCCCAATGACCATACAATCCATAGTTTGAGAGTATGACTAACGTTCAATGGTGTATGAAATTATTTTGCAAGGAAAGATACGCATTACAGATAACTCCTAAGTGACCATTTTCACGACAACACTACCAAACAGTACAGTGAAAGTCATAAGGTGCAAATTAATAAAGAATGATATTATTTTGAAAGAATATAAGCCCTATAAAAAGCATAGGGTGAGAGAGTCGAATAAATAAAATTACTAGTCAGGAAAGCTAGTAACTCGAACACTTCCAAACTTCCAGGTATGTTAAACTCGAACTGGTATGTAAAAAAATGCTCTTTGGTCATGATGTTGCACAAAGAACAAACTGTATATCACTTCAAAACATCAAAATACACGTCATACAAAGAATACAGACAATGACCGAATAATTAGCTGATACCGAAAGATTGATAAACAATGAAATTAGTGTAATCATCTAAAAATATGTATGTAGATGTAGCGGAGAGAATTTGCTTGACTACAATTCTATTTTACAGATGAGTTGATACGAGAAAAAGAGTTCTCCGTCGAAAAAAGCAACAGTCAATAACCGTAAGTGAATTGTTTAGTACGTGCCTTGACATGAAACTGTCACAAATAGATTGAGGAAAAACTGATTTGTAGAAATTATTATTAGCACTGATTTCACTTCATATAGGATCGTCAAGAAATTCAACAGCACTTTACAATTCTTTTCCGCGCTATCATGAAATGAGCATTAGCATTTAAATTGTAAGCCAAACATAGTAATATCATAACGAAACGTCAACAGTTGTTATGAAGTTGCATAGTAAAGATGAAGAAAATTTCTACATAGACATTAATTTAACTAACTTTTACGTCTGATTCCTCCCGCAGACACGTGAGTGCTGCTGCTGCATTGTGAATTGAAAGGTGTTTGGAAAAGTAGACGAGTACGACTGCAGCTCATAAGAGCGTTACACTTAAATAATTCCTAATAAAAGAGTTGTACAACTCAGCAAATTTTAAACAATCGATTCGTAATTCCTACCACTTATTATTACAGCGTACTTTGAAATATAAATAGTATGAAAATATATCGAACATTTAATGGAAGTCTGAAAATCAGAAAATTTCAAACTTTAATACATTGTAGAGCAGAATGCAGGTATATACGCATACCTACCTTACATATAAATATATGAAGCAAAAATAATTTATATATATATAGGAAAAAGTCGAATACCATTGAAGACCTTCCGAATTAATACATACCAGGGTATTCTTCCGCATATCCACTGAAAGTGGCACATTGTGAAGTAGTCTATGAAATGTTGAAGACATTGGAAACCTAAACCACTTAACATTTAACGAAAAAGGAAACGAATAGGTAAAATCGACTTGTGGATCGTCCACAATAATCACAAAACAGCCCAATAAAAATTTATTATGCTTATCTGAAAACAAAATAATAATAAAAACTGAAAAACACGACATTAATACTTATTAATTTTCAATTCAAAGCAGTTCTTAT
>KN716155.1:296387-306824 GCA_000816705.1 Dictyocaulus viviparus | reverse complement strand
AGAAATGCGTCAAGATAACATCACATAAGCGTAACACATCGTACCCATTTGTATTTTGTCTAGATTTTTGCGCATATCGGCTACGAAGCACAACCCGTTGAAGAGTTGCATCCACCCAATTTTGTTTTACAAGGGTATCAGGTATGAATAATAAGGAGCTACATCATATTAGAATACTGAATTTCATTACGTATTATATTTAAGTATTTTCAACTCATTAATAAGTGAAGCACGTTTTCAAAGAAATTTTTGGCACTACACAGTTTTAACATAACTGAAGTATCACTGATATATTCGTAAAATTTCTGTTCCCATTCAATATACCATAGTTTTAATTTGGTGCAAAAATGATTGCGGTTTTTATATTCTAAATATTGCTTGGTAATCGTAATTACTTTCGCATCGTTCTGATAAAATATAGAATAGAAAGAATGTTTCACGTCTCAATCTCCCCAGAACAACGAAGATTTATATTTTTTGAAAGTAGACCTGATTTCTTCTTTAATTCATAACGCCTAACAAAACTTAGCTACAAATCAATATATGTGAATGATTATCATTATTCTTATAAGATATATGTATAGCTCTAAAGCGCTAAAACTACTAGCTATTAATACGGTAATGATACTGGAATAAATCCTGCTTCCTGAGTCGAGTTTGAGGACGATTGGTCGTGAGTAGATGATATTCGAAGCATTGCCAACATTTTCAAATCATCAACAATGCGAAGACAATTACATTAATATTAAAGGTCTAACGTAGTAGGTCAACTGGTCTATGGTAGTTTCTTTTTAGTAGCATTATGACGTCCATAATAATTCTCAATTTCCGCACTTTCATCTTCACGTCATTCTTCGTGTTGTTGAACATACAAAATTTTACAATAAGTTGAGCTAAGGTTTAGCATTAATCAATACCTATGGGATACGTATGCGCATTTGTATTTGAAGGTGATGTCATGGAGGTAATTGAATGAAAACATGGTCTATAAAGTGATCTGAGTTGACCTCTCCATATCAAATTGTGCTGTTTATCTTTTCCAAAATTCTCTATTACCAATATGAGGATCTCAGATGGATAGTGAACTTGGTAGGTCTTGATGGGGTATCGAACTTGGGTACATTGAATGATTCGGGATGCCTGTGTAAACTTAATGCGGTTGAATGAGATAGTGAGCTTACGATAAAACAACAATAACTAATAAAACACTGAGTGGAACATACCGTATTTGACTCCGAGGTGTTGAAAGAATGCTTTTTGCAGCCCCTATATTGATTTCGGCGGTCATATTGGCATTTTGAAATGTTAACGCCCTTTTTGGCGGGTGGAGTCAATTACCTTCATGATATCACAGTGAACACGAATGCGTAGGCGCGTCATGCAACAGTGATTGATTAATGCTAAAGCTTATCTTGTCCTAATGCTTTTTTTATAGATTTGCACTTTTAATTTGCCGGTTCACGAAATCAATGACAAGTCAACCTCATACAGACCTGATCATTACAGTACACTTTAGAAACGTGTAGATACAAAAACGAGTTGAGAATAAAGAGAGTAATTATTCTTTAGAATAGAAGGAAAAGATTGCTATACGTTATTGACATACTCTTTCCGTGTTATGTTCTGCTGATGTTGGGAAACGGCGCACCATAAGAATGGCATAATCATCCGAACGTTAATTAAAATTTCAACGTCATAGCTCAACATGAAGAAGATTGCGTCATATAGAGATTAAATGAAAGTCGATCTAAGAAAAAAAAAGTACTACGACTATTTGACCACATGTTATCTGATATCCTTTCGGTACTGCAGATTGGATACATCATGAGAATGTAGAACGAAGATTTGAATGTTCATTGATTATAACCCTCAAGCAGTGGTTCATGCAACAATAGAGATGTAGTTTCTAACACTTATGTGGATAGAAAAAGTTGTTTACTGTTTATGGTTTGATGAGAAAAAGTCGAGTCACTTTATAACGCTGCTTATATATGTTCTGCGATGAGTGGAGGTAGCATGGAGAAGATTTGCAAAAATGTTCACATGAAGTTACAACACAACATCGTCAGAGCGAGCATTGTTAAATGCAAATGAGTGGAGAACGGAGGTATTTTCTGAGACTGTTTTCTACAGAATTCATGGAAAAGTCCTCAATATATCATTATGTAGAGAATTATCCGTGCGTCAACCTAGTTTGTGCGATTCGAGTCAAATTAGAGAAGATTTGTTATACTTAATCAGCGTGGAGTGAAGATGCTTGTTTCAAATCAGAAGGAATCCTATAATGGTGATGGTGGAATTATTGAAAAATCAGGAGGAATAAAGAAACAGATGGCTTCATAATTTTATGCCAGCTTACCAAGCGATTGCAAATTTACTACGCTGCTTTAATCTTTTCATTTCTACACATTGTTATGTTATGTTTGTAAAAGTATGAAGGTCACTCCTATTCTAACGTCTTTGAACTGTTTCATGGCCGTATTGAAGGACCAAACTAATCTTTGGTTGAGAAAACGGAGGATAATCACGAAACTTTGAGGTGCAATGGTTTTCATTAGATGTAAGATAGGAACTATAAACTGTTTTTACTGGACACTGCTTATATATTTCTGTTTGGACTCTAACACGAAGTCTAACGCAATTTTGGAAGCAACAATGTACCTCACGGAATAAGGAAGAGTAGATGAGACAAGTGATCTCATGAGACAAATAATATATAAAACGTTAAGAGATCAAAATATAACTTCAAATGGATATGAGAACAAATGTTAAGAATTATGATAGGATATTTGAGCCACCTCCCTCACCGATGCTTTTCGAGCCGCCTAAAAGTCACTTCAACTCATATCAGGGTCATCTTCAATCGATCAGGTATTAAAATAAATACAGTAATAATCTCGTATTGATATATTTCACCTTTTGTTTCTCATTAACATATTTGTCTATTGTAGAAGTAACTACGATCGATATCAAGAATATATCTCGAACACAAACGATCGATTTAAGGTAGGATTTGCTTGAAACGCAATGGATTTGCACTACGTCCACTAACGATTAAACATATACCGAAGATCACAAATCTGCACAATGAATAGTCAGAACACAATCACTCGTTCAAAATTGATGGACATTAATTAAATATAAATCGATTATTTTAAGAAGCTTCTATGAGTCGTTAGTGGCAATAAGAACGTAACAAAATTGACTGCTCAGCGAAAAACAGATAAAATTACTGTTGACTAAATCTCATCGACGGTGTTTCTTGAATCAATTTTCTAAATTCTGGTCTTCTCTATAATAAAGTTTGAGTACTCATTAACTTCTAACTATAAGAAAACATTAATATCAAAAAACTATACAAGTGGAGAAAAATTAAACTCAATGAGTGCAATTTTGTTAAGTAGTAACCATCGGAGAGAGGAATTGACCTCATTAATGAGTAAAAATCACCGACGCTACTTACTATATAACTAAATGTTTAAACATTTCCATAATTTAGGATTAAAATTAATAGTTGCGCTGGATTCAGATTCCAACGAAATCTTATAATCTCTATAGCAAATAATTTGTTTTCAGCAAATTATGATATGTAAAAGTGATATAATATGATAGAACATGTTTGAGTTGATCATAAACTCGAATCCTCAGGCGGGACTAGAACGTAAATGTCACAGATTTTCGTTCAGGTGTACTACTGGTTTCATTAGATAAAGACCCTTGATCTCCAATCACTCAATGTTCTGTGATTTCCAAATAGCGATATTTTATGTGTATTCGTCCATTAACGGGTCCCATGTTTTGAACCGATTTCGGCTTGAGGCTATGAGTGTTGTGCCGGACTCAGCAACATGACATATTAATGGAATTGTTATAACCTATAACCTATACTTATAACAATTGATTGAAATCAAATTTATAAACTATGGTGACATCAGTGAGAGTAAGTTATAATTATCATTCCGTTAATTGTTTTCGTATTACAGTATTCGCAACCTTCATCAAATAACGCTGAAATGTGGGATTTGCATACGGTACGACCAGAATCACCCCTACTACAATCTACAGTATCCCGTCAATTAGTCTACATGATGAAGGTACACTTGAAAGCTTTCGAACGAATAAACAGAGTGAATCTTTGAAGCTCTGAAAAATTGTGATTCCTTTGAATTTCACCAAAAATGTAGAATAACTGAATAGCTTAGGCAGAATATTCAATAAATAAAATCATAACAGAATGAAAAAAAACGAAGGTTTTAAAACTTTGAAAATTTGAACACTGAATTCCTAATAAAAAAGGTTGATTACTGGTAGGTTGGTGCAAAAATATGCAGCGTTGAGAGCATCTTTAAGTTAAAATAAAGCAATTCTTTTTTCATCACCTAGAGGTAAGATAAGATAAATGTCAGTGTTGATAAGCGTTTGTCGATTCGATGTGGCGAGATGCGTCTACGAATTCCTGCTCAAAGTCACATCATGGAGGTGGTTGAATACGAGTCTGATCTCTACAATAACTTGAGTTGATCACTCCTCACCAGGTCAATACTAGTTATCTTATGTTGATTTCTCTACTACTAATTAACAGACCCGCAGGGTTAGCGGACTTTGTAGTTCTTGGGTTACCGCGAACTGATTCAGGTCTGCATGTTACTGCAGTACCTTTCCACCACTGCGCCTCTACGATGCACTGTTATCACCTCATTGTAATCAAAACACATACTCTTTCCTTAATTCGAGCGCGTAAAGTAATCGTTCTCATCAAATTTTTTTCTTTCAGAATTCTTCAAACCTCATAAATACCATCGTCGTACATATTTACTTGAGTGCAAAAGAAAAGCATGTGGACACAATGGCCAATTCTGGAATGATTAAAGGTGTTTTCGGTATTGGCACATCTCATGGGTACGGTTTTCTGATAAACAGCATGTAATTTTCTACTGAGCACATTCTCTACATATGAGCTATCATTCAAGAAGAAATCTGTATGAGACAATCTCAATATTGTTTTAGTGGCCCAGGAACGCACACAAATCCAACAGTGATCACTAAAGATTTTGATCGAGACAGATGGGAGTTTATCGATGAAATCAAAGCAAAAGTGAGGCAAACTTTTTGAGAACTTGCAGCATTTATGAAAGTCATGAGCAGGAAATTGTTCCTCTATCATTGACCTCTTGCTTTCTAATGTAGAATCGTTGATGTTACCCTTGAAAGCTATGCTGAATATGTAGACATCATTAGGCTTCTCAGAATTAGTGATCTGAATAGTAAAAAATTTATACTGATTCCTGATCGTATTTTTTGTTCTCATTATCGGCTGTCATATTTACAAATACTGAACAAGTTTTGATCTACCTCTTAGTCATCCTGAGGAATATGGCGTTCATAAGCAGCTGTATGGTGTTTGATATAAATAGAGAACTGTGAATCAATATATGATTAGCAAGTGAGCCCATCAATCTTAGAGTACTAATACACCAATCACCAGTAGAAAACTAGATAATTAATGAAAGTATGGAGTGATCAAATAGCATTGACCTTGTAAGGACAATCGGTAGCGCATCAGACTAGAAAATCAGTGGGATACGGCTTTCAAATTCAGTTGAGCATCTGTCTTTTGACTCTGATTGACTCAATAAAGCTATGAATGTACAATTATGACCTCTCGTAGTTGAAATAAGATTACTAGAAAACTGTGGGAAAGACTAAACTATCTCATTTGAATTCTTTAAGCTTAACCTTCGAACTCATCAGTCTTGTGATTGTTCAGCTCTGTTAAACATTCTATATATTGAAATCGCTTATATTTTAAAATTATGACATGTGTGGAGTTCCAATATATCATTATGTAATAGCTTTCAGGATATGATTGAAGAGGGTCCGGCAAATATTGTAGAAGTGAAGGCTACTGTTCTAACACCAAATCGAAGAATCGAGAAAACCATAAACAAAGCCATCAACTCTGAACTGGAAAGAGCGATACCAGTAGTGATAAATAGGTGAATAAGACACATTTTCTAAATAAAAACATATTTAAATCTAGAGCTTACACCTTACATCATTGCTGCTTATCCTCTGAGGTTATTCTGTTATAAAATTTAAGGATGCAAGGTTCAACGCTCAATATGGACAATGAACTGAGAAAGGAGTTAGAACAAGCATTAGTCGATGAAATTGCCAAAAATTTGGGAGACACGATTGATCAGATGGGAAGTAACCTCAGTGACGAAGATCTAGGAAAGCTCATAGGTATGAAGTATTTATGAAATGAAAATGAGAAGAACTATATCGTCAAAGAGGTATCAGAGGAAAACTGCATGCAAGTTTCTTGATGTTAAGAGAAAAATCCAGATAGATGTTTTCGTGAAATTTGGAAAAATTATTTATTAATATGAAGAATTACTGTAGATAAATAATAAATGGCCGTGTAATAATCGAAGAGATGTACCGTGATCTTCGTGTTTTGTTTAGTAGATCATGAGGTAGGTGTGTAGCAAAAAATTACATAATCAACCAGTGAAGCAGAATCGTTCTCATCAGAACTTAAATGATTCAGGTCTACATACGATCCATCCAAACAGTACTGCCATAATTTTAACAAAAGTAAATTTATACTCAAATTACCTAGTTAATTATCGTCTAAAAAACACCGCTTAAATGGATTTATTGAGTCAATTGTTGTATGGAAGTGATCTACTGTTTATGTGACTGCATAAATTGACGTTTCGTTCTTTTTTTTGTGAGATGAAATATCAAAGGTATATATGAGGCTAAGCCATAAGAGATATGAGGCACTTGATCTTTCCTCCTTGATTTATGCGCTTTGGCATAAATTCACTGTATGTGCGACTCATCTCATATAGACGAAGTGTACGATTAGATTGAGTATTCAGATAGAAACTCTACTGATCTTACGCTGAAATGGTTCGATATTGACATGTACAAAGTGAATATGACATCACATTGATACTGTTCTGTTGAAACCATAAATTCTAAATAGATCGCCAAACACGTTTTACTCTTCAGAAGAAGGCTTTAATGAGATTGACAAAGAATTCACTACAATTCAATCGAAACAAAACACCATACACCTCATCCATACAACAACAACACCGACAACGACGCACGTCTTCAGAACTACTTCATCACCGACGACGACAAAGCGAACTACAACGATCGCTATGGATGAAATGATCGAAGAGTCGCCATTTGAAAAGGTTATATTTATCATATTGTAAATTTTGATGAGTTTTAAAGAGAAGAAACAGCGAAAAACAATACTGATAGAAAAAGTAGTCCAAAAAAATACATTTGAGGTATTCCATCAACAAGATCATAACCTCTCTTTCTGATCAATACTGCAGAGGTGACCTACGAATTATTATAGAGTCACTATTTTTATAATTACAAAAAAAAATGACTAACTGGATCGTAGCATATTTCGAGAAATGCTGCAAATAATGGGAGAGAAATTGTTTATATATTGATTCTAACAAATTTTTGTCTTCAGTCTCGTATGTATGGGTAGTTAATTTTTTTCTTTTCAAAGATTTCAACTCCGTATCGACCACAACGACCTCACGTGTCAGCAAATCCACCTTCTCAACCACCTCATTTCACTAAAAGTACCACGAGGGGCACTTCAAGATCGATGGAAAAAACTACTCGACCAGTGACAAAACCTGCAGAGACAACAACTCGTCCTGGTTCATACAAAGCTACCATGGCATCTCGTCGAGTTATCAATACAACTTATGCAACTGCTACCACTAAAATCATTAATCGAGCAAACTGGATGACTCAAAAAACAACACAACGTGTCACTTCAACTGACGGCCTATCTGTGGTTGGAAGTCAGTCAACGGCAGGAGCTCCTAGCATGAGGCCGCCAAATTCTATTAAATCGAGCACTACCGTTCGAACTTATACTCGAGTTACTACCCCTGTAACCTCAGTTACATACAGCACATTACCTACAACTCAAAAAAGACTATATGAAACAACAACTGATATGCCTCATACGACTATTCGTTCGACGACATCTCGAGCAATCACTCAAACTCCACTCAACAATAAGGTAAATATTATAACATCTTCTGCATCAAATCGTACGGAGTACGAAGACTATTACATGAAAAAATATTAGAGAAGAAACGACTTGTGATACTTACAAATGTACGGTATATCAAATCGATTCACCACCTATTAAAATAATACGTCACAAATTTTATCAGATCAATTACTTATTTTGCAGCCAACTGCTAAAATTGGTTTACTGCCAGGAGTGTATAGAAGTTAGTTTCAATTTTAAATTTTCGTATAAATCTTTAACTTGTTTAATAAGAAAATCTGAGTCGAAAGGGTTTCAAAGAGGGTTAGAGGAAAAAATGATTTCGTCAGACTTCAACATTACTTGCAGAATGTGTACCACAGTGGTAGGAATTTTCTTAATTATACATAGATTTGAGTTTGCCCCCAGGAAAACCAAAGTTCCATTCCTCACAGATTATTGAATAGGTGTTAAAATAATCTGGTAAGTCAAGCAGCACCAATATGATAAAAAATGGTGATCTCAAGTAAATGTGTAAAGCACCTGCATTCAATAACTTCTACAATATCACGAAAAAGAAAACATGTAGAATAGCTTGTAAAAAATTTGCTTATTGTAATTTTCTGACGATCGTGGGCTGCGCAATTCAGTGGTAGAAGGGTCACAGTGATATGCATGCTTGAATGAATGCAGTATACCTGAGTTCGAACCCACATCAAAGCAGACCAACCCTTTCATTTCGCAGTGTTCTGAAAGTTGGGATTAGAAAAGTCTGGAAAAAGTAGGAGCACAGACTTGGCAACAAAGTGGTCCATCTTAAGTCATTGTATAGATCACTTCCATTTAAACATCACTAAAACATCAGGACCAATAGGTGGCGCTTCTCCACAAAGAGATAGATAGCGCCACTGCTTTTCCTCATCTTGGCATCTTTGGAAATTCAGACAGTTGAACCAGATCAGCTCTATAAGTTTGCTTCTACAAGGAAAACAAAGAATTACTGCGAAAAAACAAGGATGATGCGCTATATTCCTCATTTTGACTGAATTAGTTAAATTCAATAAAAACAAAAGATTGTAGAAGAAGGATATTATGAGTATTTCATTCTATAAATCTATAGATATTAGTTTATCACATGTTGATCTCATAACATTTGAACTTATAGATTTCACTGTAAGACCGCTATCGCAAATCATTACAACGCAATCAAGTTCTACTAAACAAAATATAGTAGATCAAAAGCCATCAGATGTAAAAGAAGATTCAACGAGATTACTGGGATCGATTCAACCGACAGAAACCCTCAAAGAAGAGTTAGAACCGAAAATTGTCACATCACGTCCAATACATATAATTTCTCTTGATGGTAATTTTTCATTCATAGCTTTATGCCTCTAAATAATTCTTCATATTAACAGAATTTGTATAACAAATTAAATTTCGTTAGTAACATACCTACAGTATTCTGAATTTAGGATTTGAAACTTCTTTTGATCTACGTATAATCGTCCATAGAAAAGTCGTAGAAACATCTTAGTAGTGAATTATCGAAAGTTTAGAGAAAAAATTCGCTTGTTATAGCAACATTTTATTTACGTAACTCACACATGACGCATTTGTCAGTAGGTCAAAGAACACTCTATTTTTATACGATAGTGAAACAGATTTGTTTGTAGTCCAAAATCCAGAATAAATAGTGAGTTAATTAAAGCTGCAGACCAGTGATTTGCGATACGTGAGATACTTCTGGTCTATGAAGGCTAGCAATTTTCTGTGGTGATGAGCCAAGAGTTTTGAAGTGTAGCTCTTTCAGAAATAAATAAAAATTAAGCCAAAACAACTTATAGTCTTCGGACTCATCACCTCATACGCCAACAACGTTAAATATAAAGACAATCGATAGCAGCCGATCAAATTTTGAGTTCATCTAGATCAAACAAGCACCAACCAAAATAACTCAATCCAAGTAATAACATAAATTTTCCACAATACATTATATGAAAGCTGGTGCAGATGTTCAGATAACGATGCTGAACAAATATATTACTGAGTATGACCAACAGAATTTTCTTATGATTAGGTTTGTTCCTAGAAGAATTAAAAATTCAAATCCTATTGAGGTAGTAGAGAATTCAAGTTATTTAAATTTGATCAGATCAGTATCGATTTTCTAGTAGAGTTATTCCAGAAATTTGAAAGAACTTTTTATTTTTATAGTCACTACAGTTTTATAGAGATGTATACTTTAAGATGATGACGATACTACATCAACTCGTAAAGGAATCGGGTTACACGTCACTGCTCCTTCATCACAGACGTCTACGGTACGATATTTGGCATGAATCCATCGAGGAGTATATCCAAAATACTTAAATAATAATAAATAAATA
>KN716155.1:241184-291373 GCA_000816705.1 Dictyocaulus viviparus | reverse complement strand
GGGAGATCCGTGGACAACATCATTATAAGATAGAAAATAGTATAACGATTGGATAATTTGTTCCACATGGGCGGGATTAGAACTCGCATCGTGCAAATTGCCAGTCTGTGATATTGAAAATCATATCACTATAATCGATAGTTCATGGAAAACGAAACTATTACTCAAAAGGAATCAAATGAGTAAAGGACATGTTAACAAACAACCTAAATAACATTTTGCTGTTAGAATTCGCAGAAATGGATGCAATACGAGTCGTAGATGATCGACAAGGAATGATTATATCATCAATCGATGACATATCACAAACTGAAGATGTAGATCAGAAGGAAAAAGTAACGAATGAGATTGAAGACGATAAGGACACGAAATTAATAGAAGAGACGTCGAGTAAGTGCTGTGTTTTTTTTTTCACTGGTAACACATCACTAAATGTATGTCACCGAATTTCGATTTGCTGGAGCGGTGAAATTTTAGTGATCTACCCCAATATTTTTATTCTCAATAACCTAGCTCAATATAAAGTACAGTTTAATTATAGCTACTATATCACTTCATTCAACAGTTACCTCAACAACTCTACATGTATCAGAAGCACAGCATATAGTGCAACTAGACTGCTCACCAGCAGGATTCAAGGTATGAAGTGAAGAGCTAGAAGATCACTTTTCTTACTTCACACGGCCGCATCATTCATTTTCTCTATTGGCATTCTTGAATACACATGTGCAATTAGTTTTTTCTTTTGGTATTTCTATAAAAGCTTAGAATATACAGCAAAATATGTTGGTGATCTACACAGAGGGTCGAGAACACGTGTCTGTCACTCATTGTTCCATTCAGCCGATAGTTTCTAGTATATGACTTTTCTAATTGTCTTTCTTTTCGTTTTCTTCTCAACGCTGGATCGCAAACTCGCCCTCTTTGGTGTAGGTCACAAAGCGTAGAGTGCGCCTTTCTTTGTCACATGCAAGGCTCTATTTTAAGGTAATTGGACTTTATTCAAACAATATACGAATAATGACACTGAAAGGTTAACGATAGCAATATACCATTGATTATACCAGAGGTCGTCACCACAAGCAGTCAAAGCGTTTATGGATTGAAGGGTTCATATACATGCATAATTGAAAATATGTCTCAGTTCAAAAAACACAATGAATTCATAATTAAGTGATCTTCCACCAATTAGTCGACTTCATCTGAAGAGGTAAGTTGTTCGGCTTGTAATGGAATCGCGCTGTCAGACCGTATGCGCTCTATAGTACTTTTTACTTTGTGGGAAAAAGGAATTCTAAATGAAGGTGTAATAAAAAATATAAATGCATGTGATAAAGTCAGGAGCACAGAACGTAGTGAAACGAATACGGCAGTTCGTATCCACACCTAGGCTTAACAAACCTGCTATACTTTTGGTATCAACAATTTAATACCACAGAAATCTTTAGAAATATGCAGTTTTGATTTGATGAGGTAGTTCACACTTCAGGTCGTTGTATAAAGCAGAATCGCACATAATCACCATGATATTACATCAAAAGCAAACCCATGGCGTACCTCATAAAACCTATATCTACAATTTTCTTTGTTTGTCAACAAAATCTTATCTTATTTACGATAAAGCTGAGTAGTTGAGTTGCGAAAACTCATAAATCTTTGAAAAAACATTATTCAACTCATACATTTAAATTAGCTGATTTAACAGAGTGACATTCATAAGTTTCAAGCAAATATCGAACCTTTAATCTTTTTAAACACACATTGAAAACTTAGAAGCACTAAAATGAGGAAAATACTCAAATAAGAGTTCTATGAACTTGATCGATTTTGTACGTTACCATATTTATTTTTAGTCTATCTAATTTCCAATTTATATTTGAAAAGACTTCTCCACATATTTAAGAAACCATTCAATTTCAGATTGGTATCAATGCACCACCAGCTTTTGATGGAGTTGCTGTGGTAAGAGGACAAGAAAATAACAACGAATGCAGAAAGGTTGTTCTTTTCTTAATCACACAAGGAATCAAACTTTTAGTATTCCAAACTTACCTCATTAGACTGGTTTTGAATGTGATGTTTATGAAAAGTATTCTTGAAAATTTTTTATTCCGGAGTATTGTTTAAGGTCAAAGTTCATTAACCTGAAGAAGATTAAGTAAGCGGAACTATGAGTGATTTTACATTGAGCAACAATGTGTAGGACAATGTTATAACCTTTTACAGATCAGAGGGGTAGTTCAGTAGTATTAGGCGACGCAGTAAAATGCCAACGGCAGTTCGCGTCCGACTTACTAAGCCTTTAGCACTAACTTGATGAGAACTCCTTAGCTTAACTTATTGCATGGACCGAATCCGCATTCAGTCACTTCCACTATACTTAAATGAAGATGAATACCTTGTCAATGTCTTAGGGATGGATCAAAGCCTAAGCTTGTGTTGTCTTTACCGCCTTCTATTTTATCAGGTTGTAAGGGAACTCCATTTTAATTCTTGTTGCTGTAAAGTTATATACTCATTTTTTTGTGCTATAGTCAATTTACCACAAGACTTTACCTCAATATTTCAACAAAGTTAGTAAATTTTCAGGAAATTCATGCACCTGACGACGCTGTGAATTACACCGTAGGATTCGTTATCGCTAAGGATGCGTGTGGTATTAATCGAATGCAGTCCGTACGACCTAATATAATCCAGCAATACTAAATTTCCTTCATACTTTTTATCGATCAATATTGTATCTATTGTTTAGATAATACCAGCCGGTTATAATTACTCCCTCATTCTTCATCTAAAGCACTACAATACATTGGTGACCGATGAGGATCGAGCCTACATACTAAAGTGTTTCATTGCAAAACAACCTGATGCTCATAATTTAACAGCTGATCTCAACGTCATCAAGGGGTTCGAGTTCAAATTATATTAATAATGTTTGCATACTGTATATTTGACTATAAAACACTTCACAAATATTTCACACCGTCCCAGTTCAATTGGTTTATTTTTTAATACTCACAGCATGTCATTAAGCTTTCATCGTTCAAGCTTGTTGTTTTCAGTCAGCATCCTAATGTTTACATAAAAATAACTATGATATTAGGATAGTAAACTGTACTAAAATCATCTTTATATCTTAATTTTTACTAAGCTTGAAGATAAAATAAGCCTCTGGGGTTGATCCATTGCTTATGGGTGGCGCTGTGCACTCAATCTCATCGCGCATTGTGAAGATGATCAAATGTGAGTTGGGTTTATACAATGACTTGAGACGATTAATTTATATCAAAGCAGTGCTGCTTATCCCTCCCAGATTATTCTGATATCAGCTCCTCGACGGTAACCCATATCTTTGCGCTACCCGATCCCATAACTAAGTAGTAGTTGATTCAACCGCTCATAGTGAAAATAACGGGAAGCTTTTTTCGGATATGATCCTAAATTCAAGAGTTTATAATCAAACATTATTCATATGTTTCAGAGAACTGATAATTGCTGAGACAATTTCGTTGTTGTCGGTCCCACCAACTTGCTTCTATTCTATTCGAAAAGATTCTCCTGATGGTGCCGTTGTTAAGAATGCATTTGTTGGTCAAACTATCTATCATCGATGGGAGTGTGATGGAGGAGAGGGTCGGTTTGGTACTTTATACGTTCCTCAGACAAATGAAACATTTTTAAAACTGTTAAAACGAAATATTTCTTTTCACTAAACCATTAAGGCTTTTCTCTCTACGTACTTTTTAGATAAAGTGCTAAAAACATAGAATAAACAATCACTGAGGAAAGACTGTACAACAAAAATCATCTCTTATAATTCTGCTATACAACGAGAAATTCTTATCAAAATGAAGAAAAGAAAGAAATTATCGTTCTACGTGGAACCTATGAAGACGAAGCTTATACATGAAAGAAGTGACCATCACAGCAAATTTGAATGGGCCATCATCACATATAGTGTGGTCCTCTACAGCTCTCACTCAGCAGTTTTGTTTGCATAGCTTGATGTCTTGAGAGTTCCAACTGTTCAGAACGTCTTAGTGGATTGTTCGTTGACACGTTGTTGTCGAAGTATGGATATATTTTGATGAAAATCAATTCCTAGCTAGAAGTCGTCATGTGTGAATAAAATTGTTGAGTTACTCCTCAGTTTGAGAGATCTCTTTGAGTGTTGGAAAGTTATTCTTCCCAAGGCTAAAGATCTTTCTAAAGCCTTCAAGCAAAATAATGTCGTAATGGGCAAGTTTGATGAGAACACTTTGTCTGGATTACTTTTCCCTACAAATCGATCAGCTCCTTGCAACTTAATTACTTTAAATTATGCGGTACATTTCAATTTGAAGTTCTTCTCGTTTATCTTGGTGCACTTCTACTGGTTGCTGTCAGTATTCAGCATACGGTAGTAGTCACGATAATATTCTATAAATTATAATAAAGGCAGTAGAAAATAAGGTATTGTTTTGGAAATATTTCCTCCGATACAAAATAGCATGCCTATTCATTGAGATTCTTTACTAGACTAATAGTCTTTCCTCTCAAGCCACAATGAATACCGTATTTACGAGATTCATAGCCTTGCTATAAGGTTAAACCTTTATATAGGTGAGGCGAAGGAAAGAATTCACATTTTCTAGATTCTAAAAATCAAATACATACAACTAAATAAATAAAAAGACGATTCCAGAAGCAAACCAGGTGTACGGAATTCATATTCATAGTTGCTACGCAAGTAACGATATCACGCAGAAGTTCTTAATCGTAAACGATAGAGGGTTAGTTTTTTTCTATTGATTTTTTCCCTTCATGTCTCGTTAGGTCACGTTGCCTCGAGTCACTTGGTTTCTTTTTTATTTACCAATGCCAATTTGTAATAAGCTATCTGATTGAAAGAATTATCAGATAACCTAATGAAAAAATTTGACTGGAAGTGAATAGTTATATTGTTCTATATTGATTAATAACGAGGTAGATTCTGAATATTACTCCTCAGCTTATTTTTTATGGCTCAAAGCTTTCTTGCAAGATAATAGATTAAAGGCATTTTTATTTATTATCTAACAACTATAATAAGTTAAAATGGTTTCTATAAGTTATAATAAGTCTAATATCCCTAATGACGCTTAATTAATAGCAAAACCCGGAACCTCAGGCGGGAACGAGGATCGAGGATTGATTGAATTTTTGGTATCATCATTAGAGGTAGTAGATTATTATCCATTTTATCAAAGTTCTGGAAAAATAGGTCTCAGACGCTTTATTACTAAGTGATTAACATGTTCTGTTTGTTCACGTTCGAAATTTCCTGAAATCAATCAGTAATTTTTAATTACTGCTTACTACAAGTGAGTGATATCTATCACAAAAATCAGCCATATGAAATACTACAGTGGTTACTGTAGCAGAATCAATGACTTCAAGCAAAAAAAAATGAAAAGGACAGAAAATAATGATCTCCTTAGTGATCTCCCTTTAGGATGAAACTCGTACTCATTGTGATTACACAAGCAACAATATTTTCCTCAAACATTCCTTACCATATAAATGGTGAGCTTTTATGAAGTAAAATATATTCATGGCCTACTTTAAAACGTGTGGCGATCGCTAAAATTGAATTAAAAAGTACAGAATGTAAACAAACAATTGCTAAAGAAACAGTATAATAAGTACAAGAGCAGATTCAGTAGAATCAATGAGGCAAAAGAGAATATCTTAAACAGTATGTATTTGTGAACTCATTTTAAATCGATAGTAATCGATAATTATTTCAGATGCTCATTAGATTCGACACTGTTGTCTCATCCAAAGTACGATGATAATCATCTTATTGCCTATGCAAAGAGCAAAACATTTGCTTTTGAAAATGCTGATTCGTTAAAATTTGCATGCAAATTAAGTTTATGCACAAGAGATGAAGATGGTTGCGAAGGTATTACGGTAAGTGACTAAAAGTTGTACTCACAAAATGAAACTTATCTGCTACGGTAGATAATTGAGATAGCTGTTTGTTGAAAGGAGAATGTAAAAGAAATGTAAATTGATGTATTTGAAATGTAAAACCAACTGCTTGCACTCGTAGAACGACAGCTGCTGAACTAATACAAATAGTGGTCGAATGGATACTATTGTAACTTGAGAGTGATAGAATGGATACTAGAGGGATCATTAAGCTATGAACGATAAAGTCGAATTTTGTTGTTTGCGATGAAGAAAGAAAACTAAGCATCTAAACACCATTACCAAGCACTAAACAAAAAATTTATGAAATATGAGTTTGAATCCTGGCTGACGCTATGGGTTTTCCATTTGGCTGAGCTATGAGAGAAATTTCACCAGGAGCTTAACAAGAACCTTGGATAATAGTTTTAATAAGCTGCGTTGATTCTTTGATTCCAGTAACTTGTAGAACCAGAACTTGTTAGCTTTAATCTTAGCTGATTTCAATATTTTGGTTGCTGCCGAATCCAATATGATTCAAAACTTTCATAATTTTCTTTTTCCTCATAATTTCTTCTTTCTAGCCTCCCAAATGCGATGACAATTCTTCTGAACACTCCAATCGACAATTAATACATCATAACACAGCCATCGATGGTGCACTTAGCTCCGCTCTATCAACCAAAGTAGATGTGACATTGAACGGATCGCCCAGATTCCAGGATCGTATACTTCAATTACTAACAAAAGAAAGAGTCCCGATATTATTGGCAACTTTACTTATTCTATTTATAATTGGAGTCGGTGAGTCAGTTGAGATCACTCACATTACCAGCAGCCTATCACTTTGTGTAATCATATACCTCTTTATTCATAATGACCTAGATGATAATGTAATTGCTAAGCAAATTCTGCTATTTTCGCAATTGTATATGCAGTTGTTATTTTTGAAATTCATGTTTTGAAACTAACTGCCACTCTACTGAATATATATGTGAACGCAAAAGCCGCGTATACGCAACAGGTTGGATGAAGGTCGCGAAAGGACTGCGGTAGGATGAGGCCGCAGCGATAGGAAGGCTTTGATACAATGTGCACAGTTTTGAGCCCATCCCAAAAAAACCATGGCTTTCATCGTTCAATGGTGGACGAACTGGGTAATCAGAATGGTCTTGGGGGATAGGGAGCAATAAATCGATGACACATCGGTGATCTAAAGCCGATGTATCGACCACTTGCATTCGAATACTTCCGTAAAGTCATGAGGACAACGAATGTAACGCGCGCTCTTCACAGAGAAATACAGTATATTAATGTTGATTATTATATACGTTTCATCTATTTACTACGAAAAATTGTGACTTTTCAATTTTAATGCTAACATTAACATATCGGTTTTCTTGAAAAGCATGTTGATCGGAGACAGACACAAAACATAGTTGTTTAACTAGATCATATTACGGATTTTATTCAAATCTTCTCAAATAGGTGAGTGAAACGCATTGCGAACTGAGTGTAACACATGACAAGTAATGAGGAAGCCTCTATGAATTAAAGGAATTTACTAAATGAAGATCATCGCTACAGGTAATCGAAAGATATCAAATAATGACAAATTTGACCAACCTATGGACTCATCAAACCTCGTCAACCTCAAATCCATTAATCAATATGGCTTTGAAAAAGGCGAACTTGTTGGAACATCAACTCAAACAGATATGGAGTTCAATTAACGTCATGTAAACATACCAGGAAAAGAGATATAGTAATACTCAAACCAAGATTTAAAGCGATTATGACTTAGAGAGCATAATAATCCGAAGAAAATCTTGAAGAGCTTTTACTAAATGAATCAATTAGTCGTTGAAAGAAATTTCACTTAATAATATGTATAATCTGGCTGTTATATAAAACGTTAAACTTAAAACTTTCAGTGATATTGTTACAATATTTGCGTGAAGACATAAATTCCACAACTACCTGTTACGATCCAGAATCCTGTTCCCCATTGTCAGTGACCGATTCAGTACAACAACCTCTTTCGACGTCATCGAATTCGTTTGCTTCGATAATTGTCGACACTTCACCTACACCATCTCTACCATCTTTACCATTAGTTGAGGTTTCTGAAAATCCGACCAATCAACGGCTAGCCAACTTCACAGTTGGCTTTGATCGATCTAGATATGTTTAAATGTCACTTAAAATGATTACGTGTGTATTTTTCAGTGTATCCGATGTAAAGAAAATTTTAATGTTATTATCTTAAAAATTTCCAAGATTTCTATTTGATGTTATTGTGATGTATGCAAATGTTTTTCAAGAAGTGCATATTCTATAGCACTTGCACGTAGTGTCGTACATCAGTAAATCTTCTTCAGATTCTCATTTGTCATCTCCAAATTTTTGTTACTTTTTTTTTCTCAGCTAGTGTCGATTTTATTCCTCTAATATGAACTGTGATGTTGATTATGAAAAGCTGAGAGCTTATGTATAAAGATTGTGTCCAGAATAAGAATCACTTCGACTTAACAGAACTGTAAGCCTCATCAACCTGTCCACTTACTGATCACTGTATTGAATTGAATATGGTTGTCATCTAAAAGTAGACCAACGTTTCAGAGCAAAACAAACCTTTGCATTGACTTCTGAAAGTCTCAAAATATAGATAATGCGCGAAAACCTCAAAGTTGTAGAGGTAAAAGAATTGACGAGAACACGTTACCTATTATTAATGCCGTTCTATGTGTCTGCCAGTTTCAGTTAACAGATGAGACGTTTATAGTACTTGCTTATGAGTCCGAGATTCTAAATCGTGTAGTACAGTTCATTTTGAACGATCGAGCTCCTGTGATCTACATACTGGTCCGCTATATTGATGATTTATAACACATTTAAAATTCACTCACGATTCACTCTATAGACATATGGAGAAATGTCAAAGTAAATTTATTCAGAGTATAACTTTTAGAGTACGAGTAAGAGCTCGAGTTAGACAAAATCTCAACATGAACAATGTCACTCATAAATTAATCGATAAAATAACGAGTGGACTATATAAATATTACGATTTGACTTTGTAGAAGACTAATCACATGCCAATGTGAAAATATTGTTGAAAACCTTAAAGCGTTCCTATTTTCTATCATCTATGATAATATTACAATGATGTTCTAATATCCGTAATGAGGTTGAGGATTCAGGACTACTTGAGGTTCCATGTGTTGTGAATAACTCAGCGTCATGACGGATTCTTAAAAACATTAATACCACTATGAATCAGAGGAATATCTCATAGAGAATATTATAAGGAATATTTTTAATAAATGTCGAACCTTCTACATTTAATATGAAAGAGCAATCGGCATAATTGGACAGCTTGAAGATTTGCTTTCCCACGTTCAACGTTCTGAAAGAAAATTACTAAGTAACTGCTATTGCTTCGGAGATAACTGATAGCATTTGAGGAAATTCCTCATACATCTAAAAAAGCAATTAGTTTCTCTGAAGCGAAAAAGGTTACAAAGTAATCCAAATCACGAAATACACAGAAAAATGTAATAGCACCTAAAATTTGATGATCTCGTTTTCTTCTACGAACAAAAGCATTTGAATACTGAATTATATGCATATCAGAACAGAAGTGATCTAAAAATGATAGAAAGGATTGTGCTGATATCATTCGGATAAAAAACATCTCATTATTGAGGTTCGATTCATAACATTTTCCTATGAACTAGTTGTTGCAACCGATATCGTTTTAAAGCATTCTTGGAATCTCTCATAACCAAGTGAGCACTGTTATTATCATGCTTTTTTCACTCAATACCAACGAATATAGAAGGATGGATTAAAGAGGTAAAGTTTGAATGCAATTCCTACTAAATTGTTTTTGAGATGAGCGAATGATGTAGCTGAGGAGAAACCTCAAGCCTCATAAGCCATAAAACATTTTGTTGAAAAAATAGACGATGTTTTCACGAGCTTATAAAGTTTTCGTCAACGATTGAAAATTTTTCGGTCAGAACAGTAATGAAACAGAAGTGATGCAAAAAATAAAAGCACCTGATTCAAAACAAAATCCTAATTGATCGTCGTTGTTTCAATTTATAAATTGATTGAAATAGGAGGGCTCAAACTATAAAAGATCTCCAAAAATACAAGATAACTTCCTGGTTTCACATTTGGTCAAATCGTCATAGGTACTCCAGTATTTTTTCTAGTTACCTAATCAATTTATCACTAAAAAGCACTCTAATCGCAAGTAAGTTTATTTGCCTCAAACCGTTGTGCTTCCTTACCATACAGCCGTTTACACTCTGAACTGCTCAGATTTACTACAATTCTCAATGAAAGTGTTTTTTTTTCCTCCTTTCTTTTTTTCGTTATAGCATACTCATGGAGATGAAAACGGATACCACTACTCAAAGCACGTTGCCAAATCAACAAGAAGTATTCTTTAACTTAGGACCATTAAAAAAACCAGCCAGTGTAAAATTAAAACTTGAACCACTACGGTATGTTTTTGGTTTGATAGAAGGAAATGTTAATTTGCGGTCAGAAAATGTTAATAAAGTCACGTTTTCGTCTATAGCCTATAATTGTCGGCGTATCATAAGCTGTAAGTGTAAATCATTTTGAATGGCATAATCCACTCACCTGTGGAGGCGAGGTATTCATTCTGCTTTTTCATCACGTCATAGTTTTTGAATGCGAGTGGGCTATATGAAGGAATTAACATGATCTCTGACGCTAAAAGAGTGTGGCGCGTGTCTTCCCGCAGTAGATCAGAACTTATTTTCAGCAAAGACCGACTCGAATATGATCTGCTTGTGTAGTAGCTGCAGAGATCTTTCGCAGATAGTCATCCGTGTAGTATGGGTGTCGTCACTCTATGTATAAACTGTCCAACATCAGTTCGCAATTTATCTATATGACAAGTGATGATGATGTAGACGTATCCAGCTGTCCACTTCAAATCCTTTGTATTCGTATGAATATGTACTTTGAGTTTGTGATGTAGTACATCTTCATGTATGATACGTCGGCCTTCATGTGACTTTTACGTTCACAGCTTGTATCGTAACGAAGCACTTGGAATAGTAGCTCACAGTAACATTAAAAGTATTGCGTTGACCGATAGTAGTTTTGATCTTCTCGGAGTTGTTCCTTAAAGCAATGATTTTTTTTGTTAACTACAATCGAATGTAATTGGCACTGATCCAATTTTTTTCACAGCTCAATGTTCGGGGTAATTAACTCGTGTCACATGTGTTTTTTTCCGTCACATCTCTTTAACTGAAGCTACTTGCATACCATAGCTTTTTGACAATCACCCCATTATGAAATACAAAACAAAAAAATTTTCATAAAATAATGAGGTGAAGGAAATTATGGGACGACTTGAGTAATTATCAATGAAAATTTCACAGAGAAGGCGATGATGTGGATTTAAATTCGGAAGACAGTGATAGATTATTAAGAAATCCAGGTAACTAATCAGCAAAATTCTACTTGTAAACTATTTTTGATGAGAAAATCGATTTTTCAGAACAAAAGGACAGATCACCAGTTCAAGAAAATCCTACACAAATCCGTACGTGTGAATAGAAACGATTTTGAAATTGTATGAACTCGAGAAAAAAAAAACGAACTTTTCAGAACTAAAGGAGAAATCTGGCCGAGATTATGGAGTTGCACAAATACGTATGTGAATAAAAAATCGTATAATTGTATGAGTTGACAAAAAAAAACAGAAAATAAAACTTTTCAGAACAAAAGAACAAATCAGCCCATGAATATGGAGTTGCCCAATGCCGTATGTGAATGAAAAGCATTTTATAAAAAATTGTATAAAAAGAATTGGGGCGCAATGATGCAGCGGGCAGTATTGGCGCCACAGCGACACACAAGCCAGAATCAGTTCGCGGCGCCCTACAGGCATACCAAGCCCGCCATCCCTCTGTGATCGGGAAATTAGTACCAGAGTAGTCTGAATAAGATAACAAGTACTGAATTGGTGAAAAGAGGTCAAAGACTTATGAGGAAAACATTTAAAAAATCTTTTTCAGAACAAAAAAACAAATCAATATTTCAAGACAATAAGTCTGCAGGTATGAAAATAGTAGAGAAAAATCGAAAATGCTACGAAAACTTTCTTAGAAGCAGAAAAACGATTTTAGGATTTTACTAAATCTAATCATGTTGAAATTGTTGATGTCTAAATAGAACACACTAATTCTCAACAAAAGGAATAGAATTCAGGCATTGAAACTTCTGATTTCTGAAATATAACGTATTCTTGTCTTCTTCTATCTAGAAAATCTTGCCATTTCCAGCTTGTCAAGGGCGGCAAAATGTGCAGACACCGGTCACAAAAACAAAAACGAGCGAAGAAACTAGCCAATCACAAACTCCGAAAAGAAAGGCGGTAAGTATTTTACACTTTTAAGAAAATAACTACCGACTAGCAGTGCGAATAATTTCATGACGATAAGAAAGGATGAGAAAAAGTGTTTTGGACCAGCATAAGCATTAGGGATTAGTGGTACTTAATGTTAATTAACTAGGAGAAAATGTCTGTAGGAAAAAAAAAAGAAATCAGAAGAAAACTAAGAGAAAAATTAACTAATCCTTGTTGATTGCTCCCACGCATTTGTATTCAACACGATATCATGGACGTGATATTATGCAACTCTTACCTATACAATGATTCTAACTGGCCCCTAGTTTCCTCGCGAGTGCTGTTTATCGTCTCAGATTTCTTTGATACTAATTTACCTAGCACGGAGTGGCGGGCACAGTCAACCTTGAGACGGTTGAGAATTTGCGTATACACTGAAAGATTCGGTTGTGCACATCACTGTTGAACCCACAACAGTGCGCTTGGAACTACTCTCAGAAATTAGAATAATAAGTGCATTTTATTCCTTTGGTATTTCTACCCATCGTTTCTACAATTTTTTATTCTGTGGTTGTTTGAGTTTCGGCGTTATCAACATAATGTCAATTTGAGACATTCGTCCACCATAGTTATTTACGTACAAAAAAAGCGACAAAATCCTCGAAATAGTATACTGTTTCTTTTTTTTCGATTAAGTTCCTTTACCTAGCTAAGCATTTCCATACAGCATTACTGATCATCAGACGTTCTATACATGAAAATTTATAAAAGGCTTGTATGAGCCTTAAGGAATTAAAAAGAATGAGTTGTAACTATGTAGAAGATAACTTTGTTATGGATCTTATAAGAGAACAAGCCGACCAAAGTATTAAGGTTATGATCAAATAGCATGTTATCACACTGTTAGCAAGTTTCATGCAAGACTGTGTTTGAGAAAAAGCTTACTGCACTCATTCATTAATTACTTCCAATCCCCCAAAATAGAGGACAATACTAGAAAGCCTACTAAAGAGTAAAAGCATTAAGACCGAGGTTAAATGGAAGATGGTCCTCAATTATCATATTGAATAGTTTATTAACGTATTTAGCGGAAAGTACTAATCACCACTACGGTCATACTGTTGGTAACTGTGTTGGTATCCACGTTCACCGTCATAGCTGTATTACATTGGAGAGGCGCCATCGCATGGATTCAAACACTTTCTTCTGCACTTAGAAACCATTGAAGGCATTTGAGTGCCTGAGTGCTTGAAATATCAACTATAATCTTTTCAATTAAATATCAGAAGCGATATCTGCATGAGAAAATTCCCTTTAGACAATTCACATCAATAAATAATTCATTACAACATTTAGGTACTTATACTGATTTCTTAGAACAATAAACAATGTGAGAACAACCACTATACAAGCTAACTTTTCGCCATCTTCTTTAATAACCAACGTTACTCCGAAGATGGCGAAGAAGTCAAATTTTTTCTCAACGATAGACATGAAATAAGAAATTATACAGGTCTCGTGTTAGTATATTATAAAGGAATTAATCGTTTTATGTACTCAAAATTCATCAATTCGTTTCTTATCATTGGAAATCTAAATATTTCGGTTCAAAAGCAAGCTCTCCAGGACATTGTTAAGTGATAAAGAGAGAGTACATTGATTAATAGAAATGAGGATGTACATATGAAGTCACAAGACTTAAAACATATTGATGGAAGATGTATCAGCAGCTTGAGGGCACTTGTCCTAATTAGATAACCATCGAAATTCATGTTATAAACTCGAATCCATCAAGCTTGAAATATTTGTCAAATCTCCATTGTTGACTAGATTTCGTGTCATCACAATGAGAAAAGGTAACGTTCCCTCCAGACTCCACTCCTTCCACATCCAAACACAATCCTCGTTTTTTGTGTCGTAGTACACCACCCTAAACATTATTAGAAAAATATAAAAAATATCACAGGGAAATGTCAAATATCAGAAACATCACTAATTGTGATATTGTAGTGATTTCTTAGAACATTGAACAATGTTAGAACAACCACTAAACAAGCTAATATATAAACCTAATAAATAGAATTTTACGTCTTTTAGCAATAAAAAGCTAAAACGAATTATAGACGAAATCACAGCCTTACTTAAACACAAGTGTAAGCACACTTCTACTGATATCAACCATATGTATTTAACACATGGAAATTATATCAAATTGACAACCTCTGTGTGTTCGTATTGTATTGTGTCCTCCTCATTACATTCTTGAAGAATAGCCTCATGGACACCTGTGTGTATATTCCTACCAACTTCCACACATGTCGTTTCTCTACGCAACTCAAGCTGTTTTGACAGCGAAAACACCTGCAATGGATTTATCAAACACCGTAATAAAATGATTGCAAATTTGTAATTCGAGAAAAAATAATTGGTCAATATCATTGAAAAAAATAAAGCGAATATCAGAATAGAAGAAATATACCTCTGATGAACTTCCTGGTTCTTGACACATAAATACACCAAGTACTACTGTACCCTAAATAATGAGCAAATCGTTCATGAATGGGAGGATTTCTATTGTAAACAAAAACATCCAGAGTTGATTCATTTAATGCAGACATATTCACCTTTCAATCAGAAGATGATATTAACAAAAATGTGACTGAGTAATTATAATTTAAAACCATTATTTTCTCAAAGGTGATAGATAGGATGTGTTATTATTTCTCAAAAAAAAAAATGGAATTTCCCCAACATTATGCAGTTGAGAAATGAATACGACAACAAATTCTAGTCAATGTGCAACTATACGAAACGTAATATAGCATATAAACAAACAGAAAACAACTACTATGATCGAAATTATCGAACAGTAAGCGTCCATTGTAACCACTCGTATATCATTACAATTCTCCTCATTGCCACAAAAACGTTTGAGGTAGCCAACGTAGACTAAGAAGCAAACTCAAAAATTATATTGGAAATCAGAAAAGCTGAGCCCAATCGTAAATGGAATATTGAAACACGCTTATTGAAATATCCAGCCACTTATCATGGCTGTAAAAGACCATATCAAGACTTCTAATTAAACCTGTAAGATTACCAGATGTAAATGAACATGACATGATTCTTTAGTCTGCTTTTTAAAAAACGATGTAAACTAACTTTATTTTCAAGACGTTGAAGAGTGTCAAGGCAAAGGCCGCGTTCGGTTCGCAAATGACCGTAGGCGAGCACATTCTCATCGGGAATAAACTTTTGTGGTATTATATTTTCCAAATACCATTTAAAAGATTTGCATTTCAAACGTTTCCGCAACTCTTTTCGTTCCGTCAAATCTCCCACATCTTTATCCTAAATTCGAAATAACAAACTGGACACAACCGAGTATATCTTTTGATGTTTTTTCTTTTTCATGTAAAAAAAATCGATAAGCAATCGCAATAAAGCCATCAGAATATTTGACATGATATCCTTTATCAATAACACTTCTATCTATTTATTCCACATGCATACAAGTATACTAAATCGATATTTTCTGAAACAATTATATTTAGATTACTTAGATTACTAAGCTAAACATACTACCTTATATATTTGTATTAAAGCTATATGCATTCAATTAGAATAGGTTCAAGCGTATACACATATCCCGTGAGTATAGATTTTGTTTGACTGTGGTGGATAATTGGTTAATTATGTTTAGGAGCAAAATGTACAAAGTGGGAAATGTTTGGATGTGCAAAGATATATTCTCAACATTTCGAGAAATTTATGGCCTTTTGTTAAAGAATGCACACACTTCCAGCAGACGCATCCTTTAAATGTTCCGCTCATGCGAATAGGATATGATGATCCAATCTTGGCACATGATTACATATAGGTATATTATTACAGTCTTAATAGTTTCAATTGTTTTGGTTAGTCCTACTGTGATGATTACTCGTATACGAACATTGTTAACTTAACAACATAATCACTGATGTGTTGCTCAGATAAAAATATGACCACACATATTTGATGCTTTATGGTCCTCAAGGCTTATCGGAGTGGGAAAACGTAGAAATAGCTTAATTAAGACGAGGATTACAAGTGTTGAAGTCCACGTGATGGATTACTTTCGGATTTATCAGTAAAAGACGAATAAAAACAAGCTAACTGAACATTTTTGTGGAACGAACTAACGGCTGCATAGAATGACATGTGCCAGATGGTTTCACCCGTTGCTCATAAACCCATAAACTTTTGTTGCTTGAACCAAACAATGATTTTAGACAATCATCACTGAATAAGTCATATATAACGGAATCAAGGAATAGATCGTATACACGTTAGTTAGTAACAATCAGTTCTACCTAGTGTGTGTTCAGTAGTGTCCAATAACTAAACATCAATCTTAGCCATATATCTGTTCGTAAATGAGATCTGTAGTCGGTAACTTATGAGCATAACTGCAGAGACCGCAAGTGCGGGTCACAAATCAGAAGCAACTTCGTGAATCAACGTCAAAACATGTTAGTAAATACTCGGTAAAAATGGAAAATTGTACAAGTAGAGGGGTCGTTATGATCACATTATTTCATTTGTATTAATGGACGCAAAATACACAATATACATCTTTACGTTAGCAAAATATACCAAGACTGTTGCTAAAACAGGGAAGACAGTTCTTTTAGGATTGTTCTTCAAACAGTTAAAAGAAGTACGTATATTTATATAGTCGTATACAGTCCTTGTTTTTTTCTTAAGTCCAAGTTTTTTACATTTAACATTAGTCTTCTAATAGAATACAAATATAAATAAGTACATGAAAGGGTAATTAAGAAGTTCACATCTTTAAAAAAAACAAAACTTGAACATTCAAACAGGACAAGAGCTTGCTTAATTCGCAGGTAAATCTCATTTGCTACCGACTGTACTATCGAGGTCCTGGCGCTACGTCCACCGAATGCCTTGCTTATTATTTCCAGGTAGATATATCATTACTAGACCGTTATCGGGTTCATATCCGGCCAGACGATATCGGCATTACATTGTTAAGTTGATAACTGTAGGATAACCCGATACGTAATTTTTAGTAGTTATTTATTCATTAAATAATCATCACAATATATCATAATTGATAAAAAATAAATAGCTATGTAGAAATTCATAGTTCTCTGATCCAGGAATTTAACGGCTTTGTCATGACAATGCTCTGAAATTAAAGAAACCAAAAGAAAAAGGGCGGGTCATAGTACCTACAAATCCAACAATTTCTGTTAAGATGAAGCACAATTCGAAATAGCAAGAATAGAATGTGCTCCATAACTTTCAGCATTTCGAAGACGCAAAATACAGGCTGCTATACAAATAATAAACAGTTTGAATACTAGTATGAGTAAGTATACTGGCTAATATTATGAAATACACGCACATGTTATGATGACAGTCAAGTAACAAATATTTCAAAAAGAGTACGCTTAAAAATTAAGGCAAGCCATCTTACCTTCACTGATCACAATAATCTGATCAACCCGCATTAATTACAATTACCAAGTACGTTCTGGCATCAGCACTGTTCAGTATGTTACGAAAAAATGATCACCATGATAGACGCATGTTCAAGTGCGAAATTAAAACGATTTTTGTTGAGAATGAGGATGAAATATCTGACAGTTACGTAACTCAAGTTAACGGGCCAACTCATTGATGTGAATGCATGTATAGATCACAAAGAAACTGAAATAACTCAAATACGCTGGAGCTCACTTTGAGTCCCATTCGATGAACATAGAACAAACGCTTGTAGTCATCCATCCAAACCTCTGCTAATCGCTTCGAATTTGTACCATGCACGTCTTCATTGCCATTTCGACCTTTAAGTATAAATATGAGAAAGGCTCATTAAATTTAGACAGTGATGGAAAACTATGACAGACAAACTAACAAAAAACAGCTCAAGTTTATAATGGATGATACAACAATACACTAATATCCGCAAACTTTCAATTCAAAAAAAGTCACATCATATCCTAGATCAATAGTATAAGGTTCATTAGAATTGTGCTTCAAATTTTCATATTCATATACCAGGTTTCGTATCTTTTTTCTACCAATGCCATCAAAAAAATATAACACACCAGTCATATTATAAGGATGTCCCGCTCGGAAAATGTGACCAACATGTGAGCACGGAATTAATTCTAATGAGCCTCCACACATCCATACCTCAAATCAGAATGTATTTATAAAGAAATATTTTGAATTCACAACGCGAAAAGAAAACACAAACCCGAAAAGAAATCTCCAGATTCTCACCGCCCCAGATGTCCATCTCTTCATCGTATGCGCCTATTTCAAAAAAGTATTGTCTATCAACAGCGAATAAACCCCCAGCCATAGTTGGTGATCTACAATGCCAACTACGGAATTTCAAATTGAAATGCATACCATTCTCAGAATAACTGAGACTCAGAAACACACCGAATGTAGTCCGTTTCTGGATGTTTTCTTCGCATAATTTCACTCCTAGGCATCGGAGCCATGCTATAATGTAGAGACCACCAGAATGTTCCGATTCCTAAACCAAACAATAAGTTGAGGTCATTAAAAACATATTACAAATATGCCTCCGTGTGATCCTCCAAGATAGGCGAGATTGGATTCCGATATTGAGTCAATAATCGGACAAACAATAGCAGTTCGTTTTTCCTTGATTCGTGCCAATAAAGGCTCAATCCTTAAGTAGAGAATAAGAGAACATCGTTCCTTCAAATAATATTGACTTCTATTCAGATAAGTTTGAATGAATCTTTATAGAAATCAAATATGACAACTTTCCTGTAAGAAAAATAAAAACCGATTTACATTTGTATGCGAATATGCTGCTCTTTGAGTAAACCTCTATAAATTTGAGTAGTCTATCATCTGTGACTAATTTACAAAAAAGGAAAGATTTTTTGTCCGTATTCAAAAATGATTATCCAAGTCAGTCACCAAAATTCTTTTGTTATGGAGACATCTATTTTTCCTTTTTTTGTTTTATCATTTGTTTGATCTTTTTTTTTATATGCGAAAATACTAATATATCGAGAATCTTACTTATTCTTTAAGACTCTTGAATTCTTGATCTTGAAAAATACATCAATGAAATTTTGCTGCTCAAGTTCTTCATATAGGATTCATGAGACTTCGAAGAATCATGATTTACTGCACAAATGATGTAGCCGTTCAATCATAAGGAAGTTTGAGCTTGTACAGCGATAAACAAGATACTCATAAATTAAATGAAAATAAATGAAATGAATTAAATGAAGACGTTTAACAAATCGTAAACACTCACCAGCCTGAATTCGCTTCGCAGTGCGAGTCGAGGAATACTAGCACATCACCTTTTGCTTCTTTGGCTCCTCTCAATTTCGCTCTGATCAAACCAAGTCTTTCATTGGAACGGATTAGTTTCACTAATGAACCAAACCTTCGCAGATGTTCAACGAGTGGTGTGCCCAGTTCTTCTAAAACATTACTCTAATTACTTAGCGTATCTTGCATAATCCATCGAATGACATAAAAAAATGAGAGATTTCTGTGAAACGGATGCAATATCGTGGTGATTGAATGCAAGCTTGATTTATACAGACTTCACTTTACCACTTTTCAGCAAGTGATGCTGTTTATATTGACCAGATTTCTCTGTTACGTGGAAATTCAGACGGGGAGATAGAAGGCCTAGGAGCATTCACGTACTTGATTCCGTAATGTGTATCACTGTGGCACCTTAACCACTACTCTACGTGCCCCCTAATATATGTGCCGGGATATATTTCGTCTTTAAGATTCAGAATATCCAGAAATGAGACAAAATGAGCTAAACATATTACGAGAACTCCTTAAAATAAAAATGAATCGTAGTATAAACAACCATTTGCAAGACACACGGACATTTCTGCGGGTAACATGTCAATATCAGTAGCTGTATCAATATTTCACAAATAGACCACAGTTCATTAAACCAAACACTATTAAAACTGTTACAAATACTACTTAACAAAAAGCAATAATCTTGCACAAACCTCTACTGCTGCTATCATCGACTAGTATAATTTCTTTGAGCAAATGCTTTGGTGTTCGATTTACCACAGAATGGACTGTACGTAAGAGCGCTAAATCATTTTTATGCTTGATCATAGCTACAAAACACAATGTTTAGGAGATTACTACAAAATTGAAGAGAAAAAAAGAAATCTATGAAATACACTGGAAACGAAAATCGTGGCAGTACACTACATCTTATAGCATTATCTGCTTTAGGCCCCGCTACATTTTTTCTTCTATGGTGTTTCCATTAATGGTGTCATCCACGCATTCCGGTCAGTCAACAGGTTTTGCAATATCCAGTCAAAAAAAAATTCTTTGTAGGTCAGACGGTAGAGCAAATTGAATCCAATACCTATGTAAGCTGTAACAACTGCCTCTAATTTACATACATTTTTGCCTTACAACCCTGCTAACTGCAGTACTCATAATCGACAAAAGTTATATATAACAGCACTTTCTTACCGATATTTGGACTAACTTTTTGTTTTTTTTTTTTGTCAGCGACGTTAGCAATACTATGACACGTAACTTTTTTCAAAGCATTCCACTAGGTATCATCAAAATTTGTTGCTAGTCTTTAGTATTAAAACTTTTCTATACTCAATCAAATACTCGAAACAACAACCCAAAAAATGTAATAGAAAAATAAATGGGACAATTAACTTACGTGAGAAAAACTCATTAGTAAATACAATAATGACAGATGACGTAGGAAGACTAGAAGGATAAGAAAGAGCAAGACACTCAGGTGATCTAGAATCCGGAACATTTCGATCTAACGATATCTTGTCACTAAATACTACTTGTCATGATCTATATTCCGGGATACTGATCATCCAAAAACTAAAAAGAACCTTGCTATGACATTCATAAAAAATGTCTTCATCTGCTCCTGACCTTTTTCCCACTCTTGGCCTTCCAAATACACAGGGGCCCCACCCTCGCCAGGTCCCGTTTGTTTCCCAAAATTAGCAATCTATAGAAATGTTAACTAGTATTTTCAAATTACAATTGAGCATAAATTACGTTTTAGATTCATGTAAATCTCAGAAAACCTAAATTATAGAAGCATGGGAATGTAAATATGAGCAGAAAAAACTCTAAAAACATTGAAACACAATGTCACATGCATGATACCACTTTGACGTATGCTTTCATAGAGGGCAACAGCTTCCTAGACATTCAACTAACAGCTTCTCCCTCCAAACTCATTTTAGAGATTAAATAATCCTATGGACTATAGATTTATCGGTTTTTTAAATATACATAATTACCGTATGAATTCTTTTCTCATGAGTAGCATTTTCAAACAATTTGGCTCCTTCACGATTCCATGTAATGAAAAGAAACATGGCAATCATGAAAAGTATCCAATTAGCGATACGAGATCGCTGCCGCGCTGTTAATGGACAGCGCATTCTATCGACTATAAATCTGTCCTGTGTCATTATTACACTTATACATTTGCCAACAGTGTTCAGAACAAAAATATGAAGCTTGAAAATAAAGGAATTGAAGTAGTATGTTGTCAATGAAGACAATAGACAAGATAAAGTTGTTCTTGATCATAAACTCAATTTATCAAACAATTTACAAAATAAAAAACATCCAAATTTGCCATTTATCGTTTTTTGTCACCAAGATCATCGATCATATCCTCTGTCACCTGCAAAATTTAAAGCTAGGATAACCTATAAGAATCTAATTATGAAAAACAAACAATAAGGATGAATGGGTTCCTTCGATTAATGAACAATAGAACACAACATTAAAATGGAAGAAAACAAGTTGTGACCGGCATCATGGCAATTCAACTTCACAACAACATAATATAAAGAATCAACAGCACCTGAGGCCACTTTGATGGTATAATATCGAAAAGATCATCTTTCACATCGCCTTGTATAACTATTTCATCAGCACCTGTTACCGAACTTCCACAAGCAAATTTTTGTGAGAATAACTTTGACGCTTGTTTGAGATCGATGTCTAAAATGCCGTAACGATTCATAAAAGTTGTAAAAGAGATGTAATTAAACTAATTGTTACCAAAAACAGCAAGACCCTTAACCACTGTGACGCTTTTTTTCCCACGCGGTTCGCGCTGCACAGTTATCTTAGTATCAATCACTGGTTTTTTCTTTTCAGCCTTAAAATGTCATTTTAGTAATAGATACCTTGTTACGAATTGCACTACATGGACGATACCTTAACAATCCCTTTACCACCTCTTTTCTGATGTTTCTTATCTTCAGAGCTATCTCCTGTAATTTCAAGCCCATTTAATGCTTCTGGAGCGTGTTCCTCGCCCCACTTCCGACACTTCTCAGTTATTCCAGAAAACTCGCAATATTCAAGTGGCATTGAACATTCTAGACAATTTCAGAGAATCACAATAAATAGTTTAAATAGACATTAAAAATTTGATGATATCAATTTCTAAATGTTGGAGGCATTCAATGAAAAGTTACCTCCACAGTATATAACTTTAAGTGGATAAGACACATCAGGAAGAGGACCAGGATTACAATCCGTAACATCGACTTCTCCACCTGTACTCATTCTAGAAACAGGAGAAGCGGAGTGATTCCACTATTTCTCTGATAATATGAACGTACGCATCTCACGACGCTAAGTACAATATGTATAGCAACTTTGAAAATCAGGTTTATTTTTCAAAACTAAGAATAAAATTTGACGTCAAATTACTTCTTATATTCAGACCTTAATTTACATTACGAAGAACTAGAGAAACAAATTAATATTTAGAAATCCCCAAAAATATTCTTTATCACAGACACCGACAATAATGACTTGGTCACACCCATAGGAAAGAAACGTAACGAAGAAAACACATGAAGAATATCAACCTTTCTTCGTAGAGAAATAACAATACAATTTAACAAGATTGTCCAAAAAGCAACATAGTATATTGTGAGAGAAACTAGAGTAAAGCTTTCAAGAACTCCAAAAAAAATGCTCAACAACAAGCATTAATCATTCATTTTTGGATCAACAAATTTCCACTTCTGATGCATGCTATGATTATCACATACTTCAACAATGACGTTATCACCACTTTTCAATCCTGATGTTGACAAACACAAACCCGTCAGCGTATCTTTCAGCATCGAATTCTAAACAAAGGATTAGCAACATAACAGTAAATATATTAATATGAAAAAAATTCACTTCATATTCCCATGTGGGACTGTTCGCATTGCAAAAAGCCATTCTAATGGTCCCAGTGTGGACATTGTCATCGCGAACAACCTCGGCACAATTTGTTTCTCTACGCAAATGACCATCTTTTGAAAGAGACATCAACTAAATAAACCAGTTTTTCGATAGCCTAATTAACGAAACAGAAAATAACTAGGGACTATCTAGTTGCCCAATTCAAATAAACAAAATAAAAACTATGAGTAGATCTAGAAAAAAGCAAAATTGTTCTCATCTCCACAAAGTAAGCATTTGACTAATTAAAAGTACAAGACAATGTTCACCTGCGGAGAACTACCTCTACCTTGGCATTGGAAAACGCCTAACATATGTGGTCTTTGTTCGTTGCGTTGAAGTGTATCCACACACATACGGAATCCATCAACGACAGTGAACAACTAAAACAAACAACTTATTTGACTACCTATACGATATTTCGCAAAGATGAATGCGAAGGCTCACTCTAAAAAGTCTGATCATCGTCAAAACTTACATTATCTTGTCTTATTGTCGAACTTATCAAAAGCACTCAACAAAGATTCAAACTAAAGTACTATCGTTGATTTTTTATTAGAAACAAAAATAAACCTTAAAGTTATTAGTTACATGGACTCCACTTAGAGGACTCGCTATAAATCATACCTCGTAAGAATAGTGATGATTGATACTACTTCACCACAATAATTTGCAATACTATTCAACTGCCATAAAGTCAGTTTCCTTATAGTTTAATATAATGCGGAAATCAATTATGAATAAATAGAAACAAATGTATTGCTTGCAGGAAGGAGTGTTGCATGTATTCTGCTAATTTTTTGAATTAAATTAGTAGAATCTGTGAAAATCGTGTTAAGAAATTCTTAAGTCAAAAATATGTTTTTTTTGCAAACACGTCGAAAAAAAATATTACAGATAATAGAGCTGTACCGTTCCATAAGCAGCGACATTTTCATCCAAAATAAATTTATTAGGACTGATATTATCCAAAAACCATTTGAATGTTTTGCAACCCAAACGCTTCCTTAGAGCTTTACGTGCTGACAAATCACCGACATCGACATCCTTAAGGATAAAAATGAGACTAAATTATAAGTTATAAAGCTGCATTTACAAATTTGTACCACTAGATCATGTCTGTAAAGATAGTAAAGCCGTTTGTATTCATCCATCCAAACTTCTGCTAGTCTTTTTGAATTTGTACCATGTACATCGTTATTACCGCCTCGACCTACGTATGGCATAAAAGTTATGTTTTCTGATTTAGAAAAAATTCTTCCCTTAACACATTTTGCGACGCTTGTATATCGAAAATATTAGCAATATAATAGTTCATGCCTATAAATTTCTCATTTTCTCGAATCTTCATTTTCTAAAACTGCTTTTTTTTTGAAATAACTAAAAAATACATACCTGTCATATTATATGGGTGTCCAGCACGAAAAATATGGCCTACATGAGAGCAAGGTATGAATTCAATTGATCCACCACACATCCATACCTAAATAATTCGAAAATTGCAATATTTGTTGGTGGCTGTTTCAAAGTATTTGCCAATTTATAACTATATAAAGACTGCCTCTAAAACAAACCCTGAAAGACATTTCAAGATTTTCACCGCCCCAAATGTCCATTTCTTCATCGTATGCACCGACTTCAAAGAAGTATTCACGATTAGCAGCCAAAAGACCGCCAGGCATAGTTGGAGATCTAAGCTAAAACTACCATAAACAAGCTTATATCATCTATAATTAGTGATACAAAGTTCAGATTCTTAGACTTTAGAATATATGACTGAAATTCCTTCAGGCCGAGCCTGAGAAAACTTGTGCTTTTAGGCAAAATCGAAATTTTTCTAATTTTCAGATAATTATAAAATTTGCCTTGTTGGAAGCCCATTTTAACTAGACAATGAAAATCAGAATACCAGCTATTATAGATGAACCTTATGTATTCAGTAGGAGTTCTTCGTCTATTCTTTTCCCTTTCAGGTATGTTTTCCCATGTGAAATGAAGAGCCCAGGAAAAACCTGCAAAAAGAGATTGTACATTCAACTAAGTAGTTGAAAAATGAAGAATGTTTGATGTCAACCTCCGACTGATACAGAATATTTGTCCCCATAATATTTGAAATCCTCAGCAGATATGGAGTCAACAATAGGACAGATTATGGCATTTCGCTTTTCACTTATACGTTGAACCAAAGGCTCCAACCTAAAATAGCCTTTAGAGTTCGATCTTGCAGAAAAGAGTTATGAAATCAAAGAAATAGGTATAAAGATCATTCCGACAATCAAGTTATATAATTAAAATATCACTGATATTACAAAGAAAATTTGAAAAATGTTGAAATTCAAAAATACATCTCATAAAACAATGGTTCGAATATATACGTGAGTAACCAAACTATTGGAAGCAGAACCTTCTTCAAAATAATAATGCCGTTGACCTATATATTTCAAATAAAGCATATATAACTTGTAAAACGATTACTTCAGCGGAAATTATTGAGTAATATGCTTGACTTGACCTTTTAACTAAAAAAATAATGCTTGATTGAGTAATCCTGAAAGCACCAAAATTATTTCTGTTATATTGGTTGTAACCTTGTTAAACAATACAACAGTAGGTATACAATGTTTTCTACCATTCCTCTACATTTCACATGGGAAAACTGAAGACACAATTACAATACAAACACACACACGGAACATCTTGAAATTCTCGGGTATTGCTTAACAGGATTATAGTTAAGAGATTTATTTACAAATGCCGAGGTTGAAGGATAGCCAGTCTTGGGAGCTATCTTTGTTAGAGCGGTGATGCGATGAGTTTTGGCGTAGATCAAACTACTATTGCGAAGGGCGCTTATCTCGCGATAGCTTATCTAGATTTCTCTGGTACTAATTAACCAAACTCAAAAGGATGGTGGACTCGGTAGGCCTTCGGTGTGGTCGTGAACCTTTTTGGGTCTGTGTGTCACCGTTGCACCTCCGCCACTTTACTACGTGCCCCTTGATGATATGATAAAATAATATTGACTATAAAACGAGCAAAAATTAAAAAGTTTGACACTGAACGATCCCAATGGGATTGTTTCACCACTTCCAAAGGTCTGAACTCTTGCGCATAAGTACCGATTCTAAAAGGCATCACTTAAACGCTCTGTTAATAGTGCGCATACTTCTTGACAACATCGAAGTATCAGAACACGTGTAACATATGTCCTCCGGAACGGCTCAGCCCATTCCCACGAGAGTTAACCATGAGAGCAATCGCAAAACACAGTCAAAAATGGTTTCATTCTTCTAAATCTGAAATAACCCCCCTTACGGCAGCGAAATTGTTACTAAAATCTAAGGACCTAACCAGACTGCCTTGTGATACATGTTTAAAAAATGTAAGAAAATCAAGTATTACGTCATCGGACTGGCAGAATCGAGAAGACACCAGCCACTAAACTTTGGTTAGAAAGTGGAGAATCACAAAATTCATAGAACTATGACGAAATTATGAGAAACCACTCTGTAACCCCATCGATTTTTAAAAAGCTTCTGATTCTGTAAAATACAGCTTGAATAACCTAGCGCTTCTGACTCCACATATCAGAATTCTTCGTGAGTTACACAAGAATTTCACTACCAAAATTACCCCGTCCCATTGAAGCATAATCACCAAGGTTAGAAGAACAAGGAGAAATAATTACAATTAATCGTAATTAAAAAATCGCAAATGTTGTTCCAATAAAAAAAGAGAAAAATGAGTAGTAGCTCACCATCCGACGTTGGCTTCACAGTGAGAGTCTAAAAACACAATGACCTCTCCTGTTGCCTCCCTAGCTCCAGCTATTTTAGCTCTAATCAAACCATGTCTGATGTTCTTCCTTACAATTCGAACCAATCCATGGAAACGTCGAATATAATCATCAAGATTCTCCTTCAGTTCCTCTGAAATCATAAACTTACTATTAAACTTACAAACACTGGTAAATAATATTGCAAAATAGGTCAGTCATCAGACAATCTTGAATGATATGAATTTATGTAAGCTAATAGTTAAGTTTCAAAATATTTCCTCTTCAAGACAATGAGGTTCACAGTGTTAGCAGAAACGTCAATATAACTCAAAACTGGATGCTACTTGAATGCTCTTTATTGGAATTTCAATCGAGCTGAGGGATGATTAGAATCTGTAAATTATTTGCGATTTGTAGTCTGTGAATAATGTCAACCTATACAGTTCCATGTAATGAATTCTCAGTTTTACCCATACGTAATTTTTTTTTGTAAAAGTATAGAGCTTGTGATGTCAAAATGTAGCAGCATGTGTTAAACCACCAAAATTCAGTCAACGAATAAAATGTTACATACGTATGCAATACTAGATTAAGTTTGCGAAATAATGTTAGAGTAATAAGACCAATTAAGAATTTATATCTCAATGCAACACTGTTACCATCTCCACATATTGTTAACAGCAATGAATAATAAAAGAGAAAATTCAAAGATAAATGGATGTTTTAAACACCAAACCTCTTTGACTATTGTCGTCGAGAAGAATAACTTCTTTGAGTAACTGTGGTGGACTCCTATTAACTACAGAGTGAACCGTTCTTAATAAGGGACTCCATGCCTCATCAGTGAAGATGATAATAACCGAAGCCGAAAAACGATATTCTTACATCAGATTACTTAATTTTATTACACGGAAATGAGATCATTTTATGAAAAATAAACTAAGCTACTTCAAATATCGGTCACATTTACTTGAGGTAAACTGTCGAGATCATACCGAATATCCAGACACTCTTTCCTCCTAACATCAGGTAGACTCCGGTCTAATGATACCAAATCACTGAAAGATAAATACGACGTAAGTATTATCAACATTAAGATTTGAATCATAATCGGACTAATCTAGGCGTAAATATGTTACATAATACTTACATAAGGATAAATGAATTGTTGAACTTACCTACAACTTAAACCACCCTTTCACATACACTGAAGAATTCGCATTTTACAAGGCATATTCAGTTCTTATGATGATTTGGTGTGCATTTAGCAATTGGTTGTAATGTGCGCTCGTTACGTAATCAAAAGCCTACAGCTAGTTAAATTACACATATGAACACACATTGTCTTACCAACTGTTATAAAATCCAATCATCAAAATCTACCATGTGAAAGGTTTATGAGGGATTCAGTATCTACCTAGTACAACCAATACTAATTACCTTAGCTAAAAAAAGTATTTTCTTATTCCGCATTACTGCAGTTTAATGAGATGAATAAATAACATTATGCAGCTATTTCTCGTCCTTACCTAGCTTTTACGTTCATGAACCACTTTTTCATATCTAACTCTCCCTCTTTTTTATCTTCCCCATGTAAAATTACAGCTGCACCATTTTCTCCTGGACCGTCTGATTTATGAGGTTCTTGATTCCATGCCCAATCTTTTGATCGAATAATTCTACGACCTGAAAATATCAAACATCATATTCCAAGCATTTAACGATTACCTAAATAAAAAACCTTCAGAAATCATTGGAGATTATCATACTACAATCTGCTTGAAAACGAAAAGTACAGAAAAGATAGCACTTAAATGAGAGGTAGAATTTTGCGCGTATCTATGAAAGAAAATGGAAAACCACAACTTTTTTTGAAGGTTTTGAAGGTTATATATCAACTAGATATGTGAGGATAGTACTGCAAACTTTAGCATCGTTACTATAATGTGACTTTTGAACCTGACGAGAGAAAAAACATACCTTTTAGGTTATGTATGTTATTGATTCCATAATAATAAACGATTCCTAAGCAAAATAGTACGATTACGGCTACGCTCAAAACATTTTCTTTACGTCTTGGGATCAATAAGCGTAGAATTTTATTGTTAACCATAAAGCTGAAACACATCTTGTTAAAAATAAAAAAATAGGAAATTCAAAGCCACGAAAATGGACGACAAGTTAAGTGGGTTCTATGAGCAAATAAACGGACCAAAATAACAAAATGTGAGAAAATAGGTGGATAAACCTAGATTGTAAACTTCACTAAATGAACAGTAAACGTAGCGTGTTGCGCGATTCTTCGATGTATAGAATTGAGGTTATACTTGATAAACAGTTTTAATCGATAAGGAATAATGTCCTATACAACAATTTGACTCCTCATAATTGACCACATATTCGTTCGTTGATGCTAACGTCCACGTCACAGAGCGTTTTGTGATGATTTGAAAAAAAAGCGTATTTGAATGCTTCTAAAATTACTATATCAGTGTTTCTGTAAATGAGGTCGCGCATCGCATGAGTGCTTTTCAATGAGGATATCATATTGTAATTGGTTGGGATTGATGCCGTACGTTTCACCGAATTTCATTCAAAAATGAATGGTAAAGAGACATTCGCAGTTACAGGAACTGAATCAGAACTACTAAGTTACCACGGTGAATTGAATGCTTTCTTATTTGTGAGACACATATAGCTTTATACTGACTTTTTCCTACCAAATGATTCTAAAGGATTATGAAATTGTTGTTGTATAAACATATAAGGTTCAGTTTCATTCTATCAAATCTCCATATTTGATACTGCTAATAGATAAGATACGCGTAGCATATAAAACAAATCTTGTCATTGATCATTCCTTGATGTGAGTTGCGTCTATGCATTCGTGCTCAACGTGATATTGTGGACGTGGTTGAATGCGAGCCTGGTGATAGACCAGTGACCTGGGATGACCACTCTTCATCAGGTCGGTGCTAGTTATTTTACCCAAATTTCTCCGGTAAAAATTCACCGATCCCGGAAAGATGGCGACCTTGTTAAGGGGCCTGTGGAGCGGCTCCGAACTGATTTGAGCCTGCGTGTCATTTTGGCAGCTCAACTACAGCGCCATCTACGTGTAGCATACCGTTGAATAGAACGCTTGACTGTTAGAAATAGGATAAATTGTTTATTTTCATAATATTGAAGTGGTATAAAAATGTAAAATTATAATAATCAATCCAGTAATCTATTTGAAAGTGTGTTTTCATTAGTTTATATTTCAAAGCATCGTCACGCATTCAATTTCATAATAGGGTTTCTTTCAGATTTCGTTAGCTTCTAAGCTTCATGCATGTATGGTGATGATGTATTTCTTGATAATAAATAATGTTGAGATAAAATTAAGGGACAAAGTTTGGCGATTTGATCTTTACAGAATCCTTGTGAAGTACTAGCCATCTATTTAGCACCACTGACAGTGTATATGTGAATTTTCTAGCATTCCCGATATGTATTGGTCAGTCACTATGAAAACGATGACGAGTTGAATAAGTATTGATGTAGTCAAACGTACTGATAAATATACACACAGTCATGTAATAACTAAAAAGCATGAAACGAAAATCATAGTGTATTAAGGAAGCGCCGTACGTATTCACCGTGTCAAGGTTTTCCTCGTCACTGATAAGATCTAGTTCCCATTTTATCACATCAAGAATGCGATTCCTCTTGTTTTTTTCCTATGTTATAAATTGAAATAATATAAAATAACTACTATAGAACAGGAAACAAAGTACACTACTACACATTATATACTCAGAAGGCTATTTTTCATACGCTACCCAAAAGCATTGGAGAGGAAACTTCCACAAATGACCAAAAAAGTCCAACATTTGGATGTTTACTAATTCTGAGTGATATCCTTCCCTCTTTTTTATGGTATGTTTATTTTCTATAAGTGCGATGGATTTGCTGTTTTTATATCGCTAATGATGCTGAGTTAATCAGCAAAAATCAGAACCTTCCTCAAACCCAATCTGCAGACGTCCGGTTTGACCTGCTACCTATTGCATTACCGCGGTGCTCGTCTCGATCACTCAATGCTTGAATTATTTCTGCATGAGTATGTGTCTCTGCCATTTACTCAGCATTGTTAAATTAAAATTCATCCAAAGTGTTGTTTTGTTTTCCTCATCATCATGCTTTCACTTACTTTTTTTTGTATCTCAAAATCGGCTTATTGTAAAACACTGGTAGATTTGAGAATCTTTCAATAGATTAAGCGAGTAGATCAACAGATGACACGATTCTTTCTGAGCACAAGTTGAAGACCGCCGTAAGAAAGACGGAAATGAAGTTCTAATTTGTGTACTGGCAAACACTACTACCGATCGAACTGTGAGTCACTTCCTAACGCTTCGAGGAAGGCGATATGAGCTATGCAAGTTCTGCATTCTGGCTGACCAGTCGTTAACTTAGAAAAATGACGACGTTTACAGAAAAGAGTTCTCCAAGCTGGATGCAGCAGTGCGAGTCGAACGTAGACAATTTCACCACGTTCGTATCAGCGATAGTATTGTATCCATTACATCCAACATTGAAAAAGCGAAAAAAATGTCAGCCGACTTTAACAGGGTTTATAGAGAAATTGGCCTTGAATTGAACCTCAAGAAAACGATGTTTGTAAAAAAACAGCTACGTTTCTGACGTCTCATTAACGCTCAACGAAAAGAATATCTTAGAATACCCAAGATATGTCCATCTAGATCATCAGATCAATATGATGAACGCTATAAAAATGGAAAATGAAAAAAAAGATGAACGAAAGTTGATCGGAATTGAACGAACGGCTCAAGGAACATGTACGAGCATCGAAGACGTAGTGAAGGAAACAAATGCCTCTTCATTGAGGCCTTAGAAAGGTATCATGAAGCTGAAAGAATGCATAATAAGCTACTCATAACTTGTGTACAAATTCTTTAGGACTCATTTGACTGTCAGATTTAACTTTTTGAAGCATCGAGTTATGCTGACATATGGTTTTGCATTTTAGATATGTATTCGTAATTAAATATTTCTTTTAGAAACCAACCAAGGTGTGCATGGTTCATCTTTACGTATTGTGCCACACCCGTAATTTTTTGAACCTCAAGCTTTCGTGGTTTAGTTTGACATTTCTTGGAGTTTTGAGAATGTTCTCAAGTTCTGGAAAATCCTCACTGTGGCGAGTACTTTCCGACGCACTTAGGCCGTTAAGGATACTTGACGTTGGTATGTGAATGAAGTCGTACCTGGTTCGATCTAAGTGGACTGTTATCACATCGGAATTCATTTTTCATCACAACTATGGTAGTTCGTTATGAACCTTACTCAAAACTAGTCGTCCACGTTGATACAGAAATGGGAGTCGGATTTTTGACTTAGTAAACCCTGCAAGATTTAGCCCCGGCTTTGCAAGACACTTGAAGTTTCAACATTCTTGTACTTCACCCATTGCACTTTTAAAAGCTGTTGAATTCTTCTACTAGGTATTCATTGAATCTCTTTATTATAACAAGTAATATCAATTTCCTGAAGAAAATAATAATAAATCTGTTCCCAAGATATTAAACGTGTAGAAGTCATATCCAATGTGTCCAGTACTCCGCATGACTGCACCTGTACTACGAAATCATCTTAGTTTATTTAGGTCTGATTTAAACTATTAGACTTTCCAAACTATTATTTCGACTCTGTTTTGTACTTTACATGAAAAAACTATCATATAACCGTAGCTATTCGCTAAACCTATTAAAACATTAATAGACCTCATTTAGCAGACTTAATGAGGCCTATCTCTCCATTTTCTAGAATGAGTTCATCTTTTTTTCTTCGAATGGAAAATGTATCTCAGTTCGCAACAAAACTACAGCTTACTCTCTCTCTAATGGCAATAATGTATTGCACTGATCACACTTAATGGTGATAAACATTCGTGCTAAATATTCGACAAATTATCTAGAGTAATTAAAACACAAATTTATTATAATCAGAAATTTTCCATGTTATCTTAGATAACACGGAACACCTTTGACAACAAAATTTCCGACATAGTGTACGATTGAATAAAATTTTAATAAGGAAGATATGCTAGTCAAATATCCGTAATATTGGATTAATGACCAGCCAAGAGCATTTGAGCAAAATGAGTTCATCCCTGAATTAACATTATGGGATCATTTTAGATTTAATGAATTTCGACATCTAATGACGATAGACCTAGTGGTCATTTTACGATCACTCACTAAACACGAGCAATAAAATAGACCATTTCTACACATGTAAGAAACCTCATCAACACAACGATCTACTGAGTTTAAAAACATTGCACATACGTCATTAGTGTACATTTCATCGACAACACGACGTAGCAGCACTAATGCAACATGCTTGATAATAATGATCAACAACTAACATCTACGAAGACGACAATACAAAAAACTGAATGGTAACGTTTCAGCATTGATGTCGATCGACAAAACAATTTTCAACTGTTCTCAAAAACTTATGCCTGTGACAATTAATAAAATTGATCCGATGCAGTTTGCTCGCATTATTTTCGTTTCTTCTGCGACAGCGAATCGGTAGGTGGTTCCACTAAAAATCATCGAATGAACATATATATTAACACTTAGAAATACAGCAACTGTCACGAACGAATGTGCTAGGATAACCGACTTAACACAACAAACTCAATTCTATACGAAATCCAACGACTAGACGAAGTTGTAGAGAATTAGATAGGTACAATACAAACGTTGTTTACAAATTTGCAACTATGTTTGCGTGAACATATATGGTAGACAGCTACACAACATATTACAGAGATCACACTGCATATCAACAAAAAAACACATGCAGCTTTATTTTTGTAAAGGCAATTATATCTAACTACTAAAAACAACCGGCATGCGTCTACTCAACATAAAATTTAATTTTTATGTGGATTTTACGTAAATTGCCAACGAAAGCATTGTATTTCAGCTATACATGTAATAATAAACTATGCGTTCTACAAATACAGTCAAGTAACTGTTTATGTGGTTGACACTCTTGGTAAATATGAATCACATCACACGATAAATTCCTTGCCTATAGAAATTATATATTAAACCAGGTAAGTATAACATAGGAAAATAAATTATTAATGTTCCTTAAAAACAAAAAAATAAAACATTGCTGAAAAGCACAACAAAAGTAGAGACCACCTGACTGTCTGGTCAGTTAACACTCAGGATTTCACAAGGTATGAATAAACAATAATTTGGTTTCGAAAAAGCACTGTAATGAAATACGACAAGAACCTAATAAATAGGAGACAAGATTAGAGACATGAAGTCGGTGAAAAAAAAAGTAAAAACAAATGGACTGTACGGAGAACAACGTTAACGAAAGTGTTGGTGAAAAGCAAAGAGGAAGACAGATAAAACCCCGCAAAAATGCACCAAAAGTGCGTAAGTCCGAACTGCTAGATAATTAGGGGGTACAAAAAGGTTAATATTGAGAACGCTAAGGCGAAATGTTCATGTACGTGTGTATGATTACAATATTGTTAAGAAGGCGCTATATACCCCTGATTTTCAAAGATGGCGCATGAGCAGCTTGCACATTATGAGCACAGAACAAACGAAAACTCCTATGTTAACAACGGCACTCCATTCAGTTAGTAATAGGAGGTAACACACGCGACATCAAAAATCCGCAAGGTTACTAAAGTTCTATAATTCAAGATGAGCATCAGCTGTTGTAGTAACACCGCCGAATGCCCGCTCGATTCCTTTTGCGTACGGGCCTAACATCCAGCAAAAGTATACACACCAAACAGCGGCGAGACCAGCTAATGACATAATTGCTCGGAAATTTGTCGTGCGATCATCCGGCTTACCGTCGATATAGTTGCGAGCGATGCACTTAAGAATTTCGTCAAGAAATATGACAGGCAAAGAAATCTCCAGTACCGCTATCCATTCAGCCAAACATAATGGTGTTATCTGAAAACCGTTAACCATAACATCATCAAATGATATAAAAAGAAATATAAGACATTATTGTACCTGGAAGATAGTGGCCATGATATCGACGTACAGAATTATAAAATGAAGCGACATTGACAAAGCTATTGCAGCACATAACCATACATTTCTCCACGGTGGCATGACTAGCAGTGATTGATTTTCAGACAATCTGCAAAGCTTTCCTTTAGAGAAAAATATCTGTTGAAACAAAAAAGAAGCTAACTAACGAGTTCACGGCATTGAGCATTTCAATCGTAACCAGCACAGAAAGTGCCATTGCGTTTGGATGATTATCTTCGAATACAGCACAGTCCAAATCGACAAAGTTTTCAGGTTCAATCTGAAACAGCGTATTATGTCTTATAAATGTTATTCTTACGTGCTTGTGCTTCTTATGATGCTACCCCGCATCTCATCCAATGAGTCAACTGATAGTAAGTGATTTGAGGTCCATCTTCATAAAGCAGGAACCACCACATTGATGCTCCGACAGTCGCGACACCAACATAAGCTTAAGTATATTTGATAAGAAGGACAATTACTTATCCTTCAAAATTACATAAACTTTAAAAAAAACGAAAACCAACTTCCAACTGCTAAGTAGCGGAAAAACAGCCACTTTGAAATCAGTCCTTCATTCGCAGATCTTGGATGACGTTCCATTATGTCCAAATCAGGTGGGTTGAAACCTAGGGCTGTTGCTGGTAAGCCGTCCGTAACGAGATTGACCCACAAAAGCTGTACAGGAATGAGAGCCTCTGGTATACCGAGAGCAGCTACCAGGAAAATTGATACTACTTCTCCGACATTGGATGAGATGAGATAACGAATAAATTGTTTCATATTATTGTAGATAGCACGACCCTCTTCAACAGCTGCAACGATTGACGCAAAGTTATCGTCAGCTAGCACCATTTCAGAAGCAGATTTAGCCACAGCTGTACCAGAACCCATAGCAATTCCAATTTCAGCTTTTTTTAATGCAGGAGCATCATTCACACCATCGCCAGTCATAGCAGTGATCTGAGAGAAAAGAACTCAAAAGATGTTTGTGATTCACGAAATGATATTCACCATGAACAATTAACCGACGGTTGAAACAAAGACCATAATTTAGCGCTATTTATCATAAAGGTAACAAACCTCTCCATGGCTTTGTAAAATGTCTACAATTTTAGATTTATGAGTTGGTTCGACGCGGGCGAAAAGCTTTGCCCGTCGACAAGCTTCCGATTGCTGTTCTGGTGGCAAGTCGTCAAATTCCCTTCCAGTGAATGACTAAAAACGAAGTGAATAGAGGAATAACACAAAAACACAGAATAAACACACAATTCCAGTAGTATCTTCATCCTCAGTAAAAAGACCGATACGTCTACCGATAGCTTCTGCGGTATTCTTGTTGTCTCCAGTGATCATTATGACACGAATGCCAGCATGATGACATTCTTTGATTGAGTTCATAACCTGAAATCCGATGATTATCTCCATCTAAGTGTGCGCACTGGCTTTCAAATCTTACCTCTGTTCGAGGAGGATCGAGCATTCCAACTACCCCCACAAAAGTGATGTCACGCTCGTATTTTATAAACTGTGACGATTCCTCCAGATTCATATCACGTGATTGAATTGGGCTGTCGATGGTTCCAAGAGCCAGACAACGAAGTGTATCACGTCCAGTACCATACTGTACACATTTCTCCACAATTTTCTGGGTCATTGCAGGAGTAAGAGGTACTCTTTGATTATTCACACGAACGTGAGTACATCTACTAAGGACTCCTTCTGGAGCGCCTTTTACGAACATTTTCGCCCCCGAACCACCTGTGGCAGGAATGCAATAAGAAGACATGGATTTTCGATCACGAGAAAATTCCAATGTAAATTCCTGAAAGAGAGCTCATAAACGAACTAAATAATAAAAAGAAATGTAAATTAACTTATAAGAACCCCCACCTTTTTCCACTTTTGCTGGATGACACGATTACAAGCATTGCCTAGATCGCGCGGAGTCAGTCCAGATTTTGGAGTACCGTACACATTCATCTTCTCTACCAAAACCACAAGTGCTGTTTCAGTGGCTTCTCCAACCTACAACCAAACTAAACTTTGTGCCTAGGAGAAACAAAAGCATGCAGATCGTAATGAATTTTTACTATAGTAGTTTCCAACGTAGATAACAAGTATAAATACAACAAAAAAACTATACTGAAACAATACTGTATTAGAAAAGCACAACCTCATATATGCTTGAGTAGCGTAACAATATATTATTCCTTATACATGAATTGGAATTATGACATCAGTCAATTAGGAACAATGCTATAATCTAGACAGTACCAAAGAGGGTAAATAACACATTTTATGAAAATCTCTGGGGTTTTTCCATATATATGCGTATACATCATATACAGAGGAAAAAGAAACATATGTTCGTTAGGTAATTCAAAGGAAGTGGAAATAATTTCCAATACTTAAACTCACCTTTTCATATATTTTCTTCGTGTCATTGTAGTCGACCGCAGAATCGTTGCACATAGCACATATAGTGGCCAGTTCAGTAAGCGCATCAAAATCTCCGCTAGAGCAGTTAACCTAAAATATATTTTGCTGAAATTAACGGAAGAAAAATACCATGAGAAAACAGGTTACCTCTTTTCCGTTGAAGAAAACTTTCCCAGAAGGCTCATAAGTAGATCCCGTAACGGTAAATTCATTAAAGCTTATATCATCGCGTGAGGCAGATTCGGCTATAAACATTTTAGACACCGACATTTGATTTGTTGTTAAGGTACCAGTCTAAAATGGATATAATTCAGTACAATGATAAGATGGATGAAAACACTTCATGCTTTATACTGAAGATGAATATTGGGTATGAGCACGTCACCTTATCGGAGCAAATAACAGATGTACATCCAAGAGTTTCGACGGATGGTAGTGATCTCACTATGGCATTTTTCTTTGCCATACGTCGTGTACCAAGGGCAAGACACGTAGTGATTACAGCTGGAAGGCCTTCAGGAATAGCAGCTACAGCCAAAGCAACAGCAATCTGTGTACTGCTACTTATGGAAAAGTCTCATGACAATAAAACTGTCTATATCAACCTTAAAATAATAAATAGCTCCTTTGATCCACGATCCACCGTGTGCGGGATCATTGAAATGACCTATGTTTATTGCCCATACAGCAACACAGATGATTGAAATCACCTTAAAATTAAACACATGAATTTAACATTCGAATCCACCTTGAGCGACTTCTTAATCTGCTAAAAAAGATTGAAAACACTGGAAAAAACCTACTTTCGACAGCTGTTCACCAAACTCATCAAGCTTTTGTTGAAGAGGAGTTTTATCCGTCTCAGTCTCTGCCATTTCAGTACGAATCTTTCCTATTTCCGTACTTAACCCAGTACCGAATACCACTCCTCTAGCCTGAGCATTTTTGCGAAATCAAGGCACTTGAAAAAAATGGTTAAAAACAAGCTAACCTTCCCTGATGCCACATTTGTACCCGAAAAAAGACAGTTCTTCTTATCTTGATTAACGGCACGTGGATCAGGTACGACATCGATGTGTTTAATAACAGATACTGACTCCCCAGTAAGAATAGACTGGTCAATTCGTATTGTTGTTGAATAAATTTTCAAGAGTCGAAGATCGGCAGGAATCTTATCACCAACTAAAATTACAAAAAAAAATTGCAGCTTTCAAATAAAGTAACACATTATTCAAAGATTAAGCACAAGTGTAAATAATAAGGTAGTCCAAATCTCCAAATCAGAATGATTTGGAATTTCAATCCTGAAGCTAGAATCAACAGAAAGCCCTAATCAAACACATTAAATTATGACAACTAACTCAAAATGCCTTACCAGAAACTTCGACTATGTCACCAGGAACCAGATCACGAGCTCGTATCATCTGAATGCCTTGGAATCCTGATCGAACTACTTTAGCCATTTCTGGTTCATATTCTTTCAATGCTTCTATTGCGGACTCTGCATTTCGTTCCTTAATTATACATCATGCGTTACAAATACACATCCTACTTCCATGAAAGAATACGGCTTCAAATTGGTCATGAATGTGAAGACTTGCCACTAAGTGAGAAATTTGAAACAACATTCTACACTTTTCCGAAAGAAAAATCACACCTGCCAAACGCCCACTGTGGCATTAGCTATAAGAATAAGAAGGATTACGAAAGGTTCGACGAAGGCAGTTACTGCAGAGGTTTGGTCATCATGCTCTTCGAAAAGTGCCAGGATCTAGAATTAGTGATTCTTTTGATCTCCTTTACGAGTTAATTATTTTTTGGAATAAAACTAGGTACAACTATCATACTTCAATTTCTCACTTTCCTCTCATGTGTGCTTACGGCTGATTGCTCTACACCCCATACTACAGCATGATTAAAAAAAGCTTTTGGCTTTTGCTTTTATTGCAATTGAAAGAAATAGGCACCAATAAATAAGTAAACCAAAACGAAACCTAACGTCAAAAGGAATTAAATAGGAAAAACACACATCTAAACAGGCATTTTTCGATATAAGAACATGCCCTAGGCAAAAAAATAGCCACAGACATTCGTCAAAAAACATGAGGCTGTTAAATGATGATGCTCGACAATAGCAAGCATCCACCACATAACTCTGAATAAAAGGCACAGGATTGAAAATGACTCTAACAGATAAGTCATGCTGAAAAATGCACATAAACCAAAAAGTCGTTGACATCAGCAAAAAATGTCATCATTGTCAAGAAAAGATAGGCATTTAATAATGGCTTTATCAAAATAATGAAAGATGCATGATAAAAAATAAACTTACAAAAGAGACTATGGCTGCCATAAGAAGAATTTTGACAAGGAGATCATCAAATTGTTCAAAAATGAGTTCCCAAATCGATTTCCCCTCTTCTGCGGGCATTTCTATAAAATTCAAGATTTTGTATCATTTGAAAAACAACCGTTCAAAAACTCATGCAAAGGTTGGATAGATCCTGGACCATTTACTTTTCTTGACAAACACTGCTTACACTTCTAAACCTCTAGTCTTTCAATATATCATGGTCGTAGCAACAAAATGCAGCCGAAATATAACTAGCATTCTCGCGAATATAAATATTACAACCCACCCTGAACAACCTTTCGCGACTCAGCGCAGTTTCAAAAACTATGAGTTTAAAATGATCTGCACCAACTTGTCAAAAAAATAACCGCATTAATATAGCCACAAGTCAGACTCCGAAAAAAACTGACCATTAAAACCATACTTCTCTCTTAAAGACACTATTTGCGTCTCCGTCAATCCATCAGAACCTACATTAAAGAAGCGACAAACCTATAATGTTTTTAATAAAATAACATATGGTACAAAACCAGAACGATTAAATAACGCATGAATGAAAAGTAAACGACCTCGTCGCCTGACTTCGTATGAGCATCTTCCATCTTGGCGCTAATTCACCCAAGTGGATGGAATTCCCTCCTGATCTTAAAAATTTCAGTAATCAAGTGAAGTTAATAGCGGGATCTCAACAGCATTACGAAAGATTAACACGCATGGGCGAGAACACGGCAAAATTGTCATATTAAATATTACACAAATACCACTGACATCAAACGTATTTCAAAAATACGAAATAAAATAACGATCCCTAATACAAGACGATCTACGATCCTGATGGTGATCTACGAAGCACAAATACATCAAATAAATATTGAAAATCGTTCATAATTACGATATCGTCAGTCATCGTCAGCACTTCATTTACGATATGTGCGTGCTAGGACCGCAGTGTAGTTCGCGCGTCGCTATTCCTTCAATATTAATTAGAGAAGTGGTTCGGCTCTGTACACCAAGCGCTTTCTTTAGTTTGATCAGATAGTTTTCATAGCAAGCCAGGAACTTGTGAGTGTTGAAGAGGAAAGCAAGCCGTAGGATTGTGTGATGGCAGGAGATAAGTCGAGCTGGGCGGAGTTGAGAAGCCAACTGTCTTGACTCCTCTCCTGAAGAGAGGGAAAATGAAAAAGAAAATTGAGGAGCTATTTTCCCAGTGTGTATTTCACAACATTAGAAACTAAGAAAATTCGTCGATATACTATTACCCATTAAACTGTGCTTAAGGAACTATTACATTTGTTCAGTGTTGAATAGTTTGGAGGTCAGAAGAAAATGATCCACTCTGTACCACGCAGTAAAGTTGAGTTTGAAAAAGTAGTGATTGCGTTAATCAGAAAAGCTGCAGACCACCAACTGGTTGTCTTCGTTCAGGGATCTCATAAAAATATTGCCTTTCCTTTGATTGAAAACATATGGCTGAACAGTTTCAATAACTTTTTAAATGAAACTATTTGCATTTACTAAATATCCAATATTGATTTAATCAAGCTATGGAGTACTACAAGTTATTAGTGAGACAGATAGGGATTTTATTTATATGATCGTAAATTATTAAGAACAAAGTGCAAAATATTTCAACTACTACCTCAATCAGGATTAATGAAAAATCATGCGAGGTGAACGATGAAGCTTAATTTCGAATCCATCTATATCATTTCAGCATTAGTAAAACAATTAAATCATGATAATATGAAGGTTTTGTTACGTACAATCTAGTAATATAAAAGAATGATGCTTAATTAATGGTATTTATAATATTGTCAAATGGTATTTATTTATTGAAAAAAAGTGCGAAATGTTTCAAAAAAGAAGAGATCGGTTTCAGCTTCATTTGTTTACCTATTGATCGATGTAGATCGAGATCAAATTCAGCAATTTGACTCTAACACTTTCCTTTTTACTCCAATAATCACTTTAATGAAATATTTTTCTTCTGATCTCTCTAAACTCTTTGTATTTTGCTCGTTTCTTTCTTTTTCTTTCATTCTGATCATCAACAAATCCAATGATAATTTTATTAGCTATGCACTGTTTTGGGTTATCTAATGATCTAAATAATAAGATCATATTGATTATAGAACAAACTAACGCCAACAACAATTGATTACCACTGTTTTTTTATTCTCACAATGCTATTACTTAGTAAAATTCGATGCTACGTTTTCAACTAACTAAATTTCAAGCAGTTGTTCATTTACAAAGTTTACAAAGTATCGACGTTGCTTTCTTGACAGACGTCCGTTATAACTGCTTGCATTGTGTGGCTTTTTTTTCTATTCTCATCCCAATGACCGAATATCCACGAAATTTCAGTGATTCTAGTGAACTTATAGTTTATAAAAAAAAGATGAAGAGACCACATAAATTAAATTTTAGCGTTCCTTCATCAATATATGACGAATGCACTTTGCATATCCGACTCAATCTTCTATGAAATGCGCTGCTTTTTACCTCAATGTATTGAGGTAGTGTCCACATCCCGACAATATCTCACATTACATCAATGTTAATATGCGATTTTTTTTTCATCCAAAAATATTCACAGATTGGATGAAAAATGATTGATAAATGTTTATAATTCATAAATGCGACACACTAATGATTTACGATGTCTTCTTTATCGCGATTAAACAAATGCTACAAAATGTATATGTATGTTTGTAGATCGTCAAGAGTGCACTCGTATTTGAAATGTTATGTACTTCACCGAAAACTGGTTAAATGACGTCTACTTCGATAAGTACAACCCTGAGAAAATACGATAGGTAAGAATGAATTGATGAATGAATGAGTGGATGGATGAGTGGATAAATGAATTTGGGACGTTAGATACATAATCGAATCGAGGATTACTTTATCCTTAAATATCACCATATGTAGTAGCAGTAGTAGTAGTAGTCGTCGGCACTATTGACATCTACGATCGATTTTTCAGGGGTCGGTCAGAAAAACTTGAAAATTTGAAATCTCATCGATCATTTCAACGATGAATTGATGGGATTGTTGGCAAATCATATGATTTTTTTTTCCCTTCTTTTTCGAAACATGGCTATTTCTAGAAGTTTACAAAGAATCTTCACGCGAATTCAAATCAATCCACCTGTTAGGATAAGCAGTTAATAAAAGTAAATAAAAACAGTCTTAATTCTGTGTCATTCGAATGCAATAATGTTTGCAATTTCATTTGTTGTAATGTTTTTGCATACAAATTCATTTCGATGATTGGATGACAACAAGGTAAACAACACACACACACACACATCTTAGAAAGGAAAACGTATTTGTCAGTCAACATGTACGCATTTTCTTTCTGTTATGAATCAAATGAGACCGTTGTGGATACGACCAGAGATCGATATCGCTAGAAAAAGTTATGTGTCAAATTGTTTCATGATCATTAGTGAATGTAGACGAAATTCATTAAGTGGGGACATGACAATCGTTGAATAACTAAAATCATTCCGAATCCTAAGCTGTTCAGCTACTGTACAGCTAAGTTCATAAAATAACTATGACGTTGACTTTTATAAGTCATAAGAAAATAACAAATACATATACATCTGAACACTGTATTGCTAGTTTTGTAATTACTGACAAAAAAAAACATAGTTATCAAATAAAACTAAGCTATTAAAACTAGTAAACAGTTAAATGTATTTGACTGACTCTTCAATCCGTACTAGATTTGGTCACTACAAAGAGTTTTTTACTATTACCATATTTAATGTATGATCTCCTACAACATTAACATGACGCTAGGTCGGTGCAAAAATAGTTGCGGTAATTTAGTAATCTCATCATTGTATAAACCGAAATACTATTTTCGAATCATTATAATGTTAATAGTATTCGACTTTGACGAATTATACAGCATGTAATTCTAAGAGACATTCACTAAAATTGATAGAACTTCTGCTGAACCGTTGAGAATGAAGATGTGAAGATGTAGGAAATGAGAATTGATTATATGTGTATAAGAAAGTTAGCGTATTAAGTGAAATGTTCGGAATAAGATTGAAGCAATTTGAGTATTATGATTAAAAAGTAGTCCAGCCACACACACATAAGTGCTTATCGATAACTACCTGAAATTAGGAATGAAACGGTGGAAATGACGTGGTGAATTTTGACCTCTTCAGCGTTTTTTCTAGAAGTTTTCGAAGATCCTAGTGACGAGATCAGAATGACAATTACAGTAATGCAAGGAGGTGATACATCCCTTTAGAACCTATACGATACGAGATGATGATTGCATAAACACATGCGATTCGCATCTGTGTGAACAGCAGTGTATCGAATATTATTTTGTGTAACGGATAAAGTGTCATTCAATTCTAGGAATTGAGCCAGCTTCAACGATTTTCATCATATGTTCTTTTCTTAGTGCAACGTCTTCTATGTAATTTGTGGTGTAGAGCCTTTTTAGGGAAAAAATGAAATGAATAAATAGATGGATAACTGGGCTTCGTTTTCAATATGAATAGTAATGAGGGATACATAGTGATCGATATTGATGAGAACAAATGTTGATAGCAGAAAAATGGTGATGAAAACTAATCGATTGTTTTTGTCGTTAGGAATGCTTTCAGCTAATGTAATTAACTGACTTGTCATCACATACGTCAAACACATTAAGGGAGCCTCTTGTTTTGTTTCAAAATTACATGAAATAAGAAATTTCTTTCTAATTTGTTGTGTTTTAGCACAGAGAGAGAGAAGCTGAGACCAACCTTCGTGTTATCAATATGATGAATATCGACAATATCAATGATAAGAGTAATGAGGTTAGCCTTTGGTCAACTACAAAAGGACAGTGATAAATAAGAATTCGAAATTTGACAGCTGATATTTACCAGTCGTTTATGTTTACAGCTGCTACATCTGACATAATGTTTGATATGGAAGAGATATGCATCGTTTATGACATTTACTTAAACAACTCATCAAGAAATCTACTCACCTCTTTCTGATATCACTTAATGAATGAGTGATAAGTAAATTTGACTAATACTTCTACCTATAATTTGTCTAGCTTTATTGTTTGTTGTGAAAAATGAAAGCCATCCTTGTCGATTGGACAGAAGCGAAATCGATATCGGAAAGATTTATCGCCATTAAATTTTATCTTTCAGAAGCAAGAATCTCAAAACCCAGAGAAAAAACCAAGGCTTTCAATCAATGGTAAACCAGCTGAACTACGTTTTTGTCTCATTCATAAGACAGGAACTCTATTTAACGCATGTGCCTCTAGCACTGAATAACACTAAGAATTGTTTACTAAGGCTGTTCTGTCATTTAACAAATTCATTAGAACACTAATAACAATATTGCCAACAAAGAGACTCTTCGCATGAAAGCTTTATTGAAACGAATTCCATAAAGCCTATCCATCTTGATTGAATTAGTTATGAAAGCATTGAGTAGTTTTATGAATCCTACCCTAGTCTTTTACATAAGCACGTTCTCCATCGTTAAATTACGATGTTTTATAAATTACAAACGATAATCAATATTCCAATTCTTATTGAAGAACTCATTAATCTGAGCTGAGGGCCTGAGGTCCCATGTTTTGCAATTGACTCAGCATCATTAAAGATATTGGGATAAAATTATTGTAACCTATCATAGATACAGCCAATAAATTTCAAAAATAGCCAAACAGAGGATTCTGGAGGAGGTGAAAATGTACACCATAGTGAATGAGAGGTAGATGCTTAGAATCATAACTGCTTGAGAAATTATTTTAGGGAAGAGATTCTTATGAACTATGACAGATGGATAGCGCTACCTTAATACGATACATAAACATGTTAACCACAAATCAAACGAGTCTAGAGCTCAGAATCTACTGATATCCCTCTTGTTTACTACCCATTATACTACTTCGGATCTTGGTCTATGATCACTTATTACTCTTTTTATTTTTAGTGTTCACGATCCAAAAAGCCGATATTGGAGCTGCACCTTTTGAGCTTGCAAATGCTCAAGATAACTTTATAGTAATTATCATTTACGATCAACCGTGATATTTTGCAATGGCATTATATTAACATTTCACATAGCTGAGTTAATAATAGAACTCAAAACCCTGCCATTTTGAGCCAGCCAAGGGACGATTTCTGGTAACATAATATACTATTAAAAATTATTGAAGCATTGAGTGATCAAAGATCAAGGATCTTGATAATCCATTCGATGGCACATCACACTCGATATCGATAGGAACTCAAACGTTGCTCTTCAAGCTTTGTGATGATGTATGAGCCTATTTATTGCTGTTGTGATGGAAGCATCTATAAGACATTTTTCCAGAAAGAAATAGATGTCTTCCTGGTGTTATGATGAAAGCATTGATAATTAGTAGAAGGACATCTGATTCAAATGATTGACATCACATTGTCGTTTTAATATTCAAATATGTTCTCTTTTAAGTAAACTGGTAATGATTGTCGATAACAATCGAACAATTGTAAAGCAGTAACGAAACTCTTGACACCAACCAGCTACTATGTCGGTCAATCCCTCTGATACTTGCCAGGGTACACACATTGTGCTTGACATTTCACGAAACTGCTAGAGTGTAAAGTTAAAACCAAGAGGTAAAAGACAGACACCATGAGATTTTATGGATCGGGGATAATTAGATGAACAAGAATACATAGCAAACACCGTATACAAGAGAATAACGAGTGATCTTTCGATAGCTCATTGCGATCACCTGTGTATATGATAATGACGATTTATTGAGAGATCAAAAGAGCGAAATTCGAGTTTAACGCGATGAAAATATTGTGGGTTCAGAAAGTACCGTAACATTTGAGTCTAAAATACTATCTTGCATTTATAATCGATCGAAAAGTTCCTTGCAAACCATATATTCACATGAAAAGAAAATCCAACTAACGACACTGAGGATGAAATCCGACAATCATATCAGACACTCATCAGCTGTGCTTGCTGATCAGCTTGTGTAGGCGGACAAGTTCTCCCTGCTCTATTTTTTCGTTTATTTAAATACCTTGCTTTTGATGGTTTGACACTTTTACATTGACAATTTCGAAAATTCTAAGAATATCAAATTATCGAAGAATAAATTAATAAATAAATGAACAAAACGATTACATGGAAGTTGATGAGGAGTTATACCGATCACTCTTAATACCACGATAAAATCAGCCTGACCTTTAATCAGTAAGTATGGTGATTCTTGGATTATCTGATAAGTCAATCAATAGAAACAAAATGGAACATGAAGAGAAGAAAACGATGAATAACACACCTATTCGTAGATGAAACGCAACCTCAATTAGATAAATGAGGAATTGAGGAAAGGATATAGAGAGGACAGTAGATAGATATAAGCATTAATCCGAATTCATTTATATATACTACTTACCTAATTGATTACAACAATTAAATTTATGCCTGTGCGTTGTAGTTTTTTTTTTTCAGTTAGCTTTCTTTTTCTTTCCCTCGTCGATGAGTCTTTAGATTCGTTCAAATGACGCGTTTGTTTTAATTGTGTTTCTTCAAAGAAAATATTATTGTTGTGGATAACAAGTAATATGGTTGATGTCAATAATATCTATATGATCGTCATAAATGTTTATAACTTCACTGTAAATTATTGATTTTTCTCACAAAACATTTTTACTAGCGTTAAAACGGCGTTGTTAAACGAGAAGAGATAGAAGAACATCAATAGCTGTAATATTCCGAAATATTGCCAATTTTTATGTAATGAATATTTCTTTTGATACGTTATGAAGTTAGTTTTGTAGTAAACAAGCAGAAAAACAGACAAACGAACAAACAATAAATAAAAATACGCACTTTAAAAATACCAATAATACTTTGATGCCTGAATAAATAACTGGTTATATACGTTGCCTTCTACATTGATCAATCGCTTTTTTTTATTTCGTTTCGTCTCAAAATTATTTTACTATATTAGATATTTATCGACTGAAAAAGAAAACACGACTCATGTTATTTTTTGATAAAAGTTTATAAATATTAATTACAAGCGAAATACTGAACACATTTCACGCATAAATCATGACTGCTTGAGATCAAAACATACTGATCAGGTAGATCAATCGATTTTACCAAAATCGATTCGAAATTATTAGGTAATTTATGTGGAGGAAGTTGTGCAGAATTTGAATAATGGCTAAATTGTAAACATTCTTCGTAATTAGTTTTGTATCTAAATAGTGTTTTACTTTGGAAAGAAAAAGAATTTATATCTCATTATGTTTAAGAATTAAAAACAGATTACTGTAATTTCTTGATGGGCATTTGTCCTTCAGTGGATACTGTTGACTAATTCATATCTAATTCTTCTCGGCTTACTCTCTTAAATCTATTCCACTAGATTATGATTTAGTGAGTTAAATTTTTATATCTCGATTACCAAGTAACGACGTATTACATTATATCGTTTTTTTTTTTCATATGGTGATAAATTAACTCTATGTGAATAGAACGATATCGATTTTTTTTCTTAATTGAATGACGTCAATGCGAAAACGATCACGAACAACTGTTTATTGGAAGTATATCGATTTGCTTTCTGAATTTGATGTATGAAATGTAATCCTAACAAGTGTTTCTTACAATAATTTATCGTTAATATCTATTGAAAAGTTAAAAATAAAAACGAACAAATATACGATTATTTTTAATACTTCAAATAAAATTCTGCAATTTGAGGAAGTGCACTATGTGGTGTAATGGACGGGCAGGGTAATTTTGTTCGTAGTTCATTAAACATACACCAAACAATGATACTCACTAATCAGTGAAAAAAATCGTTTTGAAGAAAAAAAACAACAATAGATATTCGGTGGAAAGAAAAAATGACTGCGAAGAGTGTGAACAGCAAAAAAAGATACATATCAACCTATGATGACGTAAAAATTTAGCAATCAAAGAAAATAGTCGTCATGCAAAAAAAAAAATCGTAACTGGATCCGAATCAATCAATAATTATTCTTAAATGACTGGCAGGAATTAAATGAATGGAACAATCAATCACACTACATTGTTTTTTTCCCACAATGACATCAGCCAAATGACGCTCGAATTGCACTGAAACGTTTCCTCTGATAATCTGAATTCTATACGATTATAAACACGTGAATGTCATCTAGTTTTAAATAATACACTTCAACATATACATCTTGTCGTCACGACCACACTCAATATTGAGGTGATGCTATAAACAGTAGGTCTAAATATTTCTATTGATACTCAATATTCTTGTGTCGGCCGACAACATTGCTACGATCCTAGACAAGTAGCCTCAATTAAAGACTGAAGACTGACTATTTTATCAAAGAAAAAGACTTTCTTCGTAGATTTCATATCAATTGTAATTGACGTCAGTAATAGATTTCAGTAAGTATTATTAAAGTATCAGCTAACTCGTTTTTAGTCTATTTTGTATATTCTCCCATGCTTAACTCGTTTTGAGTCCATTTTGTACATACTCCCTTGCGCAGGACGAGTTCATAAAGCATGCTATTCTTTACTGCAGTACAATTCTATACATAGTTACTTTTATGGATATCCTGTACGTTCCCTCTCCTCTATATGGGTAAATTTGTCGGTGAACAGGTAGGATATAGACATAGTGTTTATTGAAGCTGAACCTTGTCAACAGTTCAAATCAGTAGCAGACGACAGATAACAAGAATGAAACTGAACTCATAAAGGGCGAAAATCGCTATTCAAAGTGATAACATAAGCATTACTTACATATAAATCATTGAATCGTAGAAGAAACTATGACGAACATATCTAAAATAATCT
>KN716155.1:220408-231278 GCA_000816705.1 Dictyocaulus viviparus | reverse complement strand
GTGCTTATTTTAAAATAGTTGGGTGCTATCACAAGATCTCCCGCTGTAAGGTGTTCGATATGGGGAGCCGATATCGGCATTACATCCAGTTAAGCTGATAGCGTGCGGATAACCCGAAATTTTAGACATATTCGTAATTTGTTTTTATTTAATTGTATAATGTCCAAATGCGGGTACGAGTCCCGCCTGAGGTTCCGAGTTTTGCGGCCATCTCAGCACAACTGTGGACATTGTAATATCATTGCAAAAATGCAATTAAATAAAAACAAATTACGAATAATTGAAGATAGTTCCCTGAATACAATGAATCCAAGATTGGTACATGCTAACGTTGTATAAGCTGAATCTTGATTGTAAACGATCGTTTTCTGACTTATAATGGAATGTGGACGAAATTCTTGAGTAGCGTTGTAATGCCTTTCTTTAAAATGGAGAGAACTTGCGTAATTTTTCAACGAGTTATGGTTCCTAACTACTGTGCTTACGCTTAGCCCTTCGTCAAAAATAGAAACATCTTCCACTACGTAATACATTGTGTTAAGTGCTTTGGTGCTATGGAATGTCAAGATTGAAGTGATTCAATGATTCAAACGATGACTAAACCCTTTTCACACCTTGGTAGACCTTTTAATCAACGTTGACATTACTTCACTCTACACTACACATCGACTATAGCAAGACTTGTCCCACACTGAATGATTCGACATTTGTTCAATAATTGAGTTAAAAGGACCTAACAGGCCTTGTATTAGAATACCATGCCTACACTAAGAGATGAAACAGATTATTTCCAATTTATGAGTAAATGTTCCTCATTTTGTTTGTATTATCGTTACTGCGATGGTTGTTTTTCGTGTTGAGTTATTACGTTGTAGTACGTAGAATTATTACAGCGTGTTGAGTTTTTTCGCGTACGAACGAAATCAAAAGTCAAGTACACCGGAAGTCTGGAAATCACAATTAAAAAGAAAATCGATTGAATTATATCACTAGTAAAGGCCGTTCTAGTTCTTCACAATGTTCTTGTGAGGGAAATGAGGTGTTTATAGCTTTTTTATTTCTAAGAAAAACTAGTACACTATGAGATAGACAGCTTATGGAGAACTGTAATGTTGATAGATTTACTTTATGAGTATTCTGAGAGGGTTGGAAAAATTGTGATCATCTATAGTAACGTAATTAATTAACATATTAACTACTGTTTGAGTGTTTTCTTAACTCACATAGATCAAAATACAGATAGGTTCTAAGTAAAGTAACAAATTGTTTGTTAACAATAAATTTATTATAAGCGATAATTTGCATAAATAGAAAGCACGAAGATCAAAAGTGATACGACATGTTCGTTTCTGTTGAAACAATCAATCGCGTATATATTGATAGAGATCGACAATGTTAAAATGTTGTTGAACAGTCTCCTTGTAAAATTTTCTAATTCTTTTCCTCTTTTCTAATCTCGTATTCTAAACGAAAAATTCTACAATATGAAAAATACACGAGAGCGTTGACAACCGTACATGAAAAGTAACGTACATTATCGATTTAATTTTAAGCGAGCAGATCAAAAAATTGTCACATCAACGTTGATCTGAAAGTATTTTACAACTTGGGCGAAAAAGAGTAATACCGTCTTTTTTTGGCTAACTGATAAAATTTGAATAATCTGAGAATTTTTTTTAGAAAACTCTTAGAGTTGTTAAAAAATCAAACTCAGACCTCATTGAAAAGCTGAACGAAAACCACTATAAAGCTCGTTTTTTGCATAAGTTATGTGGCCCACGTCGATTCAGAATATGAGAAATCATTTAAATTCTTGAGTCTCATTGATTAGAATTCGTTTGTTCAGAACTATTCCATATCGTAATCGTATAGAATTTGCACACCCCTATGTGAAATTCTACACAATTTCTTTTCGATCAATCATCCATCCTTTAGGCATAGTATTTTGATCTACATAAAATTTTGTTTGCTTCACATTTGGAATTGTGTCAAAATGCTTTTCTTAGAACCTTGAACATTCTTTTGTCTGATTTAATTCCAATCACTTCTTTTAATTGTCATTCATTGGAACACATCGAGTGAATCTTAGAGTTTCAGCCAAAACATCTACGAACTTCTCCGACATTACGATCTTCATAGAGATCAAGTAATATTTATTACCTACTAATCAAAAAGCATGGAGTAGTATCAGGAGAATCTCGAACCCTAGTCTCTTGTAGATATTCAGTCTGGTGTGTTACCAATTCCATTAGCAAGGTCAGTGCTGTGGGAACGCTCAGTATTTGATTGATTTCCTCTTGGTGATATGTTATCAGCACTCAACCACTGATGAGTTTGATCTAGCGAGTCGTTATCGGCATCACACTGATTTAAGCTGAAAACAAAATGATATAGAATTTTTCACAGCTTTGTTTTTATATTTTGTACCACATTATGGTAGTAAGGATACTATTAATACTTTCAAGAAACTAAAAGTTATTAAATTTCATTTAATACTATTAATGACACACCTAACTGAGTTAGTCACAAGACTCTTTGCGAGAATTTTTCTAGATGCGAATCAAAATCCTGATTTGAATGGAGGATAAAATAACTCAACCTACTTTTTCAGCTTGGTCAAGAATCTAGGAAGAATCTTAACGTCGTTGAGGGCTATAGTGGTTTTATGCGCTGCCGTTGAGTTTTTCATCGATCTCGTATAGTCTAATAGTTTAACGTTATCATTAACTACCGTAATATTTCCAATGTGCTTTGGGTTGATCAGAACTTTTATTGCTGTATGAAAAATGATGGAATTATGAAAGCTTTGGAATATTTCCTTTACGACTCATATTTGATAAACCTCAGCTTATCACGTACAGCAATTTAGCTTGCTTTTATGTGTGCGATGGGACAGCTTCATGCTATTCTGCTATGGAACACCTTTATGATCTACTGATCATCGGCTGTTTGCACAATCAGCCTCTTTTTTTTGTTCACGAATTTTTTCAATAAGTCACTTTTGCTGTTCTATTGCTCGATAAATTATTATTGATTTTTTTTCGATTCTAACGCAATGTAGATATGTATATTTTGATCTATAAAGCATTTTCCTACCTTTCTTTTACATTTTCGATCAATTTTTATATTCAATCAGTTATTTACGATGATCTACATAACATTTCCATTACTAGTTGTTCATGATTTATTACTTGACTCTAAACAATTTGATAAGTAAATCTGGTAAGTAATATAAGGTAAGTAAATCCGGATAAAGATTTGAATAACAGTTCAATAACAATTATAAGCTCCCCTACTATTCTGCAATTCTTTAAAAGCGTTCTCAGAAACCTCATTCCAATATCCTTCTTCTATTGTACGCTCACGAAATTAATGTTACGTGTTGGTGTGCGCGATAAATGTGTATGTTTGAGTTGTCTTTCAACTGACTCCACCCTCTCCCACCCTCTTCTGCCTCATGCTGTTGATGCTGCTGCTGCTGTTGCTGCTGCTGCTCTTCAAACTCCGAATAACGACAACATTACGCATCAACTCAATTATGTCTATAAGAATTTACGTCATTATAGTTCATGTCCAGGTCATATCGTATAGATTCTGTTAAAATCGATGACATTGTTTGTTATTGATTTAGTGCAATTTTGATTTCTTCTCTTGATCTATTTATCTTTCGAGATTTTTCTTCTATCTAGAACATCTTTATTTACATTTTCGTTCGTAGCATCACAGTCTTATCCTTGGCGATGATTAGAAGTTGATTCCAAGTACTATTCTACTATACATCCTTTTTCCACGTCCTAAGCATTCAATGTCAATACAAAATGAGCGACTAAGTAACCGAGACTCTCACTATTCCTCGAAACAAGGCATCATTTTTTCTCATATGGAGCCTGATTACTATAGCATTCATCACTCATTTGTCATCATATGCCTGAAGAAATGAACTATTGGTAAAAAAATCTCTGCGGAGAGTAGTACTAGTAGTGAGGTTTCATGTGATGCATAGGCTTGAACTAACGTACGGTGGTTCGCATACACCCGACCTAGCAAGCACACTACTCCGATGTCGTTGAATTGCTAGCAGAATAATCTTATAGGATAAGCTGGCAATGACAGAGCGATCACCTTAAGTCAATGTATAACTCAAACTCACATTTGCTCTAGTCGACCTCAAACACGTTGAAGACGAAAGTATTACGCGTATCATAGAGATTAATCTTCTGCAAAGATTGTTATATATTTTTGTATTGTAAGCAAATCGAGGGAGTTATTATTGTATATGTTGATGTTCTTTGACTCAGAAAAACGTTCATTTTACTACTTTTCCTATGATTTACTAAATGAATTAATCACAAATTAATTAATCGTTAAGGATAAATGAGGCAGTTTTAACTCATTCAGCAAATAAGCGAATAATGAACTTTATTGTGTTGTCGCTAGTGTTGCAATAGATTATACATCTTTATAGTCTTTGAAAAAAAAATGTAACAAGCGATTGTTTCACGAGAAATCACGTGATGGTCACCGTTGTCCCCTGAATGACGTCATCCATATGTATATGCAAACAACGTTGAAAACGTGCCAATTCATCGAATTATTAGATTTTCTTTACATTATTAATAAGGGTCTCAAGTAAACAATTTGCTTCTTTTCATTATTTTCGTAGAAAGCCTCCAAAAACCACTCTTTCTTCAAGAAGCTTCTCCAATTTTTCGCAAAATCCCTCTATTTTCCCTTCGAATTTTTCACAAAAGGCTTAGAAGTGGAATGAAGTGTGTTTCATATAAGTAGTATTCGCAGACAAATTAACTATTACTGAAATGGATGTCCAACTGAGGTCAGAATGCTTGTTACTCAGAATGAAACGACACCGATTAAAAATCTTTCTCAAGAGTCACAATTACAGACTACGAGTGAATTCCAGAGGAATTGAGTTCATTTTAAGAAAACAAGCGTATAGCCAAACCATTTTTGTGAGGTGATAAACTTTTCCCAGAATGGTTTTTCCCATCATATTGTTCTTTTTTCTCATCAATGAATATTCAATTCGTTATTTAGAATATTCGTTATTGTTGCTAGAACGTGTAATATTCAGTGTTCTTTCTATGATTGTTAGAATATTTACATATTCAAAAGAAAATATTATTGATTTCAGACTTCATTCACTATGTCGTATTCGAACAATTACAATTATCAGGTACTTTTTTGATTTTCATAATAGTGTTTTTGTTATGTTGAAGATATTTAGTGAACCACATAGCTCAACGATAATGACAAACCTCACAACCTCAATCGCTTGACTCGTACACAATTTCACCGATTGATGGGTGATCTGATTCATAACGAATTCACTCTCCAGTTCCCAATTATTTGTTATGTCTCTCCTCAATGTTTCATTAATTTCTTAGCTTCGATATAGCATTAGTACTCGTTTGCTCTCGTCTGAGGCTTGTTACGAAATAAAACTCATATTATACGGCTAAAATATCCATAGAGTCCAACCTAACATTTGTTTTTCGAAACACGATTTTTACACCAGTTTGTAGATCATTTTTCCAGCTTGATGCTGCTATTTGTTGCCAACTGATAAAATCTAACTAGTATCCATCACAACTCCTCTTGACTAATTAACATGGATTTTTCTAATAAAAAAAGGAACACTGTCGTTTAACAACCAACCAAGGAGATGGATCGGTTGATCAACACGATAACTGAGCTGGCAATTCAGTTCATCATTCAATATGTTTTTATGGTGTATAATTTACCGAAATAAAATGTAAAGTATCAGAATCAATTTGATGGCACAGTACCACCCTTCCAAATATTAGGTTGGTGTAAATATCTTCAAGTGCACGTGAAGATAAGTACAGGAAATCACCGCAATCATTTATGCACCACTCTGTATTCCAAGACCAAGGACGTCTTTACTTGACATTATGAACCTCATCCTGGCTTCCTTCATATTGAGTCCGATCGATGGTGACGGATCGGATGACATTGCCGTTTGCATGGCATTTACTCCAACTATGAACGAGTACTATAGGTCATTTCAGATTGCTGTTATATTTGCTATTTTACTTGGTGGTGTTCTACTGCTCGGCCTTGTGGTTGGCGGCATCTACTTTTTTTGTGTGAACAATGTGAGTATGAACTTTTCTTCTTAATAATGTTAACTTTTTGAATTTTTTCTTTTGTGAGCAATCTTTCCGTGTTATTGGTTTCATGATACGACACAAAATTCTTAAGAGGATTCTTTACTGAAAGGTTAGATGCTCAAGAAAGTCATTATAGAAAAGCATTGTTCTTGCCGTTCATCTTCGCTAGATCTTTTCCCTCCTCATCTTTTTCTTTCTCACTCTACCTCACTATGCTTTTTTTTAAACTGAGTCTATTATTGAGGATTCAGCGTGAAAATACAGTGATAATTGATATCTTTTCTACGTATCATGGAGAAAGCTCATCTGATTCACGATCTTAGAGATTTTTTGCCGTACGGTAACCTTCGAGTGTATTCAATCGTTTATTTATTCAATCGGATCGGATCTCATTGAAAATTACATTTCTGTCATCTTTTGTTATAATCGAAACATTTTCTCATTATCGATGGAAGGACTGTTTGAGGACCACGAATAGTATAATATTCATTCAGAAAATATGGCCATAATTTTAATTACTTTCAATAAACAGCTACTACAAATTTGGCTACGTAGGTCAACAGATCTTAAAATACGTGGCTGACTTTTGATCTCATTCAGAAGAAACGCTAAACATTTAAAATATCCTCAATCCTTATCAGGCACTTGAGAATAAGTTCAATGATGCTGAATGTTTTTTTTTTGTGAAAATTCCATAGTAAACCATATGTCTATATGATTATGCATTCTCTATAGGACTATTTAATACAAATAGAATGTGTATTTTAAATGTTATTACTATATTTTTCATATAGATAATAAACAATCAATATCATAAAAAATGCACTGAAACTAGTCGGAGGCATTTATTCTTTGTTTACTCTGGTCAAACAATAAAATATTGACAACGCGAAGAAAATATTTAGAATCGATTTTATCGATCGAAATTGTCGCTTCCTCCGGATAGTTGATGATCAATTTGAGGATCATTATACTACTAATATAGACGGTTCTGATTTTCTATGTTGAGATTCTGATTGAATCTCACCTCCTACGGTATATTTATCATAATAGAATGCTCTATTTATTGATATCATATCAAAATTTGTTGGTGAACAACAGTAAAGAACGGTTTATGAAATGTTTTTGAGTTTATTAATGACTCAAACTAGTATTTCCGTACGTTAAACTCACGCATATATGAGGAAGTATCGGCGTGAACTCAGAAAGACTTTTGACAGGGGTTTCGTATCCTCACTCAGAAATTCTGACAGCAATAAAAAGTATTATGTACGACAGTTGAGCAGTTGTTTTTCTTCCAAAGTAGTCCATAAATTTCCAATAGCAAAAATTTCTAGAAAGAAAGAATGAAGTCGTTTCCTAGTTTATTGAAGTAAAAAAAACCAATCTCACAGTATGAAAGGCGAACGGGAGAGTCGAAGTACTGTAGCAGTTCAAACTTAGTTACTTTTGTTTATTAACGAAATTAAAAGTGATATAAATATACGTGTAAGTAATCAATAAGTAAGAAAGCAAACAATAACGCTACCACAATTGACAGATCAATAAGAACGTAATCGATAAACAAATAACACTTTCTAGTACAACTTAATTCAAACAGAATCAAATCATCAATCGATAATCGATTCATTCATCGAACCGTATCTATTAAGAATTCTATTGTACATTTTTTAGATCGATATAGCTAACTGTTATCATTACATTGTTTGTATTACACCTATCGATCGATATCGTAAACGACAAATGATATTCATAAAAGCAATAGTTGTTATGTACGATGTTCGCTCGTATAGTGAGAGTTTAGAAATTTCCATGGCTATGAGGGAAGTGAACAGACCTCATCGTATTTACTTAGCAGCCTTTAAACACGGGGGTCACATTCTGAGGACCTTCGTCTTAACAAATCGAGATGAAGATGATTTTCGGTATTTATACGACGTGAAGATCTTCATATATATTAAAGCATTAAGCATTTGAGCAAAAAGAAAAAAAAGGAAGTAGAGAACCTCTCGTATTATTATCGATCTATTTGATTGGTTAACATTCTTAAAATGAATAACTCAGAAAATTGTTTAGCTTAATGTTTTTGGTGCTGATATGGAAATTATTTAGTGTCTCTAGCGTATTGATTTATATCAATACATCAGTATACTTATTTATATATTTTCAAATATACAAGCATATCAACTACATTTTTATATTATTCTGCAGAACATCAAGTGTTAACGTTGGAAAAGAAAGTCTATGTTTATTCGTTAGTTGATGTTTATTAACGGATCGGTAAACAATTGATAACTTAAGACTCAAGTCGTTTGCTACATGGCGTTCTACAGATTGCAGTAATCAGATTAGTCGAACGTCGAACATTAATCGGTCATCTTTAGTGATTTTAGAGCGTATCGAAATGTTAAGCACTCATGAAATTCCTATTTAACCGGCTACGAAAAGACAACTATAATGTTGGAGAAGTTCAGATGAATACATCACGCGTGTTTTACTCACAAGTTATACTTTAGAATTCTCTAGTAACTTTTCCCATTTATACAGTAATGTTATAAAATCAATATTTGCTTTTAGATAGATCAATTAAAACGTCAATTTACGATATGTGTTTGTAGATGCGTGATGACGACAAGAAACGTTTACATTCCGGTAGGATTTCGTCAACAGCTTGGCCAGAACATATTCCATCGTATACTGCACCGTATCGTGAAGGACGTCCTACTAATACTGCCGTACTCACATCACCAACTCCTGTTCAAAATTATGAGTATGTTCTATGCTGAATACTGAATACTCTTTAATATCTATGATGTATTACAATAGTTCATCTTTGATTAATGTTAATTGATTATTCTTAGTCAGCAACAGAGGATACACAAATAAATAAATAATATATATATATATATATATATTATATAAGTGCAGAAATTGCAACCTATATCCTACTATCAATCAAAAAGCTTTCAGCTTTCCTGCGCAACAACAGCCTGTTACGCAGTCACCAGTCAACGTTAGTCAACCACATTATTCATCGCAGGTATTGTTATGTTAAAGGACAGTCGAATCAATATTGATTCAAGTAAATGCGTCATAATTATAAATACGTTTGATCTCATACCGATTGAACCACTCCCAACTAGAGATAGTTGTCAGGACATGGGATATTTTGCTCACGCTTTGCTTTAAACTTCCAAATGTAACAGAAGAAATTATGAAAGTGAACTTTAATCTGTTATATACGAGTAACGTGTGCCAACGTATTTGTATCATACAAGTAATAGCATTCACTACGACGAAAACAGTCAAATTTTAAAAAAGAACTCAAAATTACAGCAAATAGTAGGGTAGAATAAGCTTTTGAGTAGATGTAGATCAATTCCTGTGAGATTAGTCCATGCATTCATCTCCAATATTGTGATCTTGTGCTGATGAATGAATCCATTTATGCTTTATACGTGTTGAGAGAAGACTGCCAATCAGATAATTTTTTAAGCATTATTCTTTAACCTCTTTTCATACTGTTATCCTGAAAATGTGACTGCAATTTAGAATTTGAATTGATTCATGCTTATGTTGTGTGGTGATTTGATCTATTGTCGATTCGACGGAAATTCAGGTGCCGTTGGTGACACCGTCTCGAACTGACGACTTTGGATCGATCATGCAATATCGTCAACTCCAACCAAATATCATTTACACACAGGTATATTTATTGTATTACTAATCTTCCGTTAATTTATACTTGAGGATCATTTCCTCTAGGTTAGAAGAAAAATCTAGCGTGAGTCGATTCCACACATCAGTTTTGGAACAAAACCGATATTCGTTACACAAGGCTTACTCTTATCCTTGTCTTGATCTATTACGTTATTGTACTTCACAATTATAGACTATATTTGTACTATTGATTCTTTTCGTTCTACAAATATTTTCCAATGTTAATTAAAAGGGAAGAAAATCAAAAGTAAGGTTTTTACTTCTAAGAGGAGAATGACCTCATTACTTCTAGGGTCCAACCAGCTACACAGAAATTGTTCCCGTCGAATATTCGGTTCAGTCAAATCCTCCCACATATCAGCAATCGTCTGTTTAACGTCCATCTACCCTTGCGCATATTGCCGTCACTTAGTCGCCATGTATTTCGAACATTCTGGAATCATCGTCTATATTTTATCTCCTTTTGCTTTTCTTTTTTTTCTTTTCTATGTTTTTCAAAACTTATCATCATATTTCTACTTTACGGCAGTGCCGGATTTCTCAAAACAACAAACGGAAGTAGTTGGAATAACGAACAGAGTTATATATACTGCTCGTCTCCTAACGATCTTAAGGGTTCCTAAAGTCAAACGCCAGGAACATTTATTTAGTGTTATAGTTCTACGATCAATATAATACTCTTATAGAAATACAGAAGTGTCCTATGTAACAGATAATTACGATTAAAATTCCTTAACTTAAAATTTTAGGAACAGTACTTCTCTCCTGAGTGATCATCGATTATCAGATGACGCTTTTTTTCTCGTGGTATCAAATTATCATTATAATTAATCCTATTTAAATCTCGCTACATTATACATTAGTTTCAATTTGAATATTGTCGAAATTAAATGAGATCTCTTATAAAGCCTTTCTTTTGCATATATATATATATATAATATTGCCTTATTGACCATCATACTTACGCTGCGCTAATCGTTAAGCATCTTTTGTATTGC
>KN716155.1:183241-206911 GCA_000816705.1 Dictyocaulus viviparus | reverse complement strand
AATTGTAATTTAAAAATTTCGAGTTCTTTTTTTAGAATGAGAACAGAACAATTTTCCAGACATTATGAAAAAGCCATACTTCTTTTCCCGTCTTGCACGACGTTCACACCATTCACATAGGCATTCCATGAAGTTAGTCCAACCACACGAGTGTTTGTGATGATCGTCACGTTATTTGGTCTCAATTTGCTTATTTCATCTAAGCGTTGTTTCGCAGCATTTATTATACCCAAACCAACTGGAGTCGGTCGTCCCTCTTTTGGCGATGGAATCCTGCAACGATGATAACAATTTATAAACAAATGAAACTCTGTTCGCGAAAATTGCGAATAAATTCAATATTTAATTATTTGTGAGTAATGGATAGAGCACCACAGTTTGAACAATAACAAATTTATGTAAGAAACTAAAAAAAAACATTTTTGAGATAAACATTCCTTCACAGACCAAATAGTAACATCGCTCATGATAGAAAGAATAGGTATATAAACTCCTTTAAGATCTTTTATCGTTTTGTCGTAGTTCCTAAACATGCTAACGACACGCCATGGAATTTGTTCATTACTCCGTACATACGAAGCCAAAACAGCACCCACAGATGAAGATTTATGCGCTCTTCTTAAAGCTTAAATGTAACATAGCATCTTATATAGCGAAGAGTAGAAAATCCGACATGAGCCAGCTGTGGAAAAAAGTTTTTGAACAAAATGTCAACGGCGTGGGCTATATCCCATCCACTTTTCATATTATAGACTCATAAGAGTTCTTGTCTTCATTTAGCTGTACTCTACCTTCCACAACGATGTCTTTAAAAAATCAGTACCATCAGTTGATTTATCAACCAATACAGCAGATGAGTAGGAACTAGACGCATTCTATAACGGAATGAAATGAGATAGAGAAAAAACGGATAAGAAATTGCACGAATCCGCATAACGTGTGAGAGCAGGATAAGTTATATCATAATGTACATATAACCTGAATTTAAAAATATGAAAATATGACATACCAATGTGTTCGTGGTACTGAATGTCCACCACAAAGATTAACATCGCTAAGATCTACACCAAGATCCATTAGGAATTCAATTGCAGCTGAGGATTGTTCAATCTGGGCGCAATTCAATTTGTTCAATAATTTGCAAAATTTCAAGGTACAACTCCACAAAAAATAAATGTATGCAAGGCATATAAATGTAAAGATGTATACGTAACACATAATATATACAAATAACAAATCTACACTATTTATATAATTACAAACGTATATTACAATACAAGTCATCCGAAAACTTATATTTTATAGCTGGAAAATCGCTAGTTTGTAATTACGCTATTTTTCTGGCAAAATAGACTCTAGGTTTTGCTAGTTTACTAATCTTTCTACAAAAACACTTAAAGAAGATCTAGATGTTAACTCATATGCAGGTAGCTTTTCAAGGTTTTCGTTAAATTTCTCGAATCAATTTAGCGCTCATTCATTATGAAAGTATAATTGTCACTATCAGCATTTTAACATCCAAAATAGCAGCTAAAAAGCTCTCTAAATTTAACTAAAAATTTAAACATTTTACGCTTAGAGAATAACATTTTATGAAGCCTTCACTGAGAAACGCAAAGTTATTAAAATACTATTAAAACAACCTGAATCAAACAATGAAGACTACAACTATTACATATTGGAAAACTCCAATAAGGAACTATACACAGAATATAAATATGACTAAAACCACCGCATACTGAATTGATCCGACATAAAATCCAAGTTCAACTTTTGAAAACAATAAATTAAATTAGAATTTCGGTGAAGAAGAGCGTTCTGTATCTGTGCAATATCCAAAACAAAGAGTGATTGAAAGTTCAAGATCGTAAAAACCTGCATTGCCAAGCTGTATAAGTGAACTAGAACTCACGAGTATATCCACTAAGCCCTCGTCATTTTCACGATCACCAGCATTCATAGTGTCCATAAAAAAAAGGTCTCGAGAATCTTTAATCCCCATTTTCTCCTGAGTTTTCGTACCACAAGCGTTGATACCTGAGACTTATTTTAGCAAATATCTAACATAGTCTAAAACCAAAGTCACCAAGAATTTACCACTACTGGCTTTTGCCGAATTGCCACCAAGAGCTTTCTCGCTGTCAATAATGATCACCTTTGCATCGTGATTTAGCGCCTCAATAGCTGCCGATAATCCAGCAAGTCCACCTCCAACGATAATGATGGGCTCATTTTCACTAGGGACCTAAACTGGACACGATGACACGAGCAGTTCACTAAGTGAAATGCAGCAAAAGTCAATAAGAAGAGAATATTAATGTCATATATACCTAACTTCACATTACTTTTGAGTTCACGACTCATCGTGAATAACAACTCAAAAACATCTATTTAAACAGCACCTTCCTTCTTGAATCAGCCATTGCTGAAACGCAGACTATCAGCAGCAGCAACAGCATACAGTTAAGATGGAAATACTGAACAAAAGTGCATTCAATTTTATATATTTTAATCAGAACTATATAATTTATAAAATATAAAACGTCATATTTTCGTTCAAGTGTAAAATACAACAAAATAAGAAATAACAGATGGTCTTTATTAAAAACTGAAAGTACTACAATGGTAAAATTCTACACGACATACTGAAAAATTGTCAAAAAAATCCTGAGATCTCGTAACAAATATTAAGGCAAACTTCACAAACTACGCAGCACATATTACGCAATTAAACTTTATGACGATGAAGAACGTGTTATAACATTTCTCAAAGCAATTACGTGCCTGGAGGGCATATGTCTATAACAGAACAACTCCAATTCATACAATCGAAAACAATGCTAAAAAAACTGGAAATGGTAACGCTGTCGAATACAAGTACTTAAGCCGAAAATGGCAGCATATGAAAGGCATCAATAACAAATCAATTACCCCGCATAAAATAATAAAAACTTTGAAAAGAAACAAGCTGAAAGTGTGAGAGTCATATTGTGACAGAAAAATTCAAAAATTTCTACTCCATCAATTCATATCATGATCTTAAAAATACTTCGTAAACAGCTAACCGGACGAACGAAATTTGCGTAATATTAATAAAAATATAAAAATAAGAAAGTGATAAACTTAACTAGACCTAAGAAATGGTTCATATGGACATTCTACCACTTGCTCCGATTGGTTTTCTTCAATAGGATTTCTTGGTAAGCAGTTACATTCATCAGTGCATACATCACATTTTGTAGAATTATTTGTTTGATCAACGATAATGGAAGACTGTGATGCAGCCGCTTCGGATGACATTTCTTCACCCATCTAGAAAAGTAGAAATGGCACTATCACTAGATGAAATAGAAAAAAATTAGGAACATATAATATAAACGAATGGTAAATTATAATAGATAAAATACAATAACAAATATATAAGTACAAAAATTATATTCTTAAGAAATACAAAATATGAGTCATGCGTTTGAGACTTATATTCAACTTGATTTGCGCGCAACGTGGACGATAAGAAATAATAAAGTATGATATAAACAATGTAGAAACTTAATGTAACTTAGAAGCGCTTTTAGGTTAGAGCAAAGCTTGAATTCAACATAAGAGCTCAACTCTTGTTTCCATTGTTCATTTATTCCCTCTTAATAAACTTATTCATTGATACATAATTTCATACATTATGCATTTATGAGAAACAATTACATTTTCCATCAATTTATCTCATATTTCACGATAAAATTTCAAACACTACTTATTCGACAGCAAAATCTCAGTTTGAAATTCCGTCACGTGAAAAGAAATAATAGCTCTACGTTGTATGCACAAGGTTTTGAAAAGCTAAGTGTTACGCCTTGAAGTACAATACATTATCGACTAGTATTCAATAGAACAAATCCATGGAAAATCGCTTAGGAAGTCTGCCGCTCTTTTGTCAAATATATCAACAAACTGGAGACATAAAAATGTGCATTTCAAGAATAAATACCTCTGTTTCTATTTTGTTTCCATCATCAACTGTGTTTTGCTGAATGTCGCTAGAATTAGCGCTACAACACTCTGTAATACTCTCCAAATTCACCACACGACGATTTCCAGCAGGTATCGATGATAGTGTCCAATTAACACTGATACTGTAACATAAATTTTGAGAATTTCCGTTTTCCATGAACATTTTGTAACGCCTAATGAGAAAAAATGAGTCAAGAGAAAAGCCCAATCATCTAATACAATTCATACTAATTATAAATATTACCTTATGGAAAAAAAAATTTATGTATTGCAAAATTTTTACCTTTTTGCTTTAGCATAGCACTTTAGTTCAGAACATTAAACAGATCTTACAATAAATAAAAAACTTAGTGAAACAACCGATTCTTCGCAATTCTTCGTTTTATAAAGCATTACAAACAGAAAGAAAAAAGTACACTTGTAGCAGATCGTTCGTTACCTATTAGGTTGAGCGAACTCCTGCGGAACAATTGTCGGATATGGAAATGTACGATCAGTTACTAAAGGTGAAGTTGAATTGCGCACGAAAACGCCGGAAATTCCTACACAGCTACGTTTCGACTCCAAATCATCAGCACTCGAAGCATATCTTCGTTTTAAAGAAGTCTTTGTAGTAATCGGAGATTGACTTCTAAAGAATTTAAAAGGTGTACTTGATGACTAATGAATTTCACTGTTACATGGTGATTGACAATATCAAACTAACAACAAACCAAATACCAAATATATATTATGAAAGAAATTTGAGATTTCATAGATACCTCAATAGTTTTTGCCTAGTGGGACTCTGCGTCGGACTAGGTGTAGCGGAATATGGAATATTAGGTCGAACCATTTGATGAGTCGAAGGGGAATAACATTGCTTAAAACGAGTATAAACAAAATACAATAGAATACCACAAATGCCAATAAGACTAAGAAAAACAAAGAATTCAACAAAGACACAAATACACAGTGCTGCAACCAGCATTATGAATAACAGCAACAGTATCGACGTGTGTTTGCGGTATGGTCAATGATTATGCGTGAAATGAACTTTAGTAGAGCTTGACACAAACAAATCTTTTCAGTAGAACGTCTCAGAAGTAAGTATAAGTGGACACATATTTCCGCAGTTGTTCATCTGCCCGTTTTTTCTACAGTCAAAAATAAGTACAAAAAAGTCATATTGATGAAGATATGATAAGCCTTGGTGTTGATGAGAACCTGTTACGAGACGCGCCCACCCACGCATTCATGTTTCTTTTTTGATAGATAATATTGAGTGGGTACTTTAATGCACGTTTGGCATATACAGTGATTGAATTAACAACTCATCACCAAGTCAGTGCTGTTTATCTTATCAAGATTTCTCTAGTTCCAATTTACCGACCTTAGAGACGGGCTTCGCAGGTTTATGAGCTGGCGAGCCAGTTAGTTATAAGGGGACAAAATGAAAAGTCTGATTTAAAATATTTTCCAACTATTATTACACTTGTTCATGTGAGGTAAAAGATTCTTTCAAAAAAAAAACATCCAAAACTACATCGCAATCATTTTCAAAACAATTGGAAATTATCGTTATGCTAATTTGAATCGCGGAAATTAACAAACATATACGTCACTGTTGAATATGTACGTATAATGATCGTTCTTATGAATGCTGGGAGAAATTGGTACTAAATTTGAGGTGAATGCACTTTAATATGAAAATAAAAGAATACCAGAATGACTATATCCAAGAAAACATTCACCAACATAGCTAGTGGGTTTCGTTTTTCAACGTAACATACCAATCAAAGAATAACAGGCGCAAAAATAGATCCTCGAAATAATGCAAAAAACAGTGTACAACCACATCGCAAGATTTTTTATTAAATTCAAGACTACATGAATTACTAGTGAGTGCACATAGTTTTTACAATAATAAACTTTAGATGTAATGACAACCTCAAACCATATAAACGGATTAACGCTCAACATTAATACCAAGATGATTTTACCGTAAAAATCTTCAGAAAAGTTGCCATCCAGGTAAGTTACCTGATAATTTGGTCGTATTCCAAAAATCCAGAAAAATAATAACTGTTACTGTTACTAAAACCTGTGTGTATCTCCCTGAGTATACTAAAGTGAACATTGATAGTCAATGTTACCATATAAAAAAATGAGTCCAATAATGATCACAGCATATTAATTTTCAGTACTATCTACGGCATCAATAATAATATATGAAGTTAATGAAGCTTTATTAATGAAGATAATGAAAAATGGCTTACTTTGTGCATATCAGTGACTCTCGTGGGGCTAGGAGAACAACTATGTGGTAAGAACACGTTCGTAACGATAGATATTGGCTCTCCTATAGATGATGCTGATGGGATACGCCGACGCATCTCCTAAAACAAATAAAAAATAGGCAACAAAATCATTAATGAAGGAGGATAATGAAGTCTATTGAGAACCATTGATTTCTCCAAAGTTATATCATCGAATCCACATGAAACTTGCTGTGATGTCTTGACGAGGCGTTCGTGTTCAACCTGCCATAAGAAAACAATATCACTCCATGAAAATATAAAGAAATGTCCACGAAAATCAACTCACACCATAATTCAAGAAGTATCTTGCACTAATGTGTGAATACAAGAAAAAACAATTCCAATTAATGATAAGATGTTCTTCGAAAATGTTGTAGAACTCAATAAAATAACAAACGGAAGATAAAATTATACCTCGTTATTCAATGAGCAGTCACTTTCGCGGCGTATGTTAGCAATTCGCCCCCTTGGTGCATTAGATCGTCGGGCAACAGGCAGATTAGACTCTGGCAGCTGAAGTAGTAAATGACCTTTTGAAATTGAATATTTCTATGATTCAAAGCACCATAAGATCAGATAGTAAAATTACTTGTTCGCAAAGACAAAATAATACTTACTTTAGTTTTACTAATCTTCCGAACTATTGGCTCATCCCCATCTAGTGATCCGCCTCCAACAGTAAGTTCACTTCCATCCGAGTCACTTGACGACGACGACAGCTTCCGAACGGAACGCCTGACACTGTAATATAAATATGATAGATTATAATAGCTACCTTTTCCTCAGATAATAAATATAAAAATGGTTATTAACATATTAGAGTGCTACTCTCTAAATTTTCGTAGGTTCCATGAAAAATTCGCATAAGAATTCTGAATCGAAAATTATTTATATGATTAGTACCATAAATGAATGGATTGATCATAGTTTGTAAAAAACAGGAGCAGTACCTCAAAATATGAAGAAACAGCAGAATACTATGAGTAGGCTAATGATATAACCATGATTCAAAACAAATTCCAACTTCTCGAACAATTTGTGAAGATATAAATTAGAAAAAAGACTACTACTCCACAATACGCCTAATGTTCTTGAATCTTGTTTCTAATATTCTTTTTTTTGACTATATAAAAGTTTCTATACGTAACGTTGTCAAGCTGCCAATGTTCGCCATATGTTCACCGTTTTATATAAAGAGAATAAAAACCATGTGCCAGAGCACCAAAAATAACAGCTTGATTATCGATTAATACAATTACAGAAAAGCTTAAAGTCAATACGGTAACGTGAGTCAAAGAGCTATATCAAAATTAATAAACAAATGCCCATATTACTAAAGGAAGAATTGTCGTTTTCAAAGAACTATTCATATAGCGTGAGTTACCTATAGAAAATTTGGCTTATCTCAACATTCAAATTTGATGTAGAAAGTAATCATCGCCTTTGTAGGAACTTATCAAACTAAAGAAAAAAAAACTACAAAAAGGACTAAACTAATTTATTCTAACTGAGAGAGCTTTTTGAATTATACTAGTGTAATTTAAAAGTTTATTATAAGATGTAAAAGTTTGAATTAAATGTGAGTAGTAATTATTACAACAAAATTATAGTGCAGCTGTTACTACATTTAACAATATTCTAGAAGTCCCAATGGTTCTTACTAAAAAATGAATAATTTGACGACGTTGGAAAATTGTGTTCATGAAAGCGTTATTTCAAAATTCTAAGTTAGCAAAGTTTATTCTAGGAAATTTTCGATTTTTTATGTTGTAGTGTTAATAGTAAACAATATGATATGATAGCTTGTCGTTCCACCAATACGCCTCTTTCAAAATTATGCATTAAATTATGCATGTTTTATCATTGTTCTATCGCAGTTAGAAGACATCTGTGAACATGATGACACACGAACGACTGAGCGGATTAAACAGGCACACGACGGCTCGTTTATAATTCGTTGAATACAAATACTTTGAACATACAACATTTCCGCTTGAATACCTCAATCTCCCAGCAAAAATTGAGAAATAGGTAATAATAATGTAAATGTTCAATGATTTGGTAAAATTACCGGAATTTCTCCATCCCTTCAGAAGACGATTCTTTCGAAAAAAACGATCCGTCTAAACTAGATCGGGAAGATGTCTCCGAGTCAGCAATAGAGCCTTAAAATTGCGTATATAATAATAGCAAAAAACGAAAAAAAAATAGAATATTGAAATAAATACTGTTTAAAAAATCTGGACGAGGCAGTGAAAATGTGTTTGGAGAAGGTTGTCTATGGTTAAGAAACCTGAAATCGATGCATTTCATCTAAAATCTTCTACTCAAGCACCTTTTAATCTTCAGCTACCAGAAATAAAGAAAAAAAAATGAAGTAGGAAGGATTGAATTTTACTAACGGTGATTGACGATGATGGAAGCTCGCTTCATTCATCTCCTGCTCACTTATAAACGAGCAATTTGATGTTGCAGGAGAGCAACTCTCAGAAGGTAGGTGATCCTTATCAAACATATCTACAACAGGAAAAACAAAATTTGACATAATTATGTTAATAATAATCAACCCCATAAAATTTTTGGTGTTTACAAACTAAGAGTACCAGAATGGTATTTAAACAAGTGATTCAAACTATTTAATATTTCATTGGAAAAGTGCACTGACTTGATGACTCTGTTGAGGAATCTTCAACAACCACTGACATTTCTGTGTTATCACTGAATACGTTAGCCATACTTTCAGACGAAAATAATTTGACAGGAATTTGAGATAAATCAGCAACGAATCAGAATAGAAATACGCCACAAATAATACTCGTCTAGTGCCGGTCAGGATAATACATTTGCATTCATCTGCACACTAAATACCAGAGTACAATCTGAATACTAATCAAACCACATTTCGTAACAGACATTCCTGAGAAAAACTTACAACTAGAAACGAACGGAATATTTGAAAAATACAATACCTAGCCCAAATGTACATTAAACGAATAAATTCTTATATTATAACAATAGAATATTACCTATACTATAATATAAGTGACTAGTTATTGATAAAAAGCGTTGTGTATGAATTTCGCGATTCACATAATAGTTTAGTGGGTCATAGTTTTGCATTGGAGCACGTACTTTATGGCATCTGTTCCCAAATTTTTACATCTTCAGAATGATTTAGAGCTTTAGTTCTTTTTTATTTGTGGGATTATTTGTAAATTTCACTTCCACAAATTATCATCTCGTTGCGAGAATGGCACATGTAGGTAATACCAATGACCGATGAACAAAAAGATTTATCCTTAGAAATATTCGGACAGGATGAAATACGGGTTCAATATTCGTATTTTAATGAATTAAATGAAAATTATCTACACGATAAATTTGTCTTCATTGTGCCTTGGGAAGTTTACACAAAGATTATATGAAGGCGAAATCCAATCGTTAACATTAGCTATGGAATGAATTATAAAGACCTTGTATGAGTTATCACAGAGGGAACATATACTGAGATCTATTCCACAAGTACAAGCAGCTGCTCGTAGTTATGACATAAGAGATTTGACTCAGCTGTCATGAGAATCTTTACGAATTAAAAAAAATAACCGACTAGCCGTACACTGAACGGTTTCGACTGGAACGTTTCGAAACTTCTGAAGCATAAGAGATGTACTTCGAATATAGGCAAGTTTTAGAATCCGATACTTCCGAAAAAAACTACTATCCGATAGCAACGTCACGTTACTGACAAACTTAGTAATTGACCTCTATAATACCATTAGACTTTAAATAAAATCTAATGTGATTTTTACAATCATGAGGGATCGCAATAGCCAATTTTTCAAAGTTTTGCACATGTCTCTAATTCGATCCTCAATTCAGTTCTCTAAACCAACCAAGTTGACCATTGATTTGTGATTGAGTGAAATGATATAAAACCTACTTAGCATGATAAGAAACACTCATGTTGTAACATTCGGACCAGTATAAGTTGTAAGCATGGTAAGAAGCATGGAAACAAGGAATCAATAAGAAATGCTTAAAAACAAGGAATTAACAAGAAATAAATCGAGTTAGGACTTTTCAGTTCTGTAGATTAGCAGGAAGATTACTGCACAAAGACTTCATCGATGTACCCATAATGGTTAAACGCAAAACTTTGGACCTCAGGCCTAACATTATAAAGACTTCATCTGTGTAGTTTCTTAAATACTCTTAAATACTCATACATGTCTTATAATGTATACTTGATTGAGGTTTCATACGTTCAATTGACAATGATATTCATCACATTAAAACCTTCATAACGATTTTAATCGTAAACATAAGTAATTAGCCTAATCGACCACTATTAAATAATTGTGCGTGTCTTGTGAATTGGAGGAAGCTCATTTCAATTTGCCTCACAACAACATTATGTTTTAATACTATAATAGAACAAGAAAGACGCATTAGTCTAAAAAGCTATGCAGACAGGAAGAAAAAAAGATTAGCAGAATTAACATAAACACTTATGATAGTGTTTCTACCTCACTACAATTTTCATATGAAAATTCTACATGAAGTAAAAGAAGAACTATCAGAAAATGTGGAATTCGACACCGACATAGATCGATCGAACACACTCACAAACGCTGCCTCAACATTGACACAATACGTGATTCCATACGGTAACTACCACCACCTCATGCGACTTATCAGCGCACTCATATGATGTAATGCAACATTTGCTATTAGAAAATGGAGAAGAGAATGTAAGACAACATGCCAGAAGTTAAATGTTTTCCCTTGAATATCAATGCGTTAGATATCAATCAAACTAATAATTATAATTCAAAGGATTAAATTCAAGACGTCTCAATTCTCTGAATGAAAACAGTTTGAACTCCAATTTTTACCATTGTGGTGGGTTTGTGCTGCATGAATAACATTTACATCAACTCTCCTCAGAACATTATATACCGTCTATGGTATTGCAGAAGACGATTGGAAGAAAATTAGCATAATATATTATGAAAGATTTGAGGGAATTTCAGTGAGCGGTCCAACTCCTACAGCCATCCTAGATTGTCATAATCGATAATCAAGCCGCCAGAGAAAGTAAGAAGAGCATTAAAATATTCTGCAGCAATTAAACAATAGTTAGTGTTATTCATAAGATGTACCTTAATTATTTATAGTGAAACCAGTCTAAGCAATTTCTTGTAGATCAAATAATGCTATGATCTCATTGCATTTGGGTCATAAATGCTTCATATATCCTTAAAGAGTGAGTAAAATATGCAATACTTATATTTACTTGTACTCTTATACTTCTTAGATTCTTTTCTCTTAATAAAAAAGACCTATCAGTAATTTTGTCACCAATTTCAACTTGCTTCTAACAGATTGCTTTTTCTTTCACCTTTAATTTTTGAAACTTGTACAATTTCTACCTTGCACACATTTTCTTCTTTATGACACTAATTACCATAAACGTTTATGAAAGTATATATGTCGAATTGTTGATTTGAAATCGAAAGTCATTTTATGATCTACATGATTTCCTTTCCGATGAGATAATACGAGGCTTTCCCATTCCCTTATTTCATAGAAAACGTTAATATATTGGTCGAGACGTGTATCCACTGCTGATGTTTGAGTTGATGTCACAACGTTTCTGCTAATCTAAACGACGAATCAAATAAGGAGGTAGCACGTAGACGAGTCTATTTCCTCAACGACACCGTTTTATATGCGTATTAGTTTTACCAAATTCTATATTAAACACGTTTGTTCAATGATAATATAAAAAAGAAAATTGATGAAAAAGAAAAAAGAATATCAATAACTATTCTTTCTATGTGCTAAATATGAAGATGGTGCAACATTAACGTTGACGTTCAAATAAACTCTAGCAGATTTTTCGTGCTTAATCATCAAAAAGTTTGTAATGATATCAATATTTCTTAGAAATCACATGACACCCACCATATATGAATCCATTTATTTAAAGCCAGTCTACAGTAACAGTACAACTGCTGTTGCCCTTCATGTTTTAACTTACAAATTCTATAGTTTGTATTTCAGTGATAATAATAAATAACAACAATCATCTAATGCTCATGAGACGTTGTAAGCCTAACAAATCGATATCATCCATGAGTCTTTTTTTCTATTGTTCATGTTAAGCATTTCATGTGTGAATTAGAAAGGCGATCGTAAATCCTGAGCTAATGAGCCAATGCGGAACATGTTCCATACTCTTTTGTTTTATCCATTTTATATCTTGAGGTGATTGCTGTTTAAAATTTTTCCTATTAAGATTTTTATTGAGACGTTCCCATATACATGTTTGAATATCGATTTGCTATTCCAAAAACAACTCCCCTACTTTGCCCTATTTGAACTGTTCAAAAAATCCTACAATCACACTAAGCGCTTTTGAGTTCTTTTTTTTTTCAATTTATTCACAATTTTTCAATTTCAATTCGTATTTCGTCAAACTTAACCTAAAAGTTATAGTAGTATAACTATAACTGGTAGTATAACTAACTTGTTAAAAAAGAAAAACTTTGTGACAACTGTTAAATACAAAACTATGTATAATTAATTTTTAATATTAAATTATTTGAGTCGTGATAATATAGAGCAACATCTAGCACATAGTGTAACATATACAACAATCATACTCCTCTTTTTGATACATGATTAAGCAATGTTAGTGTAGAATATTCACTCCTAAATCAGACACCTTTCTTAATCTGACCTGTCTTGTCGTCGGAAGACAAGACAGCTCTTACGGCATTACATATTGTTACATTAGCCTACTATATACAGCAAAGACTAGGTATTTATCAATATATATATACATAATTATACTGATGACGGAAAGACGAGAGGTATGGAAACGAAGGGAAGAAGTGGTGTCGAACGATCAAGTTGGGAAGCGGCTGTGAAGCACTCCATTGCTTGAACAGCATTTCCTCGCTGCATAAGACAGCAACCTAATTCCTGCCACCATTGACAATTCAATGGGTCAACACGCACCAGTTCTCTGAAAAATTTTGGCTATATAAGCTTACTCAATATCGACCTTATCAATACAATACATGTATTCTCCATTTTATAACAGCCATATTTATTATGACAGGGTGAGTTCCATAATTTTCTTCCATGGAAATCATAAGATTCATGGCTGTGAACGTAATGTTCAAAAATATCTCATAAATCTTTAAGATGACTTACTTGAACATTTGTTCTGCCATGACAGTGTTCCCTTCAGAAGTATATAGTTTAGCGAGATGGAATAAGCTTGGAGTATGTGAAGGAAATAATGCCAGTGCTGAGAGTAATGATGCCCAAAATATGTTAAGCATAATAATTTTTGACATCGTTCAGAGAAGAAAATTTTGATACCCACATTTGCTTCCGCGCGTAATTTCACGGCTATTGCCGGGTCAGTTGTTTCTTCAGCCCTTGCTATATACAGTCTGCCCTAGAATAAATAATTTGATACATGATACAAGTCAAAAAGCGCTAGTCAAAATACGGCCACAGACATTTTTAAATAAGCATGAGAAAAAGGGGATCATAATCTCTAATGAAGAACTCACTTTGAGGTAAAGAGCTTGATGAGCGTGAGGAAATAGAGAAACTGCTTGTTCAACGCATGGAGCTACATCGCTTAACCGACCTTCTGCCAGAAAAAGTTCAGCCAAAGCCATCCACATGTTGGCCTGTAATTATAAACATTCAGTGTGACAAAATCTGCATAAAAGTGTAATCAAAAAAGCAAGATGAGAATGATGTAAACAAGAAAACTTAGGAATTTATATTATAGCATCAGAAATAAGCACCTAGCCTTTAACACAGATGAACAAATAGACAGCTAGATCAACCAAACCTGAGCTCTGAATCTTGTCCAGGCAGCCGCAGATCCTGCACTACCACCACAACTCTCGCTTGATACTGATTGACATCCTGCTTCGGATGCCGAGACACCACTATCAACAGCTACAAATAACAAGTAAGACTGCCCACTAACAACTATTATACTGTGATCCTCCAGTCTTCCTTGTCATATTGTTTAGATTAGTATATCAATTCAATATTAATATGAAATGTCAAACATTTTCAACTGATCCTGCAAGAATTAAATACTAACAGAAACAGCGATGCAGTATTACCTACCGGAAACAGACATTTCAAGCCCTGATTGAGTGCTACCTATAGTCGGATTTAAAATGGGTGTACTGATTCCAATTCCTAATGGATTAGCAAACAAGGGTGTTGAAGAAGATAGTTCACGTCCAACTGAAGGAGTTCCTAAAACATTCCTTTAATAGTATATAAACAAGCATTTTAAATTCTGTTCCATAGATGCTGCACCTTTCTAATTCATCAATTGGTTCGTAATATTGGTAAATATTTACCAGCTTTAATACTGGAATTTTCTCTTAGCACGCTTTGTCCATCAGTCGCACCAAGAGTTAGGTGTGTACGCTCATCCTCTACCCAACAATCACGTCTATGCCAAAATTCCAATAAGTGAGAGCAAGTATCCAATGACTCCTCAACTCGACCTATAATATTTCTACGTATAAGTTGCCGCAAATACTACTGAAAACTAGAAAATTTGTTCTTCAAAGGCGAGAACCTCCCTGCCTAAAAGCATATTCTATAGAGTGGAATTTCGATACGAAATCACAGTAGTCAGATAGCAATTACAAATACTTCTCGACAATACGTTCCAAAAATAAGGAATCAATACGGATGTTTTCCTAATTTATTTGTGAATTTTCTATCAATGCCTCAAATAATCTCGCCAAACAATTTCATTTAGTAAAAAAAATATTAATTAACTGCTTTGAAATGTCATAGGAGAAAACTTCACCAGCATATTCAATAGTCATTTACCAAATTGCGTTTCTATGTGTAATTGCAAAACCAGTAAACCATAGTGGGATGGGAAATCCTTCAAAGCATTAACTACCAACTCCAGCGCACCCTAAAAGTACAGAATGTTAAAAAAATATAGGAGAAACGATTTGGAAAATTACCTTGAGGTCGTTTTCAGCCGTGAAAATAAGCGCCAGCAATAGTATTGCAGAAGGTTGCTCTGGATTTAACTCCAACGATCTGGCACATCGTTCTCGAGCTGCCTCCAAGTCACAAACTGCAAATCCTCATAAATAAAGTAATCGAGCATTCTAGCTAATCAATTATTATTACATTGTGAACGACAAGAACAAATAACCTGCACAAACGGAATGCTACCACCGATTTATTTGTACAACACATCATGAAAATTACTTTTTACTATTTACTTATTACACTGAAAAATCTTCAGACATCCATTTTTATGCACTTCTCAAGGCTGCCGATTGCATTAATTTTCATGTGGTCGCACTACGACAGAGAAAAGACCGGAAAACTAACATTATGTCAAGAAAACAAACAGAACATGATGCCTTTGATAAACAAATTCTGTGAGCAGATTCTGTTCTGTTCTACATATTCGCAATGGTCCAACCTAGCCATAGACCTAGAAGTACTTCTATGATCGCTCAAGAAGCGCACAACAAGCTCTCGACCAGCACTATCACTGAACTATTATCACTATCTGAGTAAATTATGTTGTTTCGGTCTATTTGGAGAAAATAACATTTTTTTACTCACAGAAGTATATCTATTTTGTTTGAACACAGTGTTTCGAAAATCGGAAATCAGAAAACCTTTCTTTGATTTCTTTTCAGCTTTTAGTTTTCAATGATGGATTCTGAGGCTAACTTCTGTACATTAAGTAGAGCGTAACGAAGTGTAAGAATATATACAGGTTCAAATACCGTATATGCTACTTCGAATTCGGCACCAAACTGATCATAGGTGAGCTGGTATCAAAATAATCTGGCAGGGTTACTGACATTTACTTGGCAATAGACTTATCATCAAGTCGCAGCACCGACCAGTTTTATTCATAAACATCTTCCCGTAATGTAGTAGTAAACTGTTAGATAGTAAGTAGTATGAATTTATCGATCTTGAGAAAAACACTTGTTTCTTCCATAAATATAGAATATGTATGAAGAAAAATTTAGGACTCATATAAATTGAAAAATCACTGACCGATTGCGTGGTAAAGGGCGCAGTAGTAATGAGCCAAATAGTCATGTGGATCTGTGTTCACGCAATTTTCGAACATCATCAAAGCTTTCGCCAAAAGACGGCGTCGGCCATTGAAACACGGTTCACACAGTGCTCTTCTCCTGTTATCATATCTCTTTAACAACAAAAACGATATCGTATTCAAAAATTCATATTGTAAATCAGTGCAAATTTTTTAGCACTTTCGGACTAGTAAGAAAAACACACATTAAGAAATATGTAGTCGTCACATATCTATTTGACTTCCACTGCTCTTTAATGTTTATACTTACTTGCATGAAGCTTGTAACCACCAAATTCCAAATTTCGTATCAACGATATATTGCCTATTTCATGATTTCTTTGAAACTACTCTTTTATTTATTTTTATATGCCCTAGTGAATAGCCAAATGGATATAAAAAGGCACGTGCACCGCAAGTGATGGATCGGAACCACAGTTACGTTCCACTGTGCTGTACGAGTGTAAGTTTGAGACTAGTGTGAACAAGACAAACAAGAAGATCCATGACTTTTAGGATTTTATCGATCAGGCTATGAGCCATCGGTTCAAACGCTTCCACGAACGCATTACCAGCTGTGAACGTCAACCTAACTCTGATCGGCCAATCATTATACGAAGTAGTGACACTGACACACGTATTATAGTTTAAGCTAATAAAATCTCCGTACAGCGTACATGTAAGTCATAAATATCTGCTAATGTTACTTACATATTTGAAATGACATATCTTAATTAGTAATGTGAACATGGGCAAAACGTTCATCCGACTGGAATTTGATTGGCTGAACAAATTTCATTCTCTGGAATCCAGGTATTACCGTGTTAAGCGATCAAGCATCCCCTTTCTAGATCTTAGTTCTAATGCCTTGTGAATAGATACACAGATTATGTGAATCATAGCGTCTAATAGATTTTTCTACAGAAATTCAAAACTCTACGACACAGATGAAATGTTCACTCTACATTATAGTTATGCAATTTTTAAAGCATTCCAGATTGTATAATGAAATTATTGTAATATTGATATTAATAAAATTGTTTTACATACCCATGAGCTATTGCACACAAAAGTTGAGCTCTCCCTTTTAAATAGTTTAACGCTCCAACAGAAGAAAGTTCAACAGCAGTCATGGCGTGGTTTACGGCTTTAACATAAAAAACAGAGAATTTAAAACAATCTGACGAAAAGATGAAAAAACAAACCTCAAAAAAAACATCGGCATTTTTCAAATCCAGGTAAGAGTAATAACTAAGTAATCAAGTAAAAGTAAAATAATTAGGTTGTTTAGAGCATATCCATGCCTATTTGAAGCATCAACTTCTCATTAAGTAGGAATACAAAGCAAATATTAGCAAAACAATGTATGTAAACACTAAAAAGGTGATCATCAACATATACACAGGCAGAAGAATACCAACCACTATCATTTTGTCCTAAATGCTCCATATAGAGAATAGCAGCCTGCATATGGTGCATGACAGAATCTGATGACTCAGCTTCGACTTCATTAGAAGTCTGATGTTTATCCTGATGACCGGCTGCAATGCATTGTTCTAGTACCCGAACTGCTCGAAGATACCTGCCACGGCACACAAGAGACAGAGCGAACTGCTGCCTACGAAATAAAAGTGAAAACTGAGGGGAAACTTCTCATAATGAGTAAGGTTTTAAATGTGGGACTTTGAATTAATGTTTTAAATTCGAGAATATTAACTTTTTTCATATAATTTCACCACAATTATACATATATGAAAATTGTTACGGTACTACGCATAAAATCTACCATAAATACTGGTCCTGATTAACAAATTTCATTGATCTCTCGTAAATTGTCGATAACAAATGGTATTGACGCAATGATGAGAACACCTGGAATTAAAGAACAGAAAAAAAGCATTCAGTATCCAAATACAATGCCATATAATCACAAATAGAGGTCATATCTGAAAAGCCAACACAACATAGCGACACCATTCCAGGACCAATGTAGATTTACTTCAGAATCAATTCTTAATAGCTATTTATTTATTTCCTATCAACTGTGATAGGCTATAAAGTTGTAACAATTTCCATCGCTCATGATGCTAAGTCAATCTCATTGCAAATCGAAGGCCTCATTAGTGGAACAGGCTGCACACCAGGCCAGATTTCTGTGATACGGGGTTGAATCCCGCCCGAGGTTTCAAGTTTTGTGATTGACTCAGCATCATTAGACATACGAATTTCGATAAATAGCCTAAAAATATTGCAGGAATGTATAATAATCTCAATGAATGCACATTAAAACCTTACCAAAGTTAATAAATTGTAGACAGATTTTGCATTTTTAATTGAACGATTTCGTGAAGTAGATAAATCGGAGCTTCGATTAAGCACCACTTCACGTGTAGAAAGGACCTTAATTCAGATATGAAATTTCTGAATAAGGTTGATGAATACAGATACAACATTCATTAGGTTTTTACTACCCTTTAACCACTTAGTGCAAGATAATTACGAGTACGGATAAGTGAACTCCAAGCTTAACCATCTGTCAACGCTATGGTTGTATCTAATAGCTTTTTCTCCATGATAACTGCAACTTATTCGAAACACTTTCATTTTCTTCTCGACCTTCTAGTATGGCGTGATTTTAAAATCAGGGAAAGTTTTCTATTCAGTTCGCAAATATAATCAGCCGACATTATAAATTTGGCGGGGTGAATCCTATGCATAAAGCTAGCGCTATTTCCATAGATATCTATCCATACTGCTTTTCTTACCACAGATTTTTTTCCCTTTTTTTTCTATTTTTTTGTAGATGTCATTGAATGCAAGTATTATTTATCACATAATCATGTTCTTTAAGCTCACAGACAAGTTAAGTACCAACTTCCAGCACCAATAGTTAAGAAAATCGATAGTTTTGAAATAAGGAATCAAATCAGCAAATAATTTCGTATGAACGTTCTGACTACTTCGAAAACAACACCAATATACTATAACAACACGGTCTCTAAATACAATGCTATCAAAAGTATATGGAGACACATTTGCGAAAGTCTACCAGTACCAAGCCATGAACCCAGGTATAGAGCATGACCATCAGGTATAGATGAGCACTATGAACCAATAAATCTATTCGTGATTTGGACCAATTTGCATCTGCATCAACATAATTGAATTGACCAGTAATATTACATAAATAAATATATATCCACACTCAACACCTCACTAATCAGCAATAGCAGAATGACCTCTTCCATCCTTGACATCGGCGAAAAATACCCTTTGTGAGAACCCATATAAAAACTGAAAAAAATTGATTCATTTATGTTTATTAAACGAATTGTAGAGCAAAACTACTTCACTACTTCTTATTTCAATCAACATTTGTGAAAAAAAAACTGTGCCGTCAAAGAATAGAATTCATTCGTCTTTAATATGATAGTGTGTAATTTCGCAGTATCCATGCAGCTACTATATATTAGAAGTTCTTTATTGTTCACGTAACGTAAAAAGAAAAACATTTTTAAAATAGATTTGCTCACTGATGTTAACTTGTTGCTAGAACGACATTAAGACCAAACTTGTCAATTCGTAGAGTTACAACCTTCCTAGAACTTCTAAATCATCGGTTTCCCGTTGACTTATTTTTACAAGACTTCATAGAAAATTTTGGTTTTCCCTCAAGTATGACATAGTGACAATGAAATCTGTCCAAATCCTAATTTCCAAAGTTTGATTCTCATCTTATACATTTCGGAGTAGTCATTCAGTTAATATCGATTTTGAAGAACATAAATTCCTATCACAAGAGTTTCGCTACGCCATTATTACAAAATGTTTTTGATAATCCGAAATTTGGAAAAGCCACTCTTTGACATAGTGTGAAGCAGATGTGTAAAAAAATAGTTCACACAAAAAACTAAAGGAAAAAAGATAAAACAAGAAGAAAGTTACCAAGCATCCCACTCATTATTAGAAGCTCAAACATTTTTTGGTTGAAAACATTTAATAGCGAATTTAGATAGTTGGATCGACAAAGATAATTCACCACAAAAGAAATAAGAAGAAAATCAATAAAATCACTCTCATTATTCTCTATTATATATTATAGGTTATTCTCTATAATATGTGCATTATTAATATGATGAAAGAATACAAAGATAAAATATTATATCATGGACCACAACATTTCTTGCGTTAGACTCGTTGGTGATTTTCACGAAGGAGAAACCACCTAGCTTCATACACACCTTAGATTTTGACTTTTCATACTAACAGCCAGACTCGTCGCACCACTCCTTCCATCAGCGGGTACAGCTCGAAGCAGAAGTTCAGCAAATTGTCGAGACATCTTCTGCTGAAGACGTTCTCCAGTCGACTTGTCTCCAAGGCATGTGATAATTCGACGATACCTATTTTAAAAATTATGAAATACCTCTTACCTATCAGCGTTTAATTCATGAAACAGACGAGAAAAACTATTTACATATACGTAATTGAAAAATTTAAATCTAAAATATTAGATACATACCATTCAATCCCTTCCACATTACTATTTCTTTCCATTGAAGAACATCGTACCCTTAATGCAGCGACGCGCTCCAAACAACATTCAAGAATGTCTCCTGGAACTTTTATTGAATTCAATCTGGTGAAGTAATTTGAAATACACATGATTAAAACTAACCCAACTTCTCAGATCGCGACAAACCCGTCGTAGGTGTCAAAGCACTGCCTGTAAGTAGATTCCATCATATTTCACGAATGTATACTCACTACTCTAAAAAAACTAACAGTTTCAATAAGAAAAAACGTACTTATTGAACGGTCGTAAAAAACAACGTAAACATGAAAGAAAATTCTTAGTCATGATTAATTGGACAAAAACGCTTTGTTAAAAAGCTAGTAATGATATACCTTTCCCTGATCCGGCAACAATATTTTTTTCAATTTCACCGATATATAAGATAGCTAACTCAGCTGCCTTCTCATAGCAGAACAATGCCTTCATCTTATCATATCCTTTTTCGTTAATTTCCAAAGCCTCCATGCAGAAACCTGAATTTTTCGGCATAAAAAGTGTCCGGAATCTAACAGATGTTTCAGTTTGTTTGATATCGACCATTACATGAAAATATAACTCTAATTTGAACTTCTCTCAAGGATTCTCTATATCACATCAAAGACACAAAGCGTACTAAAATACCTTTAACAGCGTAGACTTCAGCAACTAGACGTAATGCTCGGAGAGTGCGAAAGGGTGTATTTGCATGTTCCATCCCAGAGTTTTCAATATCATTAAGAGCCTATGTATATGTTCTAAACAACTAGACAGGCAAAATAAAATTACACACCAGATATTTACCTCTTTATATGCGGCACAAGTGTAATGGAGTTTGGCAAGTAATAAATGAGCCTCTAGAACCACGCTATCACGGCAGTGTCCAATTGTATCATTCAGAAGAGTTTCGGCTTGTCGCAGTCCGCTTTTGTGTTCGTGACGTGGCAAAATACCTGAACTATCATTTTTACAGAAAAAATGAACTATTAAATTCGCTTTTAACTGACTGATCTATTATGCCAACTCATCTTCAATGAAAATCACTTTACTCTTTAACAATTTGCACAGTCAAGACCAAGTGACATAAAACAAGAAAATATGGACAAACTTTCGAAAAGATAAGCTTGTAGCTGCAATACTGTGTTACACAGATCGATCAAAAGCATATAAGACTTTTTTGGAAAAAACATCAACAATCAGTCAAGAACATTGCATTACTAATCATTTACTAAAGAAATCTCAAAAATAGCATAGACAACACGCTAGATCTTTACGAATTCCATTCCAAGTCAAATGATTCTCTTCTGCTAATGAACTGGGGTATCACGGACGATAGAGTGAACTTTTCTCAGATCGAAAAGTACAGAGAGAACTCTACCATCTTGTTTCTCGAGGAATGTCTCCAACACCAATTCAGCTTCAACTAATTCTACCATATCTTCCATCCCAGAGTGTTTTGACTTCATAGCTTGAAGGAGATCGGACAACCGTTTCCAATTTCCTTAACAGATTACAACTGCACATAGTTATTTAAGTGAGCCCTGAGCACCACAAAAATAGCTCACCATCCGCTCTTGCCCGGTCGACTTCCGCTTCCAGTCTGCTACCACGAAGTTTCGCTGTCATACTATACGTATATATTAAAAGCGATATGATACCAGTTTCACCACCAACATTTTCGGCGGATAAGTCTGTAGAACGAATTTTTCAAGTTCAACTTCGAAAAATGATGGAATGGAACGAAGAGAAATGAGTATATCGAAAAATTATTAAATCTGGGAATTCCGTTAAAGATTTCCAGGGATGTATAAGAATTGTACGAGTTCCACTTTATAATTAGTATAATAGGTTTAAGCCATAGCACTTTGAAATGAACACTCAATTCAATTTATAAGAGTTAAACCACTGGCTAATTTTCTGCATTCTTATTACGGAAATGATTTATTGATTCAATTATGATATTTGCCAAAAAATCAATAATGACATAGTTTGTTGTTGTCTCCTTCAACCATTGTAGGCAAATGTTGTCAGTTTCAGAACAAAACTTTAACGGTGAAGTAAAATCCAACTCTAGGCATATTTCCTTTGGATTGAAAAGTTTGAAATCAACCGTGTTTGTATGGTATGTATGTATTAAATATCGTCAATCAACCGTCTCAGCATACATAAACTGTGGCTTTATCACAACAGTATTTATAATTACAATATGTGCAAGTTCTCATTCTGTGTTGAGAGTTGACTACAATATTGTCTACTTAGTGATATTGATATCAAACTGAATATCAATTAACCAGTCACTCTATACTTCACTAATGTCGATATGCCATTAAACCAATTCCTTTAAAAATTATGTTATCTAAAAGCATATCTGATAAAATAACAAGCAGTAATCAGCATTTCAGGTCCGTACATTACCGATTTACACAACCTCAACACAGAAGGATAAAAATTAGTGATCAACTCTCTATATCACTTCATCGTTTCTAATCACATCAATGCTCAATCACATTGTGAAGGTCATCAAATATTTCTTTATTGAAATTCAAAGCCAAGTTCAGCAATGCTGACTTAAAAAACACATTGCAACTTGTCTTCTTATAGGAGAATAATGTTTGAAACAAAATCAAGATACGACGTCATTATGTTTCATATGAACAAAGAAGAAT
>KN716155.1:148067-173014 GCA_000816705.1 Dictyocaulus viviparus | reverse complement strand
GGGCCCGTCCTGATAATCGCACCCTCTCACCACAAGTGACGCATGGAGTGGTCGCATAGCAAGGGCCTCGGTGGTGTAATGGTAAGCACGGCAGACCGGATATCTGTAAGTGCGGGTTCGAGTCCCGCCTGAGTTTCCGATTTTTGCGGCCTTCTAAGCACATCTATGGACTTTATAATCCCATTGAAAAAAAATGCCACTGCCAAGAATGCAGTTAAATAAATAAAAATTACGAACCTTTGAATTGTCGAAGCGAACTGTGTTACCAATACGATGGAGACAGGCGGCTGCCTCTCGATCAATAAACGAGTACAACCAGAGCAACCAATAAGGAACACGGTAGTACGGTATCCAGAATCCTACAATGAACAGCATTACAATATACTGCGGAAGATCATAGCGCTCCACCTTAAAAAGCGAGACCTGTTCTACTTGTTACTTGTTACTTGTATTTGTATAAGTCCAAATAGAAATTTGTACAAAACCCTTAGCAACCAAGTTTGGTAAGTCATATCGGTTTGCTAGATTTCTTGGCTTTTTCTTGTTTAACAAGATTACTCATTACTCAGATTAATAACAGCAAATCACCGACACTGATGTTTGATATACGCGAACATCGAGGTAAGAAAATAAAATATAAATATAAAAAAGTACAAAAATATTCAAAAAATCGTCTAATCCGTTAAGATATCATACCTTGACTTCGGAACTCCTTTCCGAGTATCCGTGAAATGTCACGAAACCAGAACGATGGTTGGTATGTAATCTGAACAAAATCAGATTAAATAGGAAATATTCAGATTGAGTACCTAGATCCGTTAAGAAGAAAACGAGCGGTTTTTTACGTTTGTGTTAATACAGCGGTTGCAAATTATGTAGAACATAAGAATTACAAATAAGGGCTGGCGATTTGCCTAAAAAACCTATTTCCACTCGGATTTTGACACGGCTAAATTGATTAAGGATGATGAAGTTTCAATAACACAAGTAGTAGGATTTTGAAGTTGTTGAATGAAAAGTAGTTGTTCATATTTATAGTAGGCTTTGATCTTAATGACTGAAAACACTATCAGTGATTGAATCGCAGATTGATTTTTTGAAAAGTAAATTCCATAGATTCTGAACATGAGTTACTCCTCAACCATACAGTTTATCTATAAGATAAGATGTTTCGGTGTTGATCAATCTCTTGTGACTTGATGCTACTACACATTCGGGTCCAACGTAACATCGTGATGTTATCTTATCGAGTTATTTTACTCCGATTTCTCTGGTACGAATTTATCGACCCCACAGGCATGGAGCGGGCTTGGTAGGCCTGGAAGGCAGTCGTAAACTGCTTCAGGCCTGTGTGTCACTATGGCACCACCACTTCGCTACTGTGTCCTCATAGTTTACTCATATCGTAGATCATAATCTCATTCAAAATCTGCATCTGCATCTACAATCCATATTTCCCATCCTTTATCGGCACATTATGGATATTTAAACAGATTCGAATAAATGACTGTGGAATGGATTCTGCGTATGTGGCAAACATCCTTCGTCCAAAGGATAACTTCGAATAATTATAAACATAATAATGCTCCCTTTGAACGAAGCATATTTGCTATAGCTTACATCACTAAGATCAAATAAGACCATTAACACTGATAACTACTGCACAGAAGAGAAACGAATAAAAACGATGCTGAAGCACGCATTACCAATGAAAGTACAAGCAATCCAAGTATCAAGTACTTACCAATATACGCTCACCGTCGCTTTGAGATCGACGCATTGCTTCAACATGTGCTTTAGCAACATCACGAACATCTACACATGGAAGATTTAAATCAGGTACGCCTGGCATTTCTTTGTTTAAAAATCGTCGCATCAGCTAAAAATATTACAATACTGCTATTTTTTACTATACTTTGATGAGCCGATTTTATGGGAGAAAAACGAGTAGAAACCATGTAAATTCCAAAAAGATTATTCATTGAACTGCATACAATTTATATCGCACTTTTTTGTTAAATGCATCATTACAACTAATGACAAAATCAGTATGCAGCTTGTTTTGGTTGTTATGAATTTGATGTATGCCCACACGTCCATACTTTGCATACTATGTAAATTTTCAACTCTTTTTCTTTGCAGAAAAAAACGATCAAAAAGTGTCGAAAGATATTTTGTAACATTGAAACCTCCTCAAAATACGAAAGTGACAAAAAACGTGCTCATTCCAAGATGAATAGAACAACCTACAGATCTCAAAGCATTATGAGAGTAAGTTCTAGCATAATATTTCTCTCCCTGGCGAAACATTAGTTATCGTACACCATCTCTAAAAAAAACCTACCGAAACACTTGCGCCTTCTTCATCAATCATTAGAGGTCCTAACACGAAAGTTGGGTTCAGGGCTGTCAAAGCAAATCTGAAATGTTTCGTTTAGAATTAGATATAAATTATTTCAAATTTTAATGTTAGCATCGCATTAAGTCCTTTAACTGCAACATATCATTCAATCGTTATTAAGAGGCATATAAAATGTCATACACTCCTCACCGGAAAAAAAAAACTAGCTGATGTAAATGATACGTTTTACATCAGATTTTTTACATAAAGAGCAATATGCCACATTTAGAATTTCAATCCAGATATCGCACAGCTGCAACGTTTGGAAGCAAACAGTTTAAATAAAAAGTAAGACATCTTTTCTCTAAAATAATTCTACAACTTACTTATTCCCATCCTTTATATTATCAACGAAATTCCATGCAGCCTTTTCAGCTAACGTTTTGCTTTTCACATAGTGGTCCACATTGGGATGGGAAACATCTGTCCAAGAAGTCTCATCAAACACTTTATTTTGGGGATGACCTTCTGAAATTAGAGTATTCACTGCTATTCTATATAGATCGACAGCAGGTAAAATAGTTTCGTAAGTCCAATAGTGCTGCTAAGTGTAGTCAGTAGAGTTAATTTTAAAGCTTCAGACCAGTTGTTTTTGCACTCTTACTTCGTAATTTCGCCGCGTTAGATAGGTGATGGATTAACTGAACAAGAATGTACAAATCAAACAAAAATGGCATTAAGATGGGAACAATGAAGCACAGATACGAATACCCTTCGACTGATTTAGAATCTTTTATGGCAGTGAATATAACAGTAACGTATTATCTCATATTTATCAAGTGAGTACAATCGAGTACATATGATAAGTGAAGTAAAATAACAATAACTGGTAGAAATAGCACGTTGGACATGATCATAGATTATTTTTCATATGAGAAGAAAGATTAAGATTGAAGAAGTTGATAAAACCATTACTTCGTGATGTAGGAAAAAGTATTGAGGAAAAGAAAGAGTCAAGTGTGAAAAAACTTACCGTTAACAGCTACACAACTGCTTGTAAGAACGACTTTTCTCACTGAATATTCTTTTGATGCTGCTCGAAGTACGTTAAGCGTCCCATTGACGGCGATGTCAACACAACTTGCATTGGGCACAATCATAAAGGGAGACGCAATATGCAAAATATATTGACAACCGGACACAGCACTAAATATCTCTATACATAAAATAATCTAAATTCTAATCGACTCGATCTTAACACACAATTTTCTTCTTAATTTAAAATTTTTTGATTTCGACTCACCTATGCTACAAACAGAGATGTGTAGCTCAAGATTTTTCTCGAAAGCGAGATAAACATTTAGTTCCGATAGGAATAGTAGGTGAGAAATCATAAATAAAATAGAAAGTTTTCATACTATCCGATTACCCATCGTGATATTGTAGTGGTAATTTTGAAAGGGTTTTTTTTGACATTATTATACATTGACTTAAGCTTCATCTCAATAACTATACTCTTGTATAAGATTGTACAAAATCAAGTTCTGTTTCAGATAAGTGAACAAAAATGGTACATAGCAGGTCGCTCGCCCATTGCATAGAGGGGTGCTCACACAGTGCATGGAGATCAAAGAATAATGTGATCTTCTCATTCATTGCAATTTCGAAAGTGCTTTCGTGTTAATATAGTAGGAATATGCTGCTTTAATAGATGACATCAACGAAATCCTTCAACTGTAATTAACCTCTTCCAGCTGTCTTCATTAAGCAAATCCGCTTCCACTAATTCAAGTCGTTCATCTTGCTGAAGTTTTCGGATCGGTGCCACCTTAACAATGAAAAACATCAAATGAATTATTATTCAAGGAAGTATTTCTTTTTCATAATGGCACATGCTCAGATTTGCAAATTTTTATTTGCTGCAATTCGAAATTATAAACAGATATTATCCCTATAGTAAATCTGATCGCAAAACGTGGGACCCTAGGCGGGACTCGAATGCGCATCCGAAGATGTCCAATCTGGTGGTGGTCATATTACGGTGATCTCTTTTTAACGTAATTAAGTATTATTGGCAATACCAGATATCCAATTTATTTAGAATAATATCGATTGGTATTGTTTGGCAATTTATAGCCAAAATTATTTAGGATAATGTAAGAATAATTATGAAAATAAAAGAATAGAGTCTCCTCTTCTTTCATATAATAAAAAAAGCTGTTAATAACGACAAGACCACATTAAGAATAGAAACTTCTGAAATTTTCATTGTAAATCGATATTCCAGTGATGCTTTCTAGAAGCAAATCATAGTAAATCTAAACATCAATACTAATTCGCCGTGGTTCAAGTGCGATCCTATTTGAAAACAATTAACGACAACTACATTGTAGAGCATACTGCTGTTGTGATACAGGTGAATATAACCAAATCAACCTATATGTGAATACCACTACAGTAACGTATTCTCTTGAAATTCAATGAAATGAAAGTCCGCAAAAACTGTGGGAGAACATAACCAGTTCGTGATATCGATTACTTCCTAATCAAATAGAAAATTCTGTTTTGTTCGCAATTTCAACACGAATAGCCTGTTTTCTATATAGAAGACAATTCTGAAACGTACAACAATCACAAAACTTCATAAATCACCAGTAGTTGTCCATCTACATTACTTCAACAGCGACGAAAACAAGAATACATACCTTTTTCTCATTTTTCAAGCTTCTCACGGTTCCCCTCACTCGATACCCATCATCTAGTAGTAATTTTACACAATGCGATGCAATATATCCTGAAGCTCCTGTCACCAAAACTACTGAAAATGGACAGAAAAAATAATTCAAATCATATCAAACAATAAAATTAATTTCAATAAAAACTATTGGGACGATTGTTACCACAAATGGCAAAATCTTACGAGATTCCAGAAAGGATGGATATGTCTCAACTTCCGTTTTTCCTTAGAGTCACATAAGAAACACATTTTTCTATCACCTCAAGATTGCGAAATAATAAAGCGAGTCTAGGCAGGTGAAAGTATAAAGCATAACCGTATGCCACACCAATTATTACCGTATATCGCAGAATAGTTCATTTAGATAACACAATTTTCAATATTAAAAAAAAAACGAATTCTCATTTCTTATTAAATATTAGTTTCCACATAGCAATCACATAGTAGCAAAATGAAGAATAAAGCTTTGGAGTTGATAAATCTGCTTCATATGCGCCATGTTAATGGATATCATCATGCATTGTTGAGGGGATTGAGCACGAATCTAATTTATATAATGAATAATGGTGATCAATTGATTTTTGTTAAGAATGTAATGAAGAAGGACGAACTACGTGTAACGATGTAGCAATTAGCACCAAAGCGCTATAGTGAAAAATGATAGCTTTCTTTTCTATTTGGAGTAAACTCATGTCATCATAGCTTTTGATTTTCACCATTTTTCTTGCCATAGAAAATTTTTCAATATTGCAGAATTCCCGCCACTTCATTGTTACTCTTTTTCCCTCCATTAAGTAAAAAATAAACGCAAAAATCATTACAAAAAACAGCCACTGATGATTGCTGGCTTTAATACTCATAACTGAATTCTTTTCTTCATAAATCCCAAAATTTTTGAAAAAAAGTGAAATTAAAGTGGATAAAAATTAACCAAATTCAGACCATTACAATCTCTCATACCAACAAAGTATTGGAATGACAGAGCGTGAAGGTTTTTCATAAGAAATTGTGTAATATTATACATGGAAAACTTACATGTATTGTTGTTGGAGTTGTTCATTTAAACAGAAGGTAATAAAAGAGTAGCGATGTTAGTTTGATAAGCCTGGGAAGGATGATGTTTTCAGCCGTTCCACTTTGTCAACGTCCGAACGAGTTCTGCACCAATAGGAAACGACACTAAACTGCACTAGAATATCAAAAAAAGCCGTGAAATGACTGGAGAAATTTGTGAATTGTATGAACGTCAGTGTTGGGCAGTGTATTGATTGATAAAATAAAGTAATTCAAAAACCCTAAAATCAAACGGTCCCCAGTTTTGCGATTAACTTAACATCGTTAGGGATATAAGAACGCCATTATAATTGTCGTAGTTGATAGAAAACAGAAATAATATGAGTGACAGTATAATTCTACTGAAGAAACTATATGGTAAGGAGCACCTTAACGACTAATGACACATCAAACTGCGCAATCTACCGAAAGAGGAATATTGAAACGGCCTCCATTTGCCGTCGGTACTTATTGAGGTCAATCGGTCGAACGTACACGGAATCGATGAAATCCAACTATTGTCGGATTAATTAGGAGGACAGATGATATCCAACTATTATGAGACTGAATACTTTGGGATTCGTTTGATATCTTCTTCAAATTTATTTTTTCATAGTGATTGACCGATTTTGTTTAAATGAGCATCTAGGATAACAAACAATATGGATTGAAAAAAAGATAGAAGATTGAAATAAAACAGATTACTAAGCTGAGATTTTATGACTTATGATTTCTCATTATATCGCTTTCTACAGTTATATGATTCGAATGCATGTTCGAATTCCCTAATAAACTTCATGGATTCACTAATCTTGACAAATAATCTAGCCCAGTAAAATAATTCAGATAATTTGAATGGCGCAGTGGTAGGAAGTGCCGTAGTGTTACACAATTTTTTGAATCTTCCATCTTTTTGGAGTCGGTGAAGTAGTATCTAAATAATTCAAAAGGATAAGCAGCAGTAATTCTAAAAAGAACACAAATGCGTAACATATCGTAGCATTCATGCATTCACATTTTCGATTGCCATAACTGGAGTCAATTTCTAACGTGGCCAATTTTAATATATTTTCAATATTAATATGAATACGATTTTACATAAAATGATATTATTAAATCCTGAACCAATCTCTGACTAGATCAGACGGAAGCGACGAGCAAAAGAAAACTCGACCTCTACTTATAGCCTGATTTGTCACAGAACCTAGACTTCTAATAGTGTGAACTATCTTCCATTTTAAATACCAAAATATTAAATAAAGCACCACTAATCATTAGGATATCCTTTAACATTAAAGGAACCGTTACTTTAAGAACTAATGTTGAAAGACTAGTGCAAACTTTTGACTCACCGTGCCCTCAATGTCATTTGATTCAGTCTTAGTGAACGTAGATGATTAAATTACAGCACTTCGCATAATGCAGCATTCAGTAGATTGGTTGTTTCATTCGTAGTCGATAAAACGGTGCAAAAATAGTGCAGAAGTGCACGGAAGTATTGATTTAAGAGATCGTTAGTCACTAATAATAACTGCAAACCAGATATACTCAGTTATATTTAGGAGGTAAAAGTTTACGATATGCACTGTAGATAAAACTGGAGGAACTATAACAACGTATTCAACTATACAGAACACAATCACAAAATAATTAGTAATCATAATAATAAATTAATAATAATAATAATATTAATTAATAACCACGTATTCGAATTATAGGCTCCTCGTGCTTTGGTTGGTCATCGCATGTCAGGATAAAGGCCAAATGTACATTCTATCATTTCTACCTCGTCTTTATGCAAGTAGATTTGAACTGCTCTACAAATATCATTATTTTGTTTCACATGACACAATGGCAAATAATTTATATAAGTGGGCTGGACGAGATGCATAAAAATATCAATATTTTCCCAAGTGTTCATAAAATGGTGTTTATAATGATGTATAGAAATAGTAAAAACTAAACCACTTACTACTTAGTCAAGTCAACCAAAAATACATAACGATCATTCGTTAAGTTCTATAACCTTAGAAGATTTAGTTCAGAATCCTTAGGTGGTAAAGCTAAATCACTAGACAAACGAAATCACTCACTACTACACCAAGCCCTATCAAATGTACATTATAAACATTCGCTAGGTTGTATAAACATCATTTCTAGCTTAAGAAGTTTTATCAAGCAAGTTGCAAGGCAATCGTTTCTTCAAAGAGAATATGTTTTGAAAGAGATAGAAATTTGTGAAAATACGTTAGGAACTACATAAAAACTAGAAACTACTACTCAAAAACTACATTAGGAAGAAAGTGATTTCAACGCACCATTTATGCTGCGCACCAACAACTTTGAATTATTACAAAATTCCACTGACTGATTAGAAAATAGGCGCGAACGACTACCCCAATAAAAAACCCGTCCATCCTACATACCCTACATACATCATGTTTTTGAATAAAATCATTGAAAATGTGGTGGTAAGAAGCATATGAATATTATAAGGAAAAAAATGAAGATAGAAGTGGCCAATCACGTTTTGATATGACCTTTAATTCAGTGTGATATAATAAGAGACATCTGTTATGTTACGTTTCATACAAAGTGACAGTAACCATTAACTAATCAGAGACGAGCGATATTAATATAAAACAATTTGTCAATTCAGAGCATATGAGTATAATTGCTTTTAAGAGTGAAAGAATAATAAACACGAATGAAAAACGTGTGGTAAGTTGGGCTGGTCGGCATCATTCCAGTCAAATAAAAACGTTCTTTAATTCGATCTACACGTTTATTTATTAATTGCATAATTCTAGATCCTTTCGAACAAATAATTAATTGAGATGCTGAGCTGTTGACTAGATACAGACATGGTGGAATAATTGAACGATAGAATGATGAAGAAAGATTGCTGATTCTAGATAATACTTATGGCGTCAGATATTTGAAAAATTTTTCTAAGCTTGTCTAGAAGTCGCGAATAACAAGGTGAATAGCCGACATGCAAGGTCTTCTTCGGGGATAAACTTCCCAACATGCTGTAATTATTTTAGCAATCGTGTCTGGACAATCCTGAAACGAATGCACCTATAACATACATATTTAGTAAGATCATTGAATGACTTTGACTTAGCGTCTGGTATAAGCACTCCTTTCCAACACTTATAAATAAAATACTACCACTATGGCTTGTTGATGGTTCATAAAATGTGGAAAGGCGCCATCAAAAAACCACTTTCTACCACCCTTAATCTATAAAATCTAATCTATTCTATAAATATGATGCGTAGTAGTTTCTATATGCTTATTTTTTATATATGGTATGGATTTACTATCAGCAGTTTCAGATGCTCGACAGCCAATAAAGACGATTCAAATCATGGATATGGATGTGTGTCTGTAGGTTGATGACATGAATGATTAATATATACCATGATATATGACCTAACAATATATCGAAATAGCCGCCAACTAGCATACTTTTGGAATTGGCATGCGGTAACCGTTTTTCAGGATTACTTCTTTAGCTGCATTTGGAGTCATGTCACCGTACGGTTCAGCTCCTTCCGAATAGACTTCCCACATTAAAATGCCTTAATGTGCATTCCAAGAAAGTTATTTGGTATTCAGAAAAAAAATCAAAGATCGTCACCGAATGACCAAACATCCGACCGAAGGCTATATTCACGATTTTCAAGCACTTCAGGAGCTTGCCATTTTACAGCAATAGCTATATTTAACGATTCACGCATTTCACGAGCTGGTTCACATAATGAAAAACCCGATAATTTTACCGTCTGGAAATAATGAGGTTTAAAGAGTAAATGTCAATCAATGGTGAGAAATAAGTAATATTGATAATGATCCTTTTGTTGTATTTGTTGAAAACAAACTTACTATTTCTTATCACAAAGAATTACTGACAGGTAGGGAAAAGGGCCAAAAGTCTCCCGTGAAGTTTTGGGGTTTTACAAATACGATGTGTAAGATAAGAGATTTTCTGTGGTAAGTTACGATTAATGCTAACCAAAGATTCGTTCAACATGCAATTACGAGTGGCGATGTCACGGTGAATACATTCTGAATTTGCTAAATAAGCCAAACCAGCAGCTGCTTCACAAACGAATCGCCGTTTTTCTGAAGCCGAAATGCGTCCAACATTCCGATTCAGATGAAGAAACAATGAGACTGAAACAGAGTTGATTGTTTAATCAGCATTTATGCAACATATGACTCGGTTGATATCATCGTTATATGATAAATGTAAATTTAGCTAGGTTTAAATATAAATTAGTAGTGTACAGTCAAACAAAAATCTCTTCGATAAAAATATGTTTGAACAATACAACTCCTAAAAATTGTTGCATCTTGATAACAACAACAAATAGAGTCTTCTTATTGATGAAATTACTTTATTGTCATATTACTAGCATCTTATGACATGCCGAACAACTGCGAGCAATGAAACATTTTTGGAAAAATTAGAGCACTCACTATGAAAGTGTTCTAAAACCAGAATAATAGGATTGTAATGTAATGCAACACCATATATTTGGCAAATATTTTCATGATTCAGCGAACGAAGAAGTCGAGCTTCTTTCATAAGCCGTCCACGAACACTTCGATCACACTAAAATCACACTATAGTAATTGGTTAGAGGAATCAAATCAACTACCACACAGCTATGGTTAATTATTGAAGAAAAATGAATACAGTGTGTATAAGCTAAAGCTTAAAATAAATGTTGCGAAGCCATTGGATATACCATAACCTCAAACTTGCTTATTTAAGCCTTTAAATTAGCAATACAACAACAACGAGAAATAAGATAAGATACATCAATAATAACAATCAAGAATAATATAGAGAGGTAAACATAGACAATCAGATGCGGTCATGATTTGAACCATGAACTTGATGAGTCGGGTGGTGAGTATCAAACTGTGCGTTCTGTAGTAGATAGGCATGACCTGCTTTGTAAGTGCTCTCCTGCAAACAGTCTGCAGGCGCCGTTTGAGCCAGCTGCGAAGGAAAAGCTGGAGCCGGCTGTTACTCCTTACTGAATAGGCAACTAATTGACTAAAATGATTGCTTATAGGTAAATATAGGTAATTTGTGAGATACGTAATGATTTAACTGTTATTGGATACCATTTTTCAGATGTATAAATAGATAGAGAAGATTTGATATCTAAGATGAGGATCTTCTCTATAATTATATCCTACTGCTCACTGAAGCTACTGAAGCATTCATCTTCTACTAATTCTAGAAATGTTAGAGTAATCAAATTCAGATCAGCTTGTTAAATTTTCCGTTTGACACGAATGAAAAAGCTTCGAATAAATGAGAACATATTAAATACAGCTGTCTATTGGTTTACCGTTCAAATCATTATATTGCTGCTAGATGTTCTTGAAGCTGTGAATCAACAATATTTATTTTGCAGGAACAAAATCAAACTGAAAGAAAATAGAAAACAAAAGACCGAACTCACTGAAATTCCGATTGTTTTCAGTAACACCTGACGAACGACGTTGTTGCAGACAAACTCACCGACAAATTCTTCAACACATTGGCGTTTACCAAGACTCTTAATGGTTGACAATCGTATAGGAAAAGTAGATAGATAGCTACAATGTGGATGAATCTGATCAATATACTATCTTCAAGTTATTATATATATTCACTGAATATTTGTGAAGCACTAAGTGGCCAGATAACAGCGACCTTTGTACGGCGATCGGTAGCACACTACGCTGAAAATCTATAACATGTAGCTTTAAGTCCTATCTGTTTTGAATCTATTTTAGCTACATGAAAATGAAAACTGTTCAATTGCCAACTATCATAACCGATAAAAACATAATTACTGTGGAGAATACATTTTGAGCCGTGTACTCACTAAATACGATGAAGCAATTTGAAACTTTTTTTTGACGTGTTCCATTACATTATGTGTGAGTGAGTGAAACTATACGCAAGATAGTGTAACTGGTCAAAATACGATCAAACTGTTTCCAAATAACTTCTGCTACGAAAGCAGGCTCAAACACTTTGAAGCTGATGCCAAAAACTTTCGGCAGCTGATATGCTGCTTGCCGGTGATCTTTAAGTTGTTAATACTGATATGTATATGTAATCTTACTCATTACTTTCATTATAGGTTTCATGATTATAGAGACGTTTATTTTACTTGACCCGTAGATTAGAATGAGTAAGCATTGGCATAAATTTGCGAAAAAATTTACGGTGCAAGACTATTGCTTTTATCGTTCTGTCATGACTCATTTTAAATGACAATAATTCCTGTAAGCTAAACTGATAGAAAACGTACCAAATTCCCCTGCAGGTAAATAGCATGTTTATTTGTTGTTATCTTGAGCTACAAACCTCCTTTATTGTGATATCATCATGATTTAACATCCATTCCTGTCGCGGTATTGGCCTTTTTAATATCGCCTGTGAAGCTTTCGACAACGGCTCACCATTTACACTAAAATAATAGAAGAAAGTCACTAAAACCTGCGGTCATTGTTTATTTCAGTGTTTGACTCATTATGATTATAACTCAAGTAATGAAAATATTGTTAATATTACTATAACAAATGTCATTATTTATGAAACCGTGTTATGCCAGAGTGATAGCACATGGTCAGTAGAGCTTTGTAAGGACGACTGAGTATATTATAACTCGGAACAGAATCAAAACTTTGAGAAGTATTCCTCTTTTGTTCATCATATAAATAGAATGCTGTTTGAGAATATTCGTACAGAAAATCAACCGTCAACAGAAAGTAATTCGAAACCAACAGTAAAAAAAAAATTGCGTTGAAAACAGCAATTATAAGTACAATGAGTGCACATATCCTCGGAAGTGAATTCTACTAGAATAACTTACAGATGTTTTCGAATTAAATCTTCAACGGTTGTGGCTCGAAGATTTTCAACATAAAATTCACCGTCATCAGAATGATTAATCATGAAATGTTTGATAGTGTTACCACATCGAACTGACAATGTCGCAACAAGTACACCTAAATATAAACATACATATATGTTTAAGTGATAAATTTATGGCAAATTTATATATAGCCAAATTCTATAAGATATCATACAAGTTGAAGCTTGACTTTGATCTAATTACCGTAACGGTCATCTTATGAACCTGGAAGATTTATACCACAGAGAGCATAGATTGTAGGCACTACAAACAATCGCTACATCCATCAGTTTATCAAAAGAGCTTTCTTCTTCAAACGTTTTTTCAACAAAAGTTAGCTGATATTGTCATTACTTAAGCGACTAGTTGGATTCAAAAAAAAAATCAAGCTGCATGCAACTAGGAAAGTAGGCTAAAAGCAGAATTACTCGACGTCGAATATTTGAATACTTATAATGATTTCAGCAACCACACGATGGAAAATGGATGGGTCATAAGAATGGTTAGGTAAACTGACAATTCCATTTTATCAATAAGTTTAACAACTATCAGTAAGCTGGGCATGTGAAACGTCTAAATAAGACTTGTAATATTCTGTCATCAACGAAATCACCTTCATCTAAAAGTTCTTTTCTCAATAAAAAATCCCCATCTTCCTCAAGTAATTTTGAAACGTCTGATCTGAAACGTGGGGAATTTTCGTAGTGTGAAAATTTTAAGAAAAAAACTGATTACAAGAACTAACGTCGAGATCATTCCATGATAATATGAAGATCCATGTAGAACTGTCTTACCAATAAGATGCTAAATATTAATTACCGGTAAAATTTTATGTGTTGGATAATTTTTGGATGATTCTTACTTGATCAGTTAAAATTCTCGCACCATCAGCTTTAGCTGCGCTTCCTTGCATTGTAGTGGGTCAAATATTTAACAGCGCCGATTTCTGCAGAGGGAAAACTAATTCTAATACACTGCCGTGACACATGCAGCGTTTAAGAAGCAATTACGAATCGACAGAACTTCACATACCTGAAATCCAACAGGATGCCTTTGAATGTCACCCCAAAAATGATCATATATGTGAAGATTCGGTCTGATATACAACTAGTAACAATCTTATCTTATCATATACTTTCTCTATCAGCTTCTTATCTCATTTGGGAATGTTGACTTTATCGTCCGATTGTTTACTTTCAGCTACGATTTCTGCCATGGCTTTCATCTATTCATCAGAACCACTGCTGCGAAAGAACCAATAATTACCCATTCTTCTTCATTGTTAAATGCTACGATGGCACGCTATTGCATACGAAGTGGAGTAAACAACATATCACTCGAAAGTGAGACAGCCCTGATGAAACTTTCTAAGGTCGTCACCACATGCAGTCGAATCACAATTGCGTTCAAATGGTATGAGCAGAAAAACCACTACAGCACTCACATCTTGTAAAGAGAAATCATGAATAATTGAAATCAATTATTTTTAAGCTGTTTATTCAGAAACACGGGACCACTTTTCTTATAATCGAACTCACTCCGTAATTACACTCACACTGATAAGATTACGATAGTGCTTTAACGTCTCCTCCATCCATCTACTTTGATTTTTAAATTATTTCATTATCAAATTTGCCTGAAACGTTTCGGATTTCATTAGCATATTATATATTTCTGAGCTATCCAACTAATGATGTTATTATGTTATAATGTCTAATTATGTTATAATGACTTCCGTTTAGATGGATTAATTTTCATTATTGATCAGAAAATACTGATATGTGATGGAATGTAAAACATATAAAACAGGTCTATAAGCTATATATAATGAAGCCATATTGAATACGGTAGATTGAGCGAATTGTCCGCATTTACACAATTGCATACATATCCACAAATAGAATAATGATTTACAAACTAGTATAGTTATTCTTGAAGTAGATTTCGTTATCATAACGTAATAGAACATAACGACAATTATAAGTTTAAAATGATAACATTGTAAACCCATGTTTTTTTTTTCAACTATTCAAATAGTCTCCTGAACAATATACATAATTTAAAAGCAGTTGTGATTAATTTATACATATCAAGTGATAAAAGAGGCATAAAGACTACCGAAACAACATGAACAAAAAAAACACTGAGACATAATGATTGCTATTTCAAATAAATATAGGATAAAAATGAACTCGAATACAAATACAAATATTCGGAGCAATAATTTACAACAAAGAATTTGTTTATCAAGAGTACACAGTGACCAAAACAATGACATATAAAACATAAACACAAATAAGTACAATTTATACTTGCAGCACCATTAGAGGAAATGTAATGAGGATCGAATCACCAGATAATATGTCAGAATTTGAGCTTAACATTAAAATAAAAGTAAATAAATAGCACTGCTAAACAGCAGAGGATCAAATCGTTACTAATCACACGAATCGCTACCGTGCCACGCCGTTGACGAGACTATGCGCCTCATCGCGCGAGTAATCGATAAAGGCCTAAAAAATTTAATTTTGATTGCAAAACCGAGTCCATCGATATCGAGTGTGCCATTTAAGGAAATCTTTACAAAATCACAGAAAAATTCTGAATAGTGAAATGATAAAATATATTAGTAACAAGGAAAGACTCAATCAAATAGTCTCATACTGTTCCTTATGATTTTAATAAATCCAACTCTGAATCAGTTGAAGTGGTAATCAGGGATATGTTAAATGTGACAGATATTCCCTCCAGTAATAAGAATTGGCAGCTGTCTATAGTAGTGACAAACACCAAAACGTTTTTACTTCTTTCCCTTATTTAAACGTCAAATTTCTCTAAAATTTCAAGAGAAAAATCGCTACACAAGCACAGATTAAGCCTCAATACACATTAGAGTACTTCTTACATATCGATCTTTGCTGTATACGACGTCAGAAGCTAAGACATCATGTTAGAAACGACTGAACATCCTCGTATCATAAGACGTCATTAGAAACGAAATTATAAACACGACCACGTCACGTTATGAAAATTGTTCTTCATTCTGTTGAAGACCAAAAAATAATCAGATTTCACCTCATTGTTCTGCAGAGGAATAAGAATACGTAGTTTATAATTTGTCAGAAAGGAGAAAATAAGAAATGACACAAAACTTCAAAACACACAAACATAAACTTTGTTTGTCACAGAGGGTACAAGTATGTACACCCTACCTACAAGTATCCGTCTCGTTGCCATAATATTATCACACCATATTCTTAAGCTACTATCAAACTTCAACCACGACATAGAAAAATAAGCATTTGCTATTAACTTTTCTGGATGTTTACATCAAGAACATTAGAAAATGCTGGATTTCTAACCCTTTGGATTAAAATCGAGTGAAAAAAGCACGAGTAAAAAGGTTACCGGCGATTTGTGAGGACGACCGATTCAAGAGATAAATAAGGTAGGAGAAGCAAGGTGCAATCTATCAACATGGGATGTACCGAACATTCGCTTTTTTATATTATCGTGGGAGTGAATGGATGCTAATGGAACATATATTGCATTGAAATGATTGCTCCTTATCAAGTCAATACTGCTTATTCTATCAAATTACTCCGATACAAAGTCACAAAAATCTGAGGGATGGAGGTCCTAGTTTACTAGAGGGCAGACTCAAATTGTCCGCGAATCTTTGCAGCACATTTTGCACGTTTTATCTCAAAACGTAAAATATATTTACATATAAACGTATATGACAAAGAAGCACTTAAAATTATTTTTAATCAGAATTATTAGAACCTACTTGGTAGTAACACACAACTGTTCTTAAGAAATCACTGAAGTAATTATGTTTCCAAAAATATAAAAAGCAATAATTGTAAACGATACGTTGAATAACTGCGAGTTTACAAATAACTCAATAGTACGGAAAATTATAATGCACGTACTTGTGAAATTTCTCTAAGTGCTTCGTTATCGTCGCAGTGCTTTCTGTTGTGTCGTCGACGATGAATAGGTGTAGAAACTAGAATTCGTTCTTCCAACTCGTACATCGGATCGCAGTTCAGTCCCTCTTTACAAGGCACAAAAACTGGAGCAGCACGCCTACAAAATAATGATATACTTGTCTTGAAAATAAACAAACAATAATGAAATAGCTTGAGATGAGCGATCTCTGCTAAAAGACTGTTGCTTATCTTCTCAGATTTTTCCGCTACCAATCCTATCGACTACGGAGGAATGGCGTGCTTGATTTATACTCACTCCTATTTAAAACTGATATGAGTCCAAAACGGTAAATTGAGGAAAGGAGAGACTATTAAGACTACATACATTATGGTGCCCGTTATTTCTCTCGGAAAATATCATTTTCAAATCAGAATTATTTCTTGCATTATGCATGAGTCACATTTGGCTCACATAAACAGTGACTCAAGGTATCGAATTTATGCCAACCACCTCAATCGATTGTAGGGTATTTTTTGTTGTTAGTGAGATGATACTCGGGGTTTATCAGTCATCTTAGAAATCTGTGTACTACAAACAATATCTAATCACAATTTCTAAGCGTTAGAAATGTCATTTTCAGAGACTTTTACAATGAATTTAATCTTTGATTTTAATTGTTTTAAATTTTGATTAGTTCAATTTATTTGATTTAATTTACCATGTAGTTACCGTTATCATGCGCTCACTGTATTTGAAATGTCACGAACACCAGCATAAACCTTATTGAGGAGGAGAATAACGAACTCTAAGAGAGCAATTATCGATGAATTTTAGAAAGAACCTGGCTAATACATGTGAGAAATCGATTCGAGCTGTGTACGGATGTCGTTTTATTGTAGCTAATGAATCAATACGTTCTTCAGGTGATGGGCATATAAGAAGACGCAAGAAATTGAGCAGATCAGTAGGCCAATGAGCAGGAAAGGGAACGTAGCTCTCGCGTATCATTAAGAGAGCCTAAGAAGAGAATTATAAATAAACTATTCATTGAAAGTAAAATTCAATGACAGATCACGAAAAAAAATAATATATTTTAAATTTTCAAATTTCATGCAAATACCAAGAGTGCAGATTGATTGAAATACATTATAGGTAGATCATCAACGCAAGCAAAAAGATCATTAGCAAACAAAATCGATGTTAAAAAATTAGCTACCTGTTCAGCGGTATAGTGATGACTAAACTCGTATGGTGTTCTACCTCTCATCATTTCATAAAACGTTACACCTAACGACCACCAATCCACTTTGAAATCATAGCCATCGATTAATCCTAACGCACATGCGTATACTTCAGGAGCCATATATGGACGAGTACCTAAGATATACAACTTCGTGCTGCAGTTATTCGTATTTTGATAACGGAGATATCATATCGATTATCTCATCCACCAACAATATAGTCATTGAATCAAATGTACTATTAACAACAACCAAAATAAAAATGATTCCTATATGTCAATCAATATGCATGTTTCGTGTGAGACTTTATAATATCACCGATAAGAGTATTTCTGATCTATCTTTTAGTTATTTGTTTCATCTTAAACGTCTTTTCTGTGATATACCGCTGTGATTTTGTATTTTATCACTTATAAAGTACGAATCGATTTACATTTTAGCACTCCAACATTTTTAAAGCGATAAAACAATAGAAAAAAGTTTGCTTAAGGAAAGAGTCAATGTCATAAAATGATAAATTTCAAATATTTACTGAAGCAACATAGCAATTTTTCAAAAATATCTTTTACTCCTTTTTTCCAAACAAGATTTTTTGAACCAGAATTTTTTACATAGTAAAGTTATGCACCCATACCTGAATAAGAAGTCGCAAGTTCATTGGCCTCAAGTTGTGTGGCCAAGTTGAGATCAGTCAAATGAGCATGACCTTTAATAAAAAAGAATTATAGATTAAAAACGATGTAAGCTCTATTAAGTATGTCTCTCTATTATTGACATGGAATAATCACACAAAAGAAACAGTGATTCATAATGATACAGTAATGTTACGGTAGCCGTAGAGTTTTCGTTTATATTGCCTTTTAGCTAATAATGAACAAAGCATTTTCATCAAAAAAATCTTAACGTATAATTAGACTCTAATAGATCCTGACAAGTTTACAGATAGCATTCAGTCTTTAGAGCTATTTGAGGTTGAAGTAATACATATTATTCAATACGAAACAGCTCTAGGATTTTTCACTCTTTTTGAGGTGCACCACTCATCCAACTTGATCGTAATATTGTGCCCATAAGTGAATGCGAGTTAGGCGTATACAGTGACTGTTCCATGTTTAACCTAATATGCAAGCCCGAATAAGGTTCGTGGTAGCCATAAAGGGCTGACCACGGGCGCCATCCGGTAAATTGGTACCAGAGAAATTCAGGTGAGCTAAATAGTGACTGGATGCAGAGTGATCAATTCAAAACATTGTATAGATCACGTTCGCATTCAATCACCTTCACAATGTCAGAGCTTATCAATACAACTTGATGTATCAAGCTGAATGAATACAATCTTTACTTTTTTCTTGATGTTATATGCCGTGAGTTAGAGGGAATTTGTTTAGACTTCACGGAACTCATAACATAAAATAGTTATTTTATCGTAGTATTCAACGTATTAGGAACCTTGTTCATCTAATAAAATATTCTCCGGTTTGATATCACGATGTATAATTCGTTTTTCGTGTAGATATTCGATTGCCAAAGATATCTCGCACATATACAGTTTTGACCTAAAACAAATTGAATGGCTAGATCATTTTTAACCAAAGAAAAATATTCTCTGTTCTAACCTGTCTTCGGCAAATTTTCCCTGCTGATTTAAATGAAATCGTAGATCACCGCCAAGTAGGAGATCAGTCACCATATACATGTAATCACGGTCATGAAATAATAAGAAATCATAAAACAGATCTAAAATCTTCCCAAAGATTAAGGAGTTCATTTACGAACTATCAGCATATGCGCTTGAATATACTAAAGCATACAAGTTCGCTCCGTTAAGTTCCTAAAAGTATGCAGCATCTATGTGCTTCAAATTGAATAAGACTATCTATGCATTAAATTGTGTTCCGAAACCGCCTCACTTCCTCTAGCACCCAATACCATTACCGTCAAATTTCTGAGGGCAGGAGGTTACAAATCACATGTGTTTCTCGTATGATGACGTATTAACACATATGATGTCTAACCTTTAGAAAAGAAAAAGTCCCAAATCCAAATGGAGGATGTCGCGAACACTGGTTCTGACTAATAGGGGTAACCGAAAAAACTTGTGATTACTGCTCAAGACACTCCTTAAGTTTACTATAGATACTGTTTACGAAGACTATCATTATGCGCATATCAATGACCTTGGATGGGCACAATCAGTTGGATGACCAAACTTCAGAGAAGGTTTCTTCTGTATGGACTGCATCTAAAGCGTCACATGGTTATCAATGTTTATCGCGAGTATTATATATCTTCCGTAAACCAGAATGTTTACCCGTCATACGAGCCGCACACTAGATGATTGCTAATACACTTGCAGCAGTAATACCGAAGGATGCTACTTTCTCATAGATCTCTAACTGTACTCATACGGAATGATGTTGGACAGCATTATATTCTATCAGGCACACTGTTTACTCTAACCTTATAGTGAATAAAGCATTATAGCACGTGTTCGTGTCTAGCATTGACCATTTGCATTTGCAAATTCTCAGGATACGAATTTAAACTCATTGAACGCGTCTCACGTAACGTCATTACGCTTGAAGGAATACACCACCATAGGCGACTATTGAGTGCGAGAGAAATGAATAGAAATTATGCTAGAGCACCCACTGCCAGTGACGTCAGGCAGCACAAATCTATGCCTTTTAAATGATTTTTTTAGAGAATAAGTCCTACGTATAATCTATATGTGTATGCTCTGATAGAAGCTTACTGTGTTTGACAATATCATATTTGTACTGTTCGACTTAACAAGATCATTAATCGATTATTGTTAACATTGTTAAGAAGCAGTACCTGAAATGTATACCACAGATTGACGATAAACGGATGTGATATTCTACGAAGAAAGCTAAGTTCACGAAGTACATTGAAAGCGACACCCTTAAAATATTCTGTCTTAAACCCTTAAAATATTCTGTGTAGATGATACCAATGGATTAAGTATGTGTTATACTGCGGCGCTGTTATGTGGGCGTGGGAAAATCTTCAATGCCGCATGGTACTTTGAGGTAGTAGAGTTCTTGCTTGACTTTATAGCTTACCTTTGTAATACACCGTCTTTTACTCATGTATTTAAGCGCGAAATATTTTTTTGTCGAACGTTGTTGTACGATACAAACCTGTAATTTAATAGTATTAATCAATTTAACAAACTCTTTCGATAGAACTCTCGCTTGGTCTTTTTATATGACTTTTCGCGCAGCTGTATTAAGCAACACCTCATTGAAACACAAAAAAAAACAAGCAGATCTCTTCAGATTACGAATCTTTCATTCATTATTCCTTTATTCCCTCACGTATTCCTCCTCTTGTAAAACGTATGTAAATGAACATGAAGAAAGAGTGCATAAATGAAATCAATAATAAACGCAGGAAATAGTAAAGAGGCATCATTTCATATAATTTCCGTAATGTTGTAACGTAACCACTCATTTTTCAACTCATAAAGTAAGAAGCAGAGGGATCAAATTTTTACAATCGGGAAAGTACTTTAATTGATTTCTACATACTTTTATCGATTTCTTCTCCGGATATTTTTGAGGACATCCCTTTCCTTAAGTTTCAGGAAACAAAATCTCATAAGTCACTAACATACATCACTTAAATAAGGATCGTGTTACGGCATGCATAACTATTCGTGTAATGACCAGTTATTCAATTACACGAATGCATTGGCATAAAAGTAGTGATGAGATAAACTTTGGCGCTAATCAATCCCTTGTGGCATTCGTGCTCTACGCAATATCGTGGAGGTGATTGAATGCCAGACTGGTCCATACAGCGACTTGAGTGGACCACAGTTTTGAGTACAGTTTTATCTCACCCAGATTTCTCTGGAAACAAATTATTCACCCCGGAGGGATGGTGGGCTTAGTAGGCTTGAGCCTCGCGAACCGACTTGGACCGGTGCATTATGGCGACACAACAACTGCGACGCGCTTCCCTCCGAAGAAGACGCTTTTTCTATGATAAAAAAGAGAGAAACAAAAGAAAAATTGAAAAAGAAAGATGATCGTAAGGACCTTGCCGAACGCTCCCCTGCCAATACTGCGAATAATTGAAAAGTGGGCTAAACATGGTGGAGAATCGGTGGTGATGGTCGGCCGCGGACCGCAGCACCAATTTCCCATACGCGAACTTCATAGAACGACCTCTGTAAATGTGATGACGTTCTTCAATGAAATTTCTTGAAGAAAAAACCACTTCGTAGATTTGAGCAGCTAAAGACGAATAAACGAGTGAGGTTATCTTACAACAGAAAAAAATTCGAGAATATAATACACGAACGTATAATTTTCAAAAAAAATTATCTCGACACGTTATCGATACACGTGAGTAAAGCACGGTGTAATTTGATCTACCTTGCGAATTCACATGATCTCGTGGGAATTTGAAGTGGCACTAAAATTAAATGATAATTGAAAAATTCTGAATTCAAATTCAGAAATTGTAGCAGATTTTTTTCTTATCGGGAAAAAAAAATTCTTACAAGACGGTAATCATTAGAATTTGTTCTAAATACTAAAATCGTTCACGTTTTCACGTCCAGAATCCTCTACTGCTTAATAAAATGCATTCTGTGTGAAACGAAAATGATGAATAACATAGAAATAGATATCCCTAATGATGCTGAGTCAATTGGAAATCTCGGAACCTCAGGCGTGTCTATTGTTATAAATAAACTATTGTCTCGTTTGAGGTTTCAAGTGTTGCGATTGACTCAACATCATTAGGAATATTAAAACGAAACCAATATAACGTTCCATGATTGATAGAAAATAAATATAAATCGGTATAGAAATAAATGGCGACCGTAACATGTCATCTTCTTCCTCGCAAACAACTCTTTACGTAGAGCAATCAGAATCGACCGTTTTGCTGGGAAAATTTGCCTTTCTCAAGATAAATATCGGTAGTAATAAGACTGCTGAGATGCTGCTTTGAAGTTTTTTGTTGTTATTTTTCACTATTTGATGACTGGGAAAACAAAAAAGAGCATGAAGATTATGAGAGTTCTGTTACTATTATGAGGGTAGCTGAATGTTTTGTTCAAACAAAAACATTCGTCAATAAAGATGGAGTTAGTTGTCACAGCGTCAACAATGTTGGAATTGATATGACAGGAGATGAGTGCGCAAGAAGTACTGATGGTATATAGCAATCATTTTTCAAAGTAATAAACAAACACGTAAATAACAAGAGAGAAATTGTTTGTGACAATTTGATAGAGTATTCAGATTAACGTGGGATGGTAGCAAACATGGCGTCGTTATGGACAGCTGGAAATTGCACGCAGGCAAGTCCGACCTCCTTTCATTCCGGATTGATCAAAAACTCTGTAGACGGTGAATTGATATCAAAATGATCTGTAAGAATAAGGAATACTGAACAGGAATGTATCGAATCACTTTCAAAATACCAATATTAATATGGATGCATGTCGTATTCCATTCCGAATAGATAAACGACATGACCGTTTTCATTTATCCTTCGGCTTGAATTCTCACGATGAACAGAGAACGGTAGAAAGAGTGTGGCTTTCAGGTGAGGTAACAAGGTGATAACAAATTAAAAATGAACAAACAAACAAATCTCACGACAATCTTAAATACTCAGGTTCGTACAGAATCAATATCATTGGAAATCGATCAATTTTGAATTATGGAGATGAAATCATATAAAGAAGTCGAATATTCCAGAAGTGATAATCAGTAATTATGACATATTTGCTCGTAGACACTTAAGATACAATAGATTAATAATCCCATAAAAACTCAATCCACCAAACAGCGATAACTTGTAGATCAAATTAAAATGTGCGTAGATCAATAGCTAGATTCTTAAAATGATCATTTTCATTTTGGGCAGAGATGAAAAAGAAAGCTTTAATGCATTATAATCTATATAAACTTAAGAATGTAATTATTGGAAACACAAAATCAAACGAAAAGTCTTGAAAATTGATTTTTGAAAATTAACAAAGCAAGAGGAAATCTGGTTGGAAGTAAATGAAAAAACTTATGCAAATTTGCAGTCTCCTTTGTTTAAATATTTATCTAAGCAGAAAAGAGCTTTAAGTGAAAAACAATTCTTAATATTGAGTGAAAAATTTTTAAAAAGTACAAATAAAAATTATGCACTTATAAATGTCGATGCGTTTATTAACTAATTTATTTCATCATTATCATCTTATCAGTCTATTTTCTTCTTCAACTTCCTAAAAATTGAAGAAAGTAGACTGATAAGATGATAATGATGAAATAAATTAGTTAATATCGTAGATCACAACCAAGTAGGAGATCAAACACCATGTACATGTAACTACGGCCATAAAATAATAAGATATTATGAAACAGCTTGTAAACGTCGTTGAATGTTATTGCTATTGTACTTCATGACACTCCTCAAGGTACCTCATTACATCCAATGACGTAAATATACAATATAAATATTTGATTAAAATATAAATAGTAGCTTTAAAAAGTGAAGAAACGTTTCTGTTTACTATAAGATAATAAGATAAGATAATTGTCGGCGTTGATCAATCCCTTGTGGTGGGATGCGCCCCCGCATTCATGTTCAACGTGATATCGTGGAGGGGGTTGAATACGTAACCGGTCTATACATGAACTGAGTTGGCCACTCTTTAACAAGTCCGG
>KN716155.1:105734-142440 GCA_000816705.1 Dictyocaulus viviparus | reverse complement strand
AAAGTGCAAATGTCCTGATCCATAAAAGGTCATAAGTTCGATATATTTCTGGAAATGATCATAAAAAGGTCGTAATTTCGATATGCCTCTGAAAGGGATCATAAAGGTCATAACTTCGATGTGTTTCTGGAAATGAACTTAGCTAACGAACTAAGAAGGACATTATTTCCTCATACCGAAGTCTCCCCCCTCCCTATATAAGAAGTTACGGTAGACATCTCCTCCATACTCTCACTCATGACTCAACCCAATCTGCTTCCACCATTGTCATTAAACTCGTTGTCGTTATATCATCATATTACAAATCTCGTACAATTGTTAGTGTTAATTCTATTGTGCTAGTTCTTGATTTATCACTGTTGTAATCGTGATGTAATACTTTTGTGTATTGTTTGAATAAAGGTTTAATTACCCAAGTTTGAGGTTCCATTACATCAGTTTGAGGCGAGCAGTACAAAAAGACCCGCGTGGCAAACTACTTACGGCGAGCGTTAAGATATTCACTGCTATTGACACCACTGCGATCGGCACATCGGCCACTACACAACGTCTAGTGCATTGGCCAAGCGTCCACTACAATTGCATTTGGATAATAGTGAGCCGATGTCAAAGCTAATGTTTTTACCGTTCATATATTCTCATTAAATTGAACAGCTTTTCGAGAATAGAAATAGATTCATTGAAATTTCTATTTAAAAATATCCGATATTGTATGATTCCTAGACCAAATGCTTCTTATGAGAATAGTGATCATTGTTTCACAATGAAGTAGCACTCTACATTTAATTTACATGGAGGAGGAAATTCGAAGCTCTGAACTACTTCTGCAAACCACGATCATAAGATGCAGCCGCACATGGCAAAGTAATTAAAGTTTAGGTGAACCAGGCACGTGATGCTTATAAACGATGATCGACGAATACAAGCTGTAAGCGATTGAATTCTACTAGGACGTCAAATGCATTGTAGGAACACCAACCCGATGAGCAGACCTCTTCTTGTAAGCTCTGAAAAGGCATAATGATAATGATGGTAATTACGATACTCATCGAATTCCTAGGGCAAAGAGAACCCATAGCACTTGATAGGGATCAATGGAAAAAACTATGATCCTCTCGACTCTGTCGATAACGAACGAGAATCCAAGTGACATAAACCTAAGAAACCGAAAATACCAATCCTTCATCAAAGTGCTTCACTTCTTGTCCATTATGTTTAATTTGATATATTCGATAATACAGTATCTTAGCGAAAAAAATCTACTATAACAAGACCAAAATCTTGAATTACTGTCAACAAATGACGGCTTACAACTGCTTCGGTGATTCCAAGCAAATATACTGCTGACATAGTCAGTCGGATAATACCTAGCAATAATATTCAATAAATATAAAATAATAATGCACACGGGATTTACGGGAACGCTTTACTACACAACTTTTTGTCCAATAAGTTATCCTATAAGTATAGCAACATCGTTGTTACTGTAGAGAATACTCTCTCGAGTAATCTCTACCTTATCATTTGAATTATATAAAAAGTAGATACAAATCATGTAATTATATTGTTGGCCTTTCTCTTAATAGTCATACGGAAATGTCCTAATTCATGAAGGTTCATAGTTGTTTTGACGTCCTGCTTAGCCTGTGATACTGACATACATTGTTTACACGTCTCTATTCTCCGCCCCTCCCTATATAAACAGTTACCGTAAACATCTCATCCATACTCTTTACTCATTACCTCCAACTCGATATCCTTTTACCTTTACTATTGAATTTGTTGTCGCTATTTCATTATATCACAAGTTTCATACAATCTCAATGATTCATGACGTATTCCTTCTATCTTCATATATCATCCTCACCAGTTGTATCTGATTAATAATTGCTATCTGATTGAATAATCACACCCTTACAAATCCTATTATGTATGTTCTTCATTTATCGTTATGATAGCCTTCATGTTATATTTTATGCTTTTTTTTTGTATAAAGGTTTAATTACCCATGTTTGAGGTTCCATTACGCAAGTTCGAGGCGAGTAGTACGAAAGACCCGCGTGGCAAACTACTCACGGCGAGCATTAACTACACTGATTCCAATACAATTTCGGCACATCAGCCACTACACTGCAATTGGTACATTGGCCAAGCAATCACTACAAAACTAGTGCATTGGCTAAGCGTTCACTACAGTTACTGAGTAAAAACTAAGCACATGTTTTGTCATTATTTATATTTTTTCTTTCTTTTTTATTCATCGTAGATATTATTAACACACGCATTTTCTAGCTTTTAATTTTTACTTTTAATAGAAAATTACCCTCATTATTTATACATATTTTATTATGAATGTCAGTGAAAAGCAAATGCTACAATTCCTGCAAAGGAATGGAAATAGACGAAACTGGGGACAGCTAGCTGGGCGAAGAATCACAGACAAACACCTGAACACAACAAATAGGAACTACCGCACAATACGAAAAAAAAATCAAACCGTTACAAGAAAGCAATGTACTTAGTAACCATGTGGTCATATCAGGACAATGTCTACTACGACTTAGTCGAAATCGAAGCAAAAATCAATTCTTAGTAAATAAATCAATAATTCTGAGCATCAGGAATCAGTTTTTTGCCATTATTGTAGCAAAACAAATATAATTGTGGATACATCGCATATATAGCAAAACGTAGAAACGCACCGCTGTAGAAATGACGTTTATAAATTGTGCGTAAAATTAGTAAGAATGGGGTATAAAGTGTTCTCGGAGCGATAGATGTGAAACTAATCCATGAGCAACGTAAGAAAAGTTGCGAGGTAGACATTATTTTCTGCCTTCATCTAATATGTGAATATGAACGAATGAAGTTGGAAGAAGGTTTTCTTTGCTTCGCTTGATCGCAGCAGGCGTCGGACGCTTAACACTTGAAAAGTTGCTATACTACAGAAGAAGATTTTTAAAAAATTGTAAATTAAATCAGTAGCTAATCTTCACCTTTATCTTCTTCCCTGAGATGACTTGTTTTACTTCTTCAGCTGATAGAGTTTCATATTCCAATAATGCCTCCGCCAACAGTTGATGCTCTTTCTGAAATCAATCACATTATTATTTCAAGTCAAACAGAATGCCATAGGACCCTTTAAAAGAATCCATTACCACACTTTTTTTTGCACAAATTGACAGATAAAGTAGAACACTAATCAATTCAAACAAGATCAGGTTTAAAGAAATATCATCTGGTAGACAATGATAGTTTGGTAGTCACTGCCATTCATCCAAATGATGTTAAATAATGGAGAGCAATCGTATATATATATATATATATATGTACATAAGAAAGGATAAGAAAAGCTTTTTCTTTGATCAATTCCCTTAAGAGATGCACCTACACACTCGTGTTCAACGTGATATTATGGAAGTGGTTGAATGCGAGCTTGTTGACTTCAACTATAACCATAAGACTATAAGTGAAGCATTGAGTGCTCGTAGAGCAAGGGCCTCGGTAGTGTAATGGATAAGCACGGCAGACCGGATATCTGTAAGTGCGGGTTCGAGTCCTGCCTGAGGTTCCGAGTTTCGCGGCCATCTCAGCACAACTATGGACAATATAATATCATTGCAAAATAAAATAAAATTACTAATATGTCTTGTTGACTTCAGTTGAACATTTTCCACGAAATGTTGTTTTGATTATCTTATCCAAATACCTCTAGTACCAATTTACCGACATCGCAGTGGTGGTAAGCCTGGTAGTGTCTAGGGGCGGACGTGAACTGATTCGAGCTTGTTTGTCACTACTGTAACACCCGAATCATATACTACATCGGAAGACATCTCAACAAATGCACGGCAATCTGAGCTGAGCATGGTTTGACTGGCTCACTTACAGCTATGATTTCGAAATACACCTAATTCTACAATGATCAAGTTCATTTTTATTTGAATTAAGTGTTTCTATGAGTACAACACCGAATCCCGAAAAAGATAAAATCACTTAGATGATACGTACGGCCATCATTGCACAACACGTTGAACGCTAGACACCTAGTAAAAATTATTGATACGATGTTTGGTTTATTTCTTGTAGAATAAGGGAACCTCTTATGAGCCTTTTTATACACAATAGTGGCAAAAAATGAAATTTTCCCGCTCTTTGCGACAAAAATAGCACTTGAAATAGGTATTGCCGCATTTATTTTACATTTCAATAAACATTATAGAACATACGCGATGTTTGAGTAGAATATCCTTGGCTCGTTGATAGCTATCTTGTAAAACTTGGTTGATTTCCCGATCGATTGCTTCAGCTGTTTGTGGACTTATATCACTAACTTTTACTAGTAATGCTGATGACGTATCGTCCGCGGTGAAATCACGCAACCCAACCTAAAACAGACTAATACATATACAAAAAAAAACAAGGTAAAACTCTACATGAGAGAAAATTGTGCACAAAATGACAAATTGTACAAGAATCGGAGAAAAATCAAAATACTTCACGCAACTTATCGCTCATCCCAAACACTTTGACCATCTGCACCGCTAACTGTGATGCTTTTTTTAAATCATCAGCAGCTCCAGTTGTTATCTAAATTTATTGAGCAATGCATTCGTTTCGAATAAGTTATTAATATGAAGCATACGATGTCTGCCATAGAATTAACAAAATCACCATGTCTTCTCCGAAAATAATTTCCTCTGCAACTCTCCCACCCATCATAACATCTAAAGCTGCTAGCAATTGACCTTTTGTCAACTGATATTCGTCCTTTTCAGGCAACATTGCTGTATGACCAAGAGATTGTCCACGAGGAATAATAGTAACCTCAAATAATAAAAAAAACTCAAGAAACCAAACGAGCATCACGGAGAACTTCTTTCTCAACAAATAAAACAATAAGATAAAAATTTTTGGTAATTCAATCGAGTTATTAAAGGCAATGAAAAGTGATGTTAAGGATACCTTATGGAGTGGAGTAGCATGTTTCGTGTATAGTGAGACCAATGTATGTCCCGCCTCATGATAAGCAGTGTTTCTGTTAGCTTCTTCATCTGGAATTCTTCCACCAGTGCGAGCAGGACCCATAAGTACTCTGTTGAATAATATATACTAATATAATTTAACTATTTATTTAATACTTAATTGAAGGCGATTCTACCGAAACATTAGCCTGTTTATGTTGTATTATCTTTTCAATAAAACACTGTTTAAAGACCTCGAGTATTGCTAAACAAAGTTACAGTCAAGATATTCAACCATAATTTAAATGAAAATAAACCACCTGTCTTTGGCTTCATCTAAATGAGCCATTGTAACTTCAACTGCGGATTCTTTAGCAGCTTTCAAAGCAGCTTGATTCACCATATTTTCTATATCTGCACCAGTAAAACCAGTAGAACCCTTAACTTTAATTTAATGTATCTTACAATATCGCAATGATTAATCTGATATGTTAAGAAACCTTCGCCAATGTTCTTGGATCTACATTAGGTGAATGTATAATCCTTTGGAGGTAGAAGTTGAAAATGTCAATGCGACCAGCTAGATCAGGTTTTGGAACAGTCACGCGGACGTCAAATCGTCCGGGGCGAAGCAGAGCCTGCAATTAAGCATAGTTTTCCTAATAAGCAATTGACCTAAGAAACAATATTTTACTTGTCTAAATCATCCACTCGGTTCGTAGCAGCAATCACAATGACACCTTCGTTTCTATTGAATCCATCCATCTCACTATAAAATGATTGCTACTTAACTACAATAAAAATTATTCTAGTACCCCAAAGGAAATTCAAACCTTAGTAATTGATTGATTGTTTGATTAGCATATGGATGTATGCTGTTAGAAACACGTTTAGAGCCAACGCTGTCGATTTCGTCGATGAAAATAATACAAGGCGCTCTGAAGCCAAACACTTACGCAAATGAATTGAAAATTTAAAAAAGGAAACCGTTTGAATTAAATACCTTGATTTAGCCTTATCAAAAAGATCACGAACTCGACGAGCCCCCTGGCCCACCAGCACTTCATCAAATTCCGACCCTGATGTATGGAAAAATGGCACCTAAAACGAATTTAGAGGCATGAAAATTCTGACTTCCTGTTGACAACTATAATCATAAGGCCATGCAAAATAATAACTGTTCTGTTCTCCAACCTGTGCTTCACCAGCAATTGCTCTAGCTAAAAGTGTCTTTCCTGTTCCTGGAGGCCCTACTAGTAGCACGCCCTTAGGAAGTCGACCACCCAGGCGAGAGTATTTCTCAGGATCGCGAAGATACGACACAATTTCTTCTACCTCTAATTTAGCCTCATCCATCTGCAAAACCGACGGTTATATAGTTCACAACAGAGGAAAAAATATTAGGACACTAAAGCAGAGATAAAAATGTAATTCATAAGACTTGTAATAGAAAAATACAAAAGCACAAGAAATAAAACCATAGAAGTGACTAAAAGTACATTTCGGAAAAAAATACAAATTCACATGATAATGTGATTATCGCGATAATCACAAGACATTCTACTGTGCTATAATAAAGACTTAATAAAATATTACTAAACGAAATAAATCTTCATATTACTGTCATTGTATCTATAGATTCTTTATAATATTATCAAAACACACCCCTCGTACATCGTCGAATGTTACTTGTACATCCTCAGGTTTCACTTCTTGTGTGTTCGAGAAGAAGAGAGATCCAAATTGACGGTCGCCTATTCGAACACGAATAGCTAGAGTAAGCCTTAGCTACGTACAAAAAAGAAATAAGTAAAAATTATAGAAAAGAAAAATACTACCAAATAATTAATAACCAAGATGATTATAAAGAGACAATTATATGTAAATCCACTCTTTATATTTATAAAACAAACCTCCAGACAGATATCCAATAAAGATACATGCAGCCAAGAATATGTAGAAACGAGTAAGAGTGCTAGATTTTTTTGGTGTATGAGCTGTTGTCTTGGATGCTAGGAGGCCCTTGACAAATCCTTCCTTAAAGCAAAATTATTCCTGATTTACGGTGTGTTGTATAACCTTTCATATATTACGAATACATATTTACAAAAAAAAGTACTAACAGTGTATGTCTTTTGTTGCGATTCAGGTAATTTTTTCAGTTCAGAGTCGTATTGATTCCAACTGTCTATCACACTCTCCTTTCCTTTCTTATTGACACCAAACATATTAGTAAAAATATTCCACCTATAAATCAAATATCCTCGGAAAATTACGAAGACAAAAATACCACTAACGTTTTTTTTCCACCAGTTTTCAAACCAACACCGCTAACACCAAGATTTTCAGCCCGTTTCGTTCTGAAGCCTCGCTCCTGGACAACTGGAACATTGCAATATCAAGATTGGTACATCTTAGTCTTATAGATATTACGAATAAAAGTCGCATTACTTCTGATTTTCTTGCCTACTTAATACAATATACATCCAACTTTATAAAACCCGCCATATTTTAGAATTTCCTAGAATGGTTAACCTCTTAACCTCGGCATTTATCGATTGTCTTAATTTTTGTCTAAAGAGTTTCGTAATAAATCAAAACAAATCATAACCTAATGAACATTATCGCTTACATCCATTTCAATTGACAAACGACATTTGGTATTTTAAAGTAGCTCACTAGTTATGTTTGAATTTCAAAATGGGAATTTTCTTTGTTTGGGTTATAGAATGCGAAAAACCTATTTAGCATGTGGATCAAATGAATAAACTCGATTTATACTCCTAGATGATTCTATGACACAATTAGCGATCATAATTACACAAAAAGCGTGGTGATTCTCAGGAAGAATTCAAATCCGAAAATATGCACATACAGTTACATCTTTAGCTACTTTGCTTACTAAAGCTAGATTAACAATGAATTCCCGATACATTAGAATATGAATTTAAATCTATAATCAACGGCTCGACACATTTATATAGGTTTAGAGAAAATATGACTCACCTACAACTCCTGTTCTTGGATTAATAAATACAGAAATCTGACCATTAAGAGAGATCTGAAACCGATCGCGACGAAAAGCTCGACGACTAATAAATGAAAGTGATTTCTCATCTGCAATTCAATAAATTATATGCAAAACTTGACGAACAGTAAGTTTGAACGGAATGAAACAGACTTATCAGAGTGGTCAAATTTTTATGCCCGATCCCTCTTGCTACAGCTAAATACGAATTTAAATAGCGAGACTGATTTACAGGCTTTCTCAGCACTGAAATTCGATTGGATTGAATTCGATGGACGTTCGATTGGAATCACCAACACAATTATGATGAAAAAAGTTTAAAATAATTATAAAGAAGGATGTTAGGATCTGGTTTTTGAACTAATTTCAAAAGGACTTATAACCAGTATTGATAAACAAATATTGAAACATTTGACCTAATTAAGGGTAGATTACTCACAATTGCGTTGATAGGATGGACCAAGTTGAAAAGTATATCCAAGACTGCTCCATGTTCCAAGTCCATTTATTGCCTGCATTCTGAAAACATATACCTCCACATCAAAGAATTGAAACGGGGCAACGACAAACTCGACGGGAGATTCAGAACAACCATCTACAACAACCAGTATCTACAGGTCGAAATCCAATGCCGAAAGTAGTATGCGTAATACTAGCAATGATTAATCTACTTTTAGAATAGTAAACGAGAACTATCTAAACAGAAAATTAAGAAATAAGAAATAGAACCAATTACATCAACGCAGCGAACAGTTCTTGAATCTTGGGAATATTGATATGGCTAGTTACACAAATAATTAAGATTAGGGTTTTACATTAAATACATTACACAACACCAAACACCAATAACAAGAAATTGCTCAAACTGTTCCCCATTAATCTCGACATTTAAATATAACAAAAAAGAAGATTACAACTAAATCTTAAGCGACAATCATTCCTCATAATTCTGTTACTTTGCTATTCAAAATCATCTCAGATCTAATCGCTAAATGGAAACATAGACGAAACAGGTTTCACTAGAAAAAAAATTAGATTGTTGCAAAGTAGTACCTTTTTAGAACGTGGTAGTTGTAACCACGCACTCCATTGACGACTACAACAGATGGCAAGCACGTAACAAACACTGTTTTTACGCTTTATTACGAAAAAAGAGAGACAACATTAACTTTGATTCTTGGGTATTTACTGGCTCCGTTTTCGCACAAACTATACAACTATATTATAACCAATGCTCTTTATAATCTTTAACATGAGCACACGCATAGTAATAAAACTCATGCACACTTGTTGTATTATAGCATACAGAATGGCCCACAATAACAAAAGGCATCTTCAAACCCCTCAAAATACCGAAATATATTCATGTTAGGAAAAATTACAACATACTCTCAGAATTTCCGTTCCATCACATAACATAGCCCAAGGTGAAATAACAATTGGAGAACACCAAGCACTATACATTATCGCTAGCGTAACAGTTTTATGTATATGTATATAACAGCGAACAACAAGGTCATTTCAAGAAATAACCACCTGGGAGCCTCAACATTCTTCGCATGAAATTGGAAGATGGCTAACATTTAAACACAAATATAAATGCAGTCCTCCACAGAGCAGTGAACTCAAAAATGTAATTTACAATTATCATTAAAGCAATCAAAGAGTAAACGAAGTAATAAATCACATAGCATTTCATAGTAAATTGTGGTAAAGGATTTATATTGCTGGAATCATAAGCATACACCGGCAACAGCGTTTCAGCGGATAAAAATACACGGAGATGAGGTCAATATTAGAGGATCTACTTATCAAAACAACAAGAAAGTTATGAGAACTTTGAAACACGTTCATATATCTTCTCTTTCAGCATAGACCGTTTAAGAACATTATGCAACGAGAAGACTGAGAGCGAGATGGTTTCACAAGAAAGATCAAGCCTCAGAGATCCTGGAGACTAAACATGTTCAATTGTATTAATGATCTTTATTTTAATCATACACGCTGTCGTGTTAACATTAGTAATCATCGAGGCCGCTGTAAAGGCTCTCGCCCACTTTGAAATTGCCCAGATCGATCATACTGAGCCCGTTCAGCATCACTTAAAGTGTTGCCTAATAGAGGCGCCAATTCAACTCCATCAACATCGGAACCGTCATCCGATTCAATCGTTGGCATTTCGTGGCGTTTCCCCTATAAATAGAAAGCATCAACTACAGCACTATAAAATAATTAACGATTCGGACGTTAATTTTACTTCGAAATACAACCGCTCCTCCTTTGCAAGACGCAAATGTCTCTTGGCTACACGAGTCTCCAGACGAGTTTCATCACAACAATCAGATCCTATCTCATGCTGAGTCAATTCAACGAATTGGTCTTGAGGAAGTTTTCGCCACGTAGGAACCTCGATATCCTGGATAGAAATATTTGGTGGTAGCATGAGAACAGATTTGTTGATGATACCTACAGCAACGTAAAGCAAAACAGTACCGAGTACTTAGGCATTTCCAGTTTCACCCTAAAGAAAGAATCCAAACTTTCGTCAGACTCAGAATCTGATTCAACTCCTAGTAGACGTCTTGTCCGCCGACGTTGCTGAAAGACAATCTAGTGCAAGAAAGCACACGTATAGTCGGAAAATCCATAAAACACAGTACCTTTTTTCGGTTCCTAGCTCGTCGTATTTCATGTCTTCTTTTTTCACTGTAACCACAGATCGTGAAGGACTAAAACGAGTTCCAAGCCAGATTAGATTGAATGTACTTTTGTCATATAGTTAAAACATTATTGAAGGAGCGTCTAAGCTGAACAACCTTATCTTTCCTTTCATCATCACTTTCTTCTAAAGAGGAAGTGGCAGTCGAAGAAACTGAACTTCTTTCAACGATGCGCATTTTTTTTGATTTCGAAACTGACTGCACTCGATCACCGTCATCTGTATCGTCAATTTGCATTGTGGTACATCGTCGTCTCTCTTCGGAAATGAAATCCTTGTTTAGCCAAATAGGAACATCCACTCGAGAACGAATTGAGAACGCTGGAGCTGTTGATATCAACCTTGCGAATGCCTCCATATATCGCAAAGGAGGGCAGTTCACTAAATGCAAGCAATTTCAATTTCGATTTGACATTGACATTTAAAAATCTAATGCAACATTTGCAAGTGATACCGTGTTTCAGATCTAATAAGCAAGCGCCACTAGAGCTATGCGGTGTCCCCCTGAGTTGATAATTATCAGATCTAAAATTTGTTACATTATTTTTTTATTTACTTGCTGAATTGAATAAATACGAAACCTCAAATGGAATGTATAACGAGCTCTACGGTTCTGCGTATACCGCATTTCCAGTGGTCGGATTCTTGCACAGGAAGTAGTTACATGTGATGAACACGATGGCTCTTGATCATCCGCACAGAGAAAACCGTCCAAGTCTTCGATCTATTATGAAAAGATTTATTGGAAAGAAATTTTTAACCATAATTCAAATGTTTTCACAGTGTTTTAAACAGTGCTTCAATACATTTAGTTCTATCTATAATCAGTTGCACTACCATTTAAACATGAAATGGGTGAGTAGAGCATAATAAATGTTACCACCAACGTATGTACGCCAAATCTTACGTGCTATTTTGAAAACGAAGAAATAGTTGTGCTAAATTGTAAAGCGAATTGCTACGAGTTAACTAGGACTGAAATATTATTACGACTGTTCGTGAAAATAGAAGAACAGTTGCTTCAAGGTCATCATTCGTCAGCTAAAATCGTAGAGTTAAGACATGTACGTATGAAAAAGTACAAAACTCCTACATGACGGACAGCATTTTCAATTTCCACTGCATTTTTAGCCATCTCTGCACTCACGACAGCTTTAACTTGACTCCACTTCAGAGCGACTGAATCCACTCTGTAATCAAAACATCACAAGTATCCTAGCTTTATCATAGCATGGATTACCATAGTGAAACATGTAACGTACTTCTCTTTGATTTCAATATCAGAAAGATCAGTGCTGTCATCATATTCTTGATTTGGGACATATCGACTAGGCCTTGTGAGTTGTGACTGTGCAGGTCGCTTTTTTATGTTTTTTGTCTCGTCTTCCCCATAGATCCTTGTTAACATATGACGCGGCATCTTGTCTTCGGCAGTGGCTTTCAGCCGCCTGGCAGCCACAGCCAACTGTGTTGGCGTTTGGGACTCGAACTTAAAAAGATGTACAGTGAATTCGCTCGCTTTTTTTTAACGCTGAAATAACGCTTGCTTTAGATGCACCGCTTTTCCTCGACTGAATTTTTTGTGACAGACAGTTACGAAAGTCATTCAAAAACCATTGAATTATGATTTGTTTTTATGTAAACGTTCTTCTATCACAAATATAAACCTATTAAAACAGAAAGGAAGATATTAACTTGATAGTTCAAGATTGTCGCTATTGAAATAATAAATAAACTAACACCAGAAACAAAGAACTTGAAAGCATTTCCTTCTTTTCCTTTAATTATCTTGTCCACAACCGTTTTCCTTCTGGTAACCTCCACTTCCCTACGCGAGACATTCGGTGGAACTAATGGACCACTGGAAAAAATATATTTGCGCAACAATGCATAGTTAATTAGCCTAAGAGAAGCTAAGAAGTCAACAAAACGAACTTTAAAAAAGGACAACATAAAAGCTCTAACTTACGAAGCTCCTGCAACACCAGTAACATTCTGTATAGTTGATTGAATTTTACCTCCACAACTTGGGGAAGACAAAGCTGAGCAAGCTGCAAATTATAAGGACACAAATGGTTTGACGTTAAAATACAAATGCACAATAATAAATGCACAAACAAAAAATAGTAAAGGATGAGACAGGATTAGTTGTGAAATGATGGCAAAGGTAAACCTTTTTATCGATTACAATCAATCTCAATACTAAAAGTTGATTATTTCCATGTAAAATTCTAAAAACAACGAATAAATAGTGAACCAGTAACTGCGCTTCTCTTTACATCACACAACTAAATAAAATATAAACATAAGATAAACATGTTTCACCTTGTTTCTTCACAGAATCGAAAGTACAAACTGCAGGAGAAGAGCCATCATTCGAAGTAATCGAAGATGGAGAGTAATGTAAACTTGGAGCTGAGATGGAAGAAGAAGGCAAACCCTCAGGAGGCTAAAAAATAACACCACTAACAACTATATTCACGGCGACAAACTTCGATAATAATTTACTGCAAAACCCACTTTTCCAAAACCGTTGACATGGACGTGGAGTGGCTCTTGTGCTTCATTAGATCTTTCGTACATACTGGAAACCGGATCTTTATTCGATAGACCATTGAGCTTAACACTTGACGTCTGGCCAGTTTTGTGGACAATATGTGGTGAGCAGATGGGATACATAGAAGAGTCTTGCTTTTTTAAAAGCATATTTGCATCTGTGAATTGGAATTTTTCATGTTCCATTACAGTATGAGCAAGAACTCTGAAGTGCGGCTTCAATCCCATAAGACTGCAACTTTCTCTTTATGATGTTATACCACCAACACATGCTATACAAATATCATAGCGTCATCCACCTCAAAGTGGATCGAAGCCTAAAATGATATACTATAAGAACAAAACGTAAAAACATGAACTACGAGTAACTACAGGACATAGAACATTGGAATCGATAAAAATAAAATTGCGAAATAAACATTTGTATTTGGTACAAATATGCTTTATACTCATACAATACACAAACACAACTTGATTCTCATTCTATAGAAAAAAAAGCAGTGAAGCTCCATATCAATGGAAAACAATCGAAAATAGCATTTTGGAACCAAACACTAGCAGTTGCAGTTGAAAAGACCAAACGCTAGATAAAAAACGCTGAATTTTAAGATACAGTTCTTCAAACATCCCCAACAACTAAGCAAAGAAAAACTACACCAAAAGAAATGTACAGCAAGACTAATACCCGACTTTTATGTCCATCACTTCATGAAGTGGCTGAACGTGCTTATACGTGTTTCTTTGCGAATACGTGCTAAAACACAAAAGAAAAACATGTCTTTAACTGTCAATAACAATAGATAAATACTTTACATTTACTTCATATGAAATGACCACTTGTTCCGCTTAGTGAACGTCTGTTGCTTAGAAGAAGGAAAACTTCACATGTTGAAAATCTTTTATCACTGTTTGGTAAAAAATGACACGTCATTAATAAGCTACTTGCTCCATATAAAATATTCAAAAACATCAGATTTACAAAAGACGCTTCAATTCTATGATAATTGGGAAAGAATCAATATCTTCTCACTATAGCTAAACTTCAAGTTTAATGAACAAAGTAAAATTTGCTAAACAAGAAGTAACAAGAATAACTGAGTATGAATCTTTGTTACTTAAGCAATAGATTTCTCAGGAATTTAGCACCTTGCAAAACTTAGCACAAAACCAATAAAAAGATCAGATTCGACAAATATCTCATTCACAGCAGCACTCAGTAGAGAATAGCACATATATAATAATATCTATCAAAAATTTGGCCCAGAAATTTACGAATCTAGAGGACTGAGTTTGAAAAAGTACATTTGAGAAACTAGCACAAAATACATTAATAGAAAAAATCTCAGATAAAAATGTGAGAACATGTAATAACTCAAGGAAGTCATCAATGAGAATTATTTCTGTATTACTACAGGACCTTAAGCTTAAATCTGCGATATCTCAGAAAATTACTAACACGCAAGTTCCCAATATTTGTATAATGCATCGAAAGAATTTGACAGAGCAGCTTACAAAAACTGAGCATGAATCAGGCAAAATTACAGCTAATATTTAGCGCTCGTGTTCACACAAAAAAATAATTTGATACCAGAATAATGTGTAGACCGAAAAATTGACCATAGACCAACTACAAAGTTTTATGTAGCACGGGAAAAACAAAAAAAATTCCCATATAATGACAAACAATAGGTACGAATCAGTAGTACTCGATGACAGTTGAACCACAGTGCACACCATAACTTTTAAAAGGATTGAAAGAAACACGAAACCCAAGTGATCATGACACATCAAAAAAGATAACAAAGGCACCTGAATGCCAGATTTTTGTTATCCAATAACAGTGGAACTTATAGCAGCTCAACCTTCAAGGTAACATGCACATTCAAGTAAAAATCTAAAACTACGAATGTAGTCATCCAAGCTAAATGTGAATTCCATGGTTTTTCTCGTTTATTTAGAATTTACGTGATCTACTCAAATGTGATTCCTGAAAAGAAATTCAAATTAGCACTGTCACTCATAAGACCTAATAATGAAATGAGCACAATCCCTTCTAAGGGATGGACGTCCCACATATTACAAACTAATTTACCTTCTTTGCGTGAAATTTCGTAAAATCTAGTAAAAATTAGCTTTCTAATATACATGAAAAGTAGCATAGAGTACGAAACCCTTAACATCATGGGCGGCAATCGCATGTAGAAAACAACAAATATCTAAATCGGGACGATTTTTAGGAAGTAACGACTTTGAATGAGTATTCCAGAGGATACAGTCACTAGTGGCGAATAGATTATACACTTCGTCATTCAAAACGGTACCATATACAGGTTTCAACCTTGTAACAAACGAAAAACAACAGCCAACGTAGTTGTTTGCGCACGATGATGGCGTCGTATTTCGAAGTGGCCGTCGCAGAGCGGCTGCGATGCGCTGTTGGCCACCGCCAAAACCGATGGTCTAGTCCCAAACGGAATCCCTTTCTATAATGACTTTGCGGGAAAATCATATAATTCAAATGATATTTCGTCGACATATGATTAACGTTCTGTGATTATACGTAATACTTTCAAAATATTGAAAAGATTTTAGACTTCCCTTGCACTCAAATGGTGAAAATGGAGAAAGACAGTGTTCTGACACTTTTTGAGGGCCGCTTCGTGAGTGATGCTTTAAAGGTGGTCTGGCTTCGATTTAGTGAGTATTTGCATCTATCAGACGAATGCATATTATGTAATAATAAACATCTTAATAGCTTTTTAACTTCGACAAGTTGACGTTGAGCATTTTCAGTATCGAATGAAGAAGCTCTAGCCGATGCTAAAGGTTTTAATCCAGACTTTGCTCATCAACATTTCGGTGAAAAGTAAATTTTACCTCCGAGTTCCTCAATTAAAATTAGTTTGTGCACGGTTTTTATTCTTTAAGAGAAACTATCTATGGATATGAAAATCTTCGATTTACATTGAATTATACCGATGCAACTATGTTTCTCTATCCAGAGATTTCCTTTACTACTGCCGTATCTAGTGTCGAGAAAGACATGAAGGTTAGATCATACTGTTCCACGCTTCTGCGTAGTTTTTTTTTTCCATGCGATTTTGAAGGAGGACGACCTTATAAGAAAACTAAAAGATCAACTTCCTCTTGGTCAAATAAATATGATGGTTGAATCAAAAGAACAATTTCAAATTTTGCTTTCTAAGCAAAGTAAATTCAGACCTTTTGGACAATTGGTAACCAAGTTTACAACAAGTGAGTTTCACTTCTAAGACTTTATGGATGCCAATAGAAATTTTATTTAAACCTTCAAAATTTGAAAGTTATAGTTCCTGGATAGCAAAAGTCAGTAATTTATATTTCTTTGAACTGTATTTAGAAGAAAAGTCCCTTGAAGCTTACAAAGTTTCAAAAAGCTCTCCTGATTTCAACGCCTATCTTGCAAGAGTGCAATCACTTGCCTTGTGGTACATTGATGCCGCTCAGTATACAGACAATGATGATCCTCTTTGGCTCCACTATCTTTTGTGAGTTAATATTGAAAAAGTAGATATACTCCTAATAGAAATAAGTGCACAATAGCCAAACCAATCATTAGTTCTATTTCTGTTCAAGATATGAATCCCGAATGCACGAATCAGGCGACGGAACTTGCGCCTATTCGTTTGCCGGTTATGTTTCGTTGTACCGATTTTATGCTTATCCTGATAGAATACGGCCGCGAGTCGCTCAAATAATGCTTCTTCCACAATACAGGTAAGCTTCATGACACATCGTGCAATCTTCTTGGTTATTTGGCGTCCTAAATGCATGTCGTCTACATGTTTTAAGTTTAGCAATATATTTTTCTGTAGAGTAAACTAGCATCTACAAATGAAGCTTCATTCGTCAGCCGAGCTTGATGCCGTACGTGGGGATTGGACTCGGGTCCCATGCCAACCAGAAAAGAAAGCTTGCCATCTTTCAAGGGGTGGGGGGATTTGAACTAGCATTATTCGGGAGGATAAGCAGCACTGAATTGGCAACAGCCTGATTCTCTCAAGTGACGCATTCAAACAATCCCCTGTAAGGTCAAGACAAGTAGGTGGGACATCTCCACAAGAAAAAGTATTACGTCAATGCTTATCCTTTTTTCTTATTTCTTTTGATGTTTGTTTGTTTGTTTGACTTTCATGATGTTTTAAGGAAAAGTGGCATAGGTGCAAAGCTACTGGATGTTGTTTATAAAGATTTATGTTCCATGCCTGAAGTGTTGGATATAACAGGTATTTCTCATCAACTTTGCATTCGAATTCTGTTGCAAAGTGTCGTTTAACAACTAACAAAAGCAAAAAAAAATTTAGCTGAAGATCCTGCTGACAACTTCGTATATTTGCGAGATTATGTTGACTGCATTAATTGCTCCAAACTTCCCGAATTTTCACCAGAAAAACTAAAAAGCGGTTTTACACAAGAGATGAAGAATGTTGCTTTAGAGAAATTGAAAATCACAAAGGTAGATTTTGTCGCGATTAGGAATTTAGCCTTTGCTTCTATATTTAAGCGGCAATGTCGCCGAGTGTACGAGATCTTGCGTTTGAAGTGTACGAATATGAAGGACCCTGAAGAAGCCAAGGCATATAGGCTGGATGTTAAGAGAAGGTCATTTCCGTATAAAGATGAGGCTATGGTATCCTTAATAGGTTTTATTTTAGGCTGGAGTTGCCTATGAAAAGAAATGAACGAGATTGGAAGAAAATACAACGTGCCCTTGATGATAACGAGTATGCCCAGGTGTTGTTTACATTAAAACTTATACATGGTACTCCTTTTTGCATGGTTCATATTTTCATTTTTTGACTCATTCAAATCGAATCTTTCCATTCTATCTATTGTCTTATTACAACTGCTGAGGTAAACCGTAGCAACAGTAGCGTCAGGTGATGTTTCTGTTGTGTGAAATTGATGCTGATGTGACATTCTGATCTGATTTTTGTTAGAAACAGTGTTTTATAAGCTTCATCCCAAAAAGGCCATTGTTGTTCTGTAGGTGGGAAATCATTCCATTACCGATAAGAGGTAGCATCGTGTTTGTGAGTATTCATAATTGTAAATCTAAATGCAAAAAGAAATTGCGGCTCATATGCACTCAGCATTCGTGATCTATGTTTAGCTATGCTATCATAGGTAAAGTAAGATATTGTTATTGTCATCAGTGGAACATTATTAGCATATTCGCTCCTTTTATAACATATTGCTTTCTCAGGCTTAACAAAGCACCAAATTCTCTGCAAAAATGGATTGATTCTGATCCGCATTTTATCTGTCTAATTACTGTGGGATTCCAATGATGCTTTGATGTAATTTACTTGATGAATCAGCGCTTATATGCTCGCTGATGTTTTTGAAGAATTGAAATAACATGGTTTTTTCTGTCTTTCGTACCTATTTGGTGATTCGAAAAGGATCTTAACGCTGGAAACAGGCTAAATTTTTTCAGAACTGTGATCTTTCGTACTAGTATAAATCATCTTATAATTTGTGTGTGTCTATCTTGTGTAGCAATACAGTTTTTCTAATTTTACATTGATTGCGATGGTAGACTTGTTCTCTGCTACGAATTGAAGCTTAAGCTTTAGGTATTCTTGAATCAGTTTTGTTCTTGTTCAATAATAGATGACTTTATAATGGCGAAATTACATGTAAGAAGACACGAAAGTTCATTTCAAGCTTGCTTGTGTTCCACTCTACTTTTTCTTACTCGTTATATAGAGATTTGAGACATGGTAGCGACTCGATGTTTCTATATAAAACATATATGTATCGAGAATAACTTCATTATAGAATTACACAATTGGGCAAAAATCGCTGTCCTCGTAATCATAATATTGTAATCGATCGAACATTAACGAATGTTAAAACTTAATCATTTACACTACAGTTTTGTTTTGCCACTTTTTAGGTTGCTGCTTCCTATGTGAACTCGGATCAAAAAATTCAACAATTACAGCAGCTATACGAATCTGAGGTTGAATCATATAAATTGACTATCGATAGGATGGCCATATTTCCTAATATTTGATTTTTAAGAAGGTAGCTTATAAACTATGGAAAAGTAGCTATATCTCTTTTGATTTGCTAAGAAAAAATAGTAATAGGTAGGCATACTGTAAATGCTAGTTATCTTGATCTCTTGTGAAATTCAAATGCTTGTTGATTTTCCACTTTTTTGATACATTTGATGAGATTGCTTCTTGATTTTATTTGTGAATAAAAATTCTACATATTGCATATATTCTTCGAGTAATCTGATGAGTCAGTCTTGATTTTTTTCGGTTCTTATTATACGGACACAAAGCTATTTCATTTGCAGAAACAGATGGACTTCTCTTTTCCATTTGTACCATATGAAATACAACGAAGTCTTATGTCAGAAATAAAGCAATGCATTGAAGAACAGCAGGTGCATTCGTTACGAAGTTTAACTCCATGTTACAACTTCTGTTGAAATCTAGTGGCTTTCTATCCTATCATATTATGGTATGCCACGGAAATCTGCTAGTAATCCAGCGCGAAATGTTTGGCTCCAGATTGGTATCTTTGAGTCTCCTACTGGGACTGGGAAATCAATGAGTGTGCTTTGTGCGACAATGACATGGTTGGAAGATTTCGAGAAGAAAACGGAAGAAGATTTGATGAGAAAGTCAGGTTTTTTCAACGAAACGATTGACGATGGTAATTTCATGTAATTTTTTCAACGAGGTTGAAGTTGGAATACACTTTAAAGTTTGCGGTTCCGCATTTCATTGGGACTGCGTCTTTTTTTTTGGCCTAATTTATTTAGATTGGATATCTGCACACAAGAAAAAGATGGAGTTTGAAAGAATTGAGGCGGAGACTTACGAGAAGCGTAAGGTTCTGGATAAGATCAAAGAGAAAGTGCGTAATGCAAAAGAAGGAATTAAAAATAGGAATCGTAAAAGAAGTTTATGGAATGCTATTAATTTTGAAGAAGGAATGGAACCTATTGTAAGTGAGCTGAGAATTTTGATTATATTCATCCTGTAATTGAACAATTTCTCAATTCTTCTCTGATATGTCTAAACAGCGGCACGTGATTGAGGTGGTAGCAATCCATTACTTTGCATAGCAGTGAGAAAATACACAATACACGTCTTTTCTTGAAGAGCCACACCATATTTATGCGGATCTGCTACGCAAACCATCCATTTCCATGGAACGAAGGCTTAGTTATTTAGCTCATTTTTGATACCTTCGCTCTATGAGTTTTTTGTGTAGTAGGTTTTGTTTTTCTACGTATTCGCTTTTTCTTTTCTATTCTACTCAATTATTTAAAAATCGTTTTTACGTATGCTTCGGGGTAAATATTATTTGCGGAACGAAGTTTTACCAAGATAGCATCAATTAAAAAGAACGATGTGTTTGTTTACTTCATAATGGTGAACAGAATTGAAGCAATATTATCGAGTAGATAGTTTAAAATATTTCTCCCATTATATTTTCCACATAATAAGCAATAGTTGATTGGATTTTGTTGGAGTATTCCTTTTTTATAAGAACATATGGTATGCTAGCAGAAAATGGCTACATTTATATCATCTAGTTCCAGTTCTGTGACACCTACCATAGTTGCACAGCGATATGAGAACATGAATAAGGATCTAGCGTAGAAGTTTTGTTTTACTTTGTCTTGTGCATACATACCTAACGCTGAGATTTATTAGTCCAATATCAAAGCCCTAGATTTTGAGAGCTCTGAATTTTAATGAAACTGTAAGAGGAATATGAAGTCGTTATGGTTCTGTAGCAATGGGTAGTTTTGGGTCGTATTGGTTCCCTGTAATCGTTCTTCTCTAAATCTTGGTAGTTATAAGCAAGTGTATCAATTTTTTATAATATCATAAAGCTCAGTCTTTTATCTTTCGAATAAAGCATGGTTCTCATATGTGAAGATTGAAACATACTTTTATTGTTCTCTAAGAACTCTATTTCTGGTTTCTGCCATTCATTTATGGGATGATTTGTATCTGCAGATCTTGAATCTTTTGATACGGCTTCTCAATCACATATTTATTTGTTTGAAGAACAGTGACGTGCCCGAAAATTACGAATCTGAAGAGGAATTTTACTCAAACAATGAAGAAGCGTTGGATGTTGTTAAAATTTTTTATGCATCACGTACTCATTCTCAACTAGACCAACTAGTAGATGAATTGAAGAAAACCAGGTATTTTTTCTCAATATTATAGCTTTTTGAAGGTTTTTTCGTGTAATTAACAGTACTAAAATGTAAAAGTTATGGTACTAGGTTTTTACCTCGCGTTGTTACTGCAGTTTCTCGGCAAACATTATGTGTAAACGATGACGTTCGTCGTTTGAAACACAATCACTTGATCAATGAAAGATGCATGGAACTTCGTAAAGCTTGCACAAGAGAGGGAAAACGAGTGAAATTGAACGAAAAAGCGGTACATTCAGTGCTTTATTCAGTGTTTTGTAGCGATATTTCTTGTGATTTAGAATTCGAATGTTGGATGTAGCGCCAATAAATGTCCGTATTACAAAAGTGATGCAATAGAGGAGCTGTCAAATGAAATAATAGCTGGTGTTTTATCGAGACCTAAAGAGGTGTGGTATTTGAATTTCTTAATATTTAAACTCATATGTTGTTATTACTTTTCAATATCTTTTCCTGGATCATGCGCTGTATTCCACTCTAGTTATGATTTGAAATCGTCGAAGTTTCCATTCATGATAGAAATCTCGAAATTTGCACTATTACTATTATATGATAGAATATCATGTATTTTTGGAATAGCATATTTTCCATGTTAATGTGTTCTAGATTGTGCAACGTGGAAAAGAGTTTCTGGCGTGTCCATATTTTTCTACCAGGCTTTCACTACCATTATGTCAGTTGGTTCTACTTCCTTATCAAGTACGATCATTTTTTCGTCATATAATTGCTCCATGTCGTTGAGATCTATATATCTTGAGCAAAATCAATTCATAGTTTGACAATGTTTTTTTCAAAATGTTTTCATCCCAAAAGGTAAGGTTAATGAAGCAAATTTTCGCGCGGTGATATTTTGACTAAATTTTTATACCTCTATAATTGATAGTAGCGTGAAGGTTCTTCCTCGTTTTTCATTCGCAGGCGTCAATCCTGTAATATTCATTAGTACTCGAACGGAGATGACGCTGTTAAACCTCTGCAACTTTTTATAGTGACCATTCGTTTTGGATCGATATGTTAATGAAGGTTACGACATTGATGAACTGCGCGCTGATCAAAGATAAATATTTTAAGAACCTAGGGTTGGCTTAGGAGAAAAAGTAGGAAAAATCTTGAAGAAATCTAATTTTATTGTTTTACTGGAAAATAGGTTTAAGAAATTGTTTTTTTGGGATAAGGAAAATGTGGTTCTTCGAATAATTACATTGGCATGCATAATGAAAAGTGGAATTTGATATCAATTGCTTCTGAATCGCAGTTACGTTAGTAAATTTATATCTCTAATTAATGTTCTTAGAACGTGACGAATTTAGTATAATAGATGAGGCCTTAATGCCGTGCTATATGAGATCACTGATAAATCTGTGGTCGAGTCTTATGCTGTAGTCCTATGCTCTTCTAACATTAACTAGCGCTATTTGAAGTCTATTCATATCATGCATAATCTTTTATGATCACCTCTAAGCGGTTAATATTCAGTATTATGGTTGTAACAATTATATTTACTGGTGGTTTGTAACGTTTCTGTAGCAGTTCAATTATTGTGGAAGCAAATGGTTTTCAAATTGTATCGTTATGTACCTTCTATTGAGCGAATTTCTTCCAATTAGTTCTCTTGGCTCATTAGTTCATTTATCAATAGAATGAATTATAATTTTGACAAAAATAGAGTCTTTTTTTGAGTATTTTGATTTTTAATGTAAATGGTTAGTTGATAAACGCTGCGCATCACTTTTGGAAGGCTAGTTATTTTTGTATTGCGTAAAAATTTTGATCCACCTACTAAAAACATGCGACAGTAACTGTTTAGATCAGAATGTTCAGCTTTGAGCTATTTTATAGGCATTGATCACTTCTGTCCATCAAATGATACGAAGACTTAGGTTCTACTACATGCTTCCACCAGAGCAGCATGGGGTATTCGTTTGAAAGGAAATGTATTAGTATTCGATGAAGCTCATAACATATTGGGAACAATTGGTAGGCGTTTCCATGTTACATGGGCTATTTTAGAGTTACCGAAATATTTATCTTATACATTACTTGGGCTGTTTAGAATCACTTTATTCGTCAGAAGTGTCGTCAACATCAATCACGCTTGCCGTTTCCTTGATTCGTGAATATATTGATACATACAGGTAAATATTATCACCTGTCATAGTTTGACGTAATATCTACATTGTTCAAAAGAAAATTTTCAGCCAAATGACTGAGTATTCTGTTATAAAACAAAGTTTATTTCAATTTTTAGGTCTCAATTAAAATCAAAAAATCTTATGTATATGCGACAGTTGTTGACTATTGTGGTGGCTATGGATCAATTCCTGAGAAAGAATGCTGCGATATCTGAGGAGGTTTTGACTATACAACGCATTATTATTTCGGTGACTTTTTTAAAACGTAAACCAAAATAACCATTGTTTTTACGTTCTCATACTAGAATTTTTATAGTTGGGTCTGACTGATATCAACTTGTTTAAAATCGTGCATTATTTGGATGCGACCGATATGTGTAGGAAGTTCCACGGTTTTTTTATACGTGCAATGAATCGTAAAGTTGCCCTTCAGTCATCTTCTGCTTCTCAGGGAGGAATCGCTAAATTAATGGCAGGCAAAAATGCAGGTACACTTGCTGCTCTCAAATTTCAATTCATATCAGTTTTCCATATATACATTGGTGTACACTGTATTATTTACTACGCTAGTATTTTAACCAAAACTGTCTTACTTAGAATCTTTCACCGTTTTATTTATAAATGCTTAGTAGCTCGCTGGAAGTGCAGTGAGAGATGAAAAGATGAATTCTCGTGCTTGATCGTTGTTCTTCTATAGATCTATTCTAGAATTCTCTTCACCGTCAATAATTCATTCAGTTTACATGGAAATAGGCTAAGCTATTATATATTAGCTAAGCTATTATATATTAGCGCACTTAGTACTTGATCTTTTTCGGACAATTTAGTATGAAGATGCGCTGCTGTATCACAATGAGATTCTTCCTGTGCTTATCAAATTAATCACAATTAAAATATGTGCAAAAACATTAATTTAAATATTTACATTCCACTGAACGAATAATTTTTTAAATAGAAACCAAGCAACAACTACCAGTGGGTAACGATGAGATCCGAAAATTTCCATCGCCACTATTCACCATCAAGCAATTTTTGGACGCTCTCATCAATCGGTGTGAAGATGGAAGAATAATTGTAGAGAGAAAAGGAAGCAGTGCGAAGTTAGTACATAAATTTGTTGGTATTTGTGAATTTTTTCTAATAAATATACTTATGTTTTGGGTTTCGATTTATTCTCCTAAATCCAGCAACGCGACTAATGGAAGTGGTGAATGAGGCGCGGGCTACCATTTTTATTGGAGGTACGATGGAACCTGCAGACTTATTGGTGAGCTCTTTATATAATACAAGGCGATTATTTCATATAATTATGAAAGGGTTCAAGCGTTAACAGGCAGAATAAATTTATTTTAGATTGATTGCTTAACACGAGGAAGTATAAAAAATGGTATTCGTCGATTCTCCTGCTCGCATGTAATCGGTGATGGCCAACTACTTGCATTGTCAATTGGTCTTATCTGTTCTAATAACTTTTCATTTTTTGCTTTTTCATATTTTTTTTTTCCGTACCACATTGGTTTGCTATTACATAGAAACACTCAGGATGTTTTCTAGGTTATCATGTACGCAATGAAAAGTTCACTCTTACTTATGAAACGAGGAATAATACTGTTCTTGTAAGAGACTTTAGTTATGTAATTGTTTCAAAATGAATAATCATAATGGCGAAAGACTTTGATTACGTAGTTCAAATAATGAGTAACGGTAATGACAATAATATTTCCTTCTTTATTCAGATCAAATCAATAGCAGAGACAGTCGTGCTGATTATGTGTGAGGTTCCCAATGGCTGTGTTGTGTTTTTTACTAGTTATGACAACATGTCTACATTTTTGTCAGTAATGAAGAAATTTAGAGTTATTGAGCATGCTAATGTGAGTATGTCAATGTGTTAATTGTCAAATGACCTTTGGCTCAGATCATCAGTATGCGATGTTCTGAATAGTCTACTTTGATCAATTCAAATTACATATTTCCATTACAGATGAACAAGGAAGTTTTCGTAGAAACTCGTGCATCATCAGAAGGAATATGGGATAAATTTGTTATAGCCAGTCGAAGACATGAAGGTGCCGTTCTGTTTGCTGTAGCTGGTGGCAAACTTAGTGAAGGTATTTTACAGTTTTTTTACGTACAGTAATACTTGATTATAAAGGCTTTGCGTGAAAGCATTATTGTGAAGTACGAGATAGATTCTATGTTCTTGTCTGTTTAGCCTAAGTGTTGTACGATTGCTTGCTGATATGTTGGATTTCGAAGGGAGAACTTTTAGAACAACATAATTGTCTCTCCTTTTTCTCCATGAGGGTAGACAAATGTGGCTACCAAAGAGATCCGAGTAGGAATAGTAGAAAATTTTGTCCATTGCTTTTTTAGGAGAGGTCAGTGTCCCGTCTTGGCATCGGAGCCTGCGGTTTTGAATGTTAAACGTTGGCCTGTGAACTCTTGAAGTTTCTTGAAGACAGTTGTCTCTTAGTAGTTATTGAACTCTCGGTATAATTTGTTTTGTCATGAAGTTGCTTGGTTAGTTAATCATATTCCATGTTAATGTTGTCAATGACGGTATCTTTCGAAGAGCCAGCTAAGGAGTTTGAGAAAACCTCAATTTGTTCTTGTTTTTGAATTTGATTTTAAAAAAATTGCGGCTTTCACTCCTTGTGTCCGATTCGAGTCGTCAGTTGTTGAAACGTATTGATATTCATGACCAAGTTCAATTTAACGAGTAACAATTACGTCACCAACACATCTGTCAGCGCATGCTCCATGGAGCAGTTCTCCATTGTTGTAAACAACGTTTAGTGGTTGGTGTCTTCTCGCTTCAGCTAGTCAGATGACTTAGTACCTGGTTTTTTTGTCTTTCAGCATGCATTAGAAGGACTTCTATAGAGGACTCTGATGAAAGCTTTTGTGGGTTGTATGTAGAGATCGTTATTTCGGTACTTTACATCTATGCATCCTCGTTTGGCCTTAAAATTTTTACAGTCTCTCCGTACTTGTTCTCAATGCGGTCGCTACGGGAAGTCTTCCGTCAGCGCAAGAAGATTAACTGTTCATTGCGTTTCCCGGTTGCTCCCACGGCGAGCTTGGAAGCCGTTTCTAAAAAGGTTTTGATTATATGTGAGCAGCTTCCCATTCTGCACCAGTGAGCGCGCTGGAGTGTATTGGAATCGACCCCTAACCTCCTACCGTGTACTTCCTAGTTGTTTGATTGCAGGGTTTTGGCTGAATTGACTGACAGTATATATTCCACATATGCCCAAGTACGCAACCATACATAGATGTGCGTATATGCATGCAGAAGGTAGGACTCAACTGGACAACAGAATCATGAAATTAATTCTCGGGATCCCCTCCGTTTCAAGGCATCGATTCACTGCTTGTACGCCGCATCTGTGGTCGTCGTATCACGTAAGCTTGCAACTAAGCGGCTCAAGAACAAGCCCTCAAGGAGTGAGATCCGTGGGAATGTTTTTTTCAAGTAAAAATAAATGAAGATCTATTTCATAATTCTTTCAATAAAGTAAATGTCACTTACTGTTTTTAAATTTCAGGAATTAATTTTAGTGATGAATTAGGTCGTGCAGTATTCATGATTGGTCTTCCGTATCCAAATAAAAATAGCGTTGAATTAAAGGAAAAGATGGCGGTTAGTTTTATGATGAAAATGCAAGTAAAAAATGTCGTAATTGCTCCTTTATTAACATGAAATACCTTTTCTGCTTTTTTTCAAGGTTTGATGACGGACCGCAAGTTTCAGAAGTGAAACTTCTTACAATACAAATATATGTCAATGTATTCCTAAAAGTAGGGTGAAAATGAAATGTAACTGATGGAAATAACTAGAAAACCTTTGATGACCTTCGTTAATGTCCGGTGTAGGTGGACGAAAATCAGTATGGTTGCGTACGGAATATAATCATTCTTATGTGCAACATATAGTCGTTTTCTTCCGTCACATTTCATTTTCTATATTTTTAAGATTGCACTTTCTATAGATTGTTGGGGCTCATGACATGCTTAGCTTTTATGAGTGACATATATTCTTTAATCAAAACATTTACATTAGTCGTGAAGTTACTGTATTAGTACTAGTATTATAGTAGTAGTTTTCATCTCACGTCTCCTCATACATCACAATAATTGTTTCACTGTTAGCGTTGTATTATCAAATCGTTTGTTGATCGGTTTCATTTCACATGGTCTTCGATATATTATATGTTTTCATTCCTTATCAATGTTAAAATGTTAGTGGTAGTTGCTTATTTGAGTTACACCTCATTGATGGATGGTTCTTCTATGTGATAAAAGTTGAGCGGTTTTTTTTTACTTTAGAAGTGTTTTCAACGACTTTTGATCTGTTAATGTTAACGATGTTAATGTTTTTTCCATTTTTTCTAGTCAGTATGATAGTTTCTGCATGAATTAATATATGCTTGTCTTACTCCTCTTGTCATAACACTTCATGTTGCGTTGCCTAATAATGACTATTTTTGTGTTCATGAAAACCTTTTGAATAACACTTTAGTCAGTTAGTGAGTGAGTGATAGTGAAAATTCCTTCGTTTTTTGTGATTTTATGTTGGTATTTGATTAATGTCTTCAAAAATGCTGGTAGCTATAGTGCCGAAATGATCTCGTTGCACTTGTTTTGAGTTTTTTTGATTTGGTTTATTCTCTTTTATTTCTTCTATTTTTTTTTTGCTGATTCTTGTTGTATACTGGATATAGTGGGTTCTTGGTAATCTGAATATCTTCTCACGGTAGAACTTTTTCTTTCAAGTTTCCACAATCTTAGTTTTTATTATTGGTTTTCGTCTTCTCTATTGCCCGTTCTCTTCTTGTTTTGCTTTAGAAAATTTTTTTAAAATTTTTGTGAGAGATGTTTGTGCGGCCGACGACAGTGTTTTCACCCTTATCTTTTTTCTAGCGGCAGAAGCCTCTTTTGGGCATACAAAGTTTTTTCTGATGCCGACAAGGCCTACGCCCCTTATTGATTGTCATATTTAAATATTTTTTGCCTAGCTGTTTACAATATGACCGACCACTGTGTAGTTCTTTTATAGCTTGGATTTGATGTGATTCTTACCTTCTTGTCCTTTTAATCACAATAAAATGATTCTATGACTTTTTAAAATGGCTTTTACACTCGTCTTGCTGAGTCCACATTTTGTGATTTCGGATGATGTACTGATTTCTGACATGTAGAACGCTGATTGTACTTGCTATCATGAACTACATGAATTTGTTCTTTTTATTTGACCTGACTTTTGTCGACGATTTCTGCTTGTCTTATCAGATCTCCATAAACCTTGTTTTAATTTTTATTTAATTTTGTATCACGTGCATAACCTATCGAGAGATTTCACTATTCCCTTCAATGACTTCCCAATTGATCTGCAAACTGTTCTATTTCGTAAATTTCTTGGTTTACGATTTATCTTTATATTGTTATGCATGCTGAAACTGGGGCAATCTGATGTCATGTTGTAATGTTGTTCATATCACCGTAATGTTTATATACAGCGACAATTTTTCTTCAGCTTTTACATACCGTCTATACGTTCACTGTCTTAAAATATTTCTGTTAATTTTTAGTATCTGGACTCGCAAATAAGATGTGGTGGGAATAAATTCTATCAGTCATTATGTATGCATGTAGTTAATCAAGCTATTGGACGAGCTATACGGCATCAAAAAGATTATGCAGCAGTGTACTTAGTGGATCACAGGTACTACAAAGCTTACGTCATGAAATCCATGTTATATTTCTTGTTTGTTCATTAAATTATTCTAGGGGTTTTCATAAGCTAAACATTATATTCCAGGTTTACTAGACAAGATATCACATCAGCACTTCCTCGTTGGATACGTGAAAAAATTCAATGTCCAAACTCATTTACAGAAGCTTTAAGTTTAACAAAAACATTCTTTAAGAATAAAATGTAGTGAAAATTTATGACCGATACTTCTTCATTCATCTCACTTCAATATCCTCATAGATACTTTGTGCATTTGATCTCGCATCATTCTCTGTCTATCTTCCTTTTCACATTTAAGTACTCAATTAGTTGTAAATTTAACATATTTTTATTACTCTCACTATTTTGAAACCATGAAGAAATAAAATTTCATTAATCAAAAATGTTAACAACAGAGAAATGCAACATATAAAGTAGTTTTGTGTTTATTAATTCAAGAAGTCGTGGTAAATATAAACACGAACAGAGAGAAAAATGAAAGCCAGGGACATCTTTAGTAATAATATAGATCTATGTTTCTTCTTTCTGATGTTCAACTGTTTCTTTTATTTTTTTTCTCTACATATTCATTTTTGATTGACAGAAACAAAATCTAGAACTCAATAAACTATCCCACATAACCGCAATATTAGATGAGCGCGGATCAATTCGACAAACTCATTCTAGACCACATTCAGATTTATGGTAGCGAAAAAATTTTAGATATATACGGGACAATAGAAGAGCGGGCCAACATATACACTTCGAAATGTGCCGAAACGATTTCCGAATATATCTCAAATATACCTAGAACGTTTGAGGAAAGAATGTACACTTCAATCAATATTAAGACCAAACACCAGAAATTCCTTTGCTCAAGAGAATATTTACAAACACATGAAATCGAACCTTTGAAGGGTTGTAATGAAATGCCTGGTCTGATATTTCTATCGTGACATACTAATATATTGTAACATTGTACTTATACTACAAAAATATACAAAATCAAACATGGAAGGAAAGTTGGGATTATTCACGATTGAAAGAAAAAGACACCCAAAATTATGCTGTGCAAAAACGGTTGGGGAAGGACTCCAATACGCTTTCATATCACAGAAGTATGCAGTATTTGGATAAAATATCAGTGTTTTAATTATTACTACACAATCAATACAAATGTATTGATTTTGAGGGTTTTAAATGACGTGATGACGTATCCCGTGGTTGAAAGATGTACCGAAATTACTAAAGGCATCAATGGTTCATAAAGCTATTCAAATTTTCTATGATACAACTGCGATAGGAGTGATGGATGGAATTGATTTCCATGCAATCAGTAACGAAACAATGATGACTGAGGAATGATAAGAGGTCTAGCAACTCCATCGTAATCATTAAACTATGACAACACACATCGACAACATCCGCCACGCTTCCGTTTAGAAAGTGAGTCTAAAACATTGTTATAATTGAATCAGTTTCTACAGCATTGCATATTTTAATTGCTCTTTCCAGCTTAGATGTTTAGCAAAGAGAGGCGTTGAAAAATTTGGTAGTTCGATCCCTCGTCTTACACCTAGTCCTTCATCATCTCTGTACTCGTTAGATTCCTAACTTATTCTTATGATAAGGAATAGTCATTTTAAAATGACTAATAACACACAAACGGAAAAGAAAAACATACACGATAAACTTTTTCACATATTTTCATCTTCACAATAAACTTTGCTACATTGACCCAATTTTTCAAATCGAAATTTCAATTACAATCAGAATAGCATTCACAACATTTTACGCTACTATTGCCAATTCTCTCAGTACTTTGTAGCATTTCAGTGCCGACTAAGTTAATTTTATTATCAAACAAATTGGATGTTGTGAAGAATAGTTCAATCGTTATACGGGAATACCCGTAAATAAAAAAAATTGATAAAAATAAGAGTAGTGGCTTTTGAAAATGATACTTTCCAATAGGTTCCAATATGAAAGCTAACATACCATTCGAATTAGGCTCAGGTAAATTTTCTCGCGTCACTAAGTGCATAACAGTGGTCTTTCCCTGCGGAAGATTTAGCGCATTAAGGGTAACGGAACCGTGTAAAAATCGGCCATGATAGATAAGTTTCAGCATTGAAGCCGACTCCACTTTCTCGTTCGCCCATTCTAAAAAAATTCCATTCTTCACTTTGCTAACTTCGAAATTGGAATGACGAACAATTTTCAATATCAATCAATACTATCCATAAAGCAACGGCAGTAACAACTTCAATACAAGATTTTATTACATGTGAATTTTATTCACCTGCTATGCATAGGTCAGAAATAGGATAGTTAGCAAAAATTATTATTAAATTCAATTTAATTATTTGGATAATTATGTGCAATTCTGCTTTCAGAAAATGATTTCAGAGAACAAAATTAAACGAAAAAAAGTTTGAAGCAATATGTCAACAGTGGGAAATACGCTAATAAAAATGATAACTACTTTTGTTGAAAAAACACTTTTATATAAAAAAAAGCTATTGTTATAAAATGAATAGAACTACCTCTGGGCCATTGTTCAAACACCTTTTGTGTAACCTCGTGAGCTGGTGTCAGTGGATGAAATTGGAACTCGTGAGTTAGTCCACTCACCAAAATCAAGCGCAACGTCACCTCAATATCTGACCATAAATGAACAAAATTGCGACAATAAACAAAAAAAAATATGTAACGGAGGAAACAAATCTATCTCGAAAGCACAGCATCTGCAAAGTTGTAAAATTAAATAGCAATCAATCCATATATTACATCGCAGTCAGCAAGTGAATGACATTTTCTTTTGTTTGCATGATGTGTTTTCTCGTTTTACTAATAACAGAAAACCATCCGTAATAAAAACATGTTTAATTGAAAGACCAATCAGTTGCCATGGTGTTAGCGATTTAATCGTATAAAACATTTTCAATTAAGTAAATATAATTTTTGACTGTTAATCGCAGTAAATTATGGCGTTATTAAGGAAATGAGCTTTAAACTACTGTTAATAACCTGCATACTGCAGTAAATCGTTAATGTTGTTAGCGATATTGAAAAAAATTCTAAATACCACGACCTAAGTTTCCTGACACTTAAACTACGTTGAGACGATGAAACGTACTAGAGATAGAGAGTCACAAGTAAATTCTCCTTTCTTTTTCTATTCACTGAACATTATACGACATCAAAAATCATAAAACTTCGGCTTCAATCAATATATCCAGGATACTATCGGCTCTCACGCAAATTAAACTTTGTATACTTCAAAGGTCCCTGAGTTGGTGGCAGAATAATCTGAGAGAACAGACAGCATTGACAGCACTACTAAATAGTGGTCATTTCAGCGCAATTTATAGACTTCTCACATTCAAGTAGATTCACGACTTTTTGAAGAAGAGATATACGGGGTCGATTCTCATAACAAAATGAAAAGGCTAATGCTTGACCTTATCCCACTCGTCCCTTTTCGCTTACAATATTTTTCCACCATAAACTCAATCAGCCACACAAATCCTAGAAAAAACCACTGACCTTACGCATACGACATATATTGATTTTAACTGTAAGTTATTTCTCCTACGTCTTATTAAATAAATCGAGTCGTACAGCTAAGTACCACACAGGTAGCAAATATTCAACCTTTATAGCCACATACAATAATAGCCCTTGTTATTGACAGCGTTAGACTCGTAGTGAAAGGGTATATTAAATCATCAATGCTATTTATAAAAAAGAAGCTTTAATTAATTCTCATATGTTTTATTAATCGAAATTTCTTGAACGTAATATAATTGATGTTGTGAGAGAATACTGTGCCAACTTGTTTACTAAACAGATATATAATTAGATCAAGTTCTCCAAATAATCAATGTTGACTGAACATGACCTCCAGGTTGGACCAGTATATTGTAATACTTATCCGATATGCTCCAGTGGTTACATCTAGTAAATTATTTATAACTAGCATTGTTCAGGAAGAAAATAAACCAAAATGAGATCAACCTACATTTTCCGAAGTCGGTGAGGAATCCTTTAAACTCATCGGCGAGAACCTAAACACATTTGTCACCATGATACTTAAGGAAAAGCAGAAGTAGTGGATATCGTGACTGTTTATTGATATGTAATACTAATACTTATCTATGTATTACCAAAAAAACCTATAAATTGGGCTAAGGTCTAACATTGAGAATAAACCGAATTAACTTTTAATTTTGTCTATTAAAATTTTTATGTTTTCTGCAAGTTTCTTTTTCGATGAGTTATCTGTCGAAGATAATCCGAGGATCAGTATCGCATAAACCAGCTCTTAAGAACTGGCCAGACGATAATTGCAGCTACATCATCAAAGCAGCAATTCCTGGAGAAATACGTCGTGTTCAGGAAATAATACTCCCTCCAAATCAACTACTTTCAATTTTACTAATCAAATAACGCTTTTGTATATGGTAAGTCTAACTTATTAAGCAGCAAAAGTAGTAGGACTTTATAATGAGAACCGAACAATTTTTTATTCTATTTACCCAAATTATTGAGCTTTTTTTGACAAGTTCAATCTTTGGAGATGATAAAAACTGATAGCATGAATATTCTAAATGAAAATACGCGAGAACTTACCTTCTTTTTTTCCGTATTCGAAATATATGTTGGCGTAGGAAATAGGCCGAGCTAATCGCAAAAATATAGGCGATATAGGCACTTAACAATATTTCAGAATTTCCCACGTTCTGGTCCTGCCGTAGTGCAGATAATACTGTTCACCACAGAGGCATCGAGAACGATCAGCTGAATCGTGTTGCTTGTCGTCGTTCCCGATGTCGTAGACGTGAAATCGATTGAGGTGTTAGGCGTGGCCAAAGAGAACAGACGAATACGAGAGAATGTTGAAAACGCATAGAACGTAGAAATGCGGCCGATTGATTGTCGTCGTCGTTGTCGTTGTCGTCGTTATTTGCAGCCAACACAGCACATACAATCGTTAGCCATCTGTAGAACCTCGTTACTTAACAAGATATCGAAAGTGTAGAGATTCAGTGCGATAACTACAATCGTTGAGGAGATCGGATGAAGAACCTCATCACATTAAGGGCATAATTTACCGTAATTAGATCTACTTCAATTAAAAATCAGTGATAGATATTATCGCCTTTGAAATATCATCCATACTTGTTGTATGATATCGTTACTTTATTCGTTTATAGAATATTGGGTCACGTTAACTTTAGCATATTAACAATGTCACCGCGAGGTTATCCGGTAGTCTATCTGTCGTTAACAAGTCCGCAATCATTTAATCAACCCCGCACAAATTGAAGAGATACGGTGGTTGGTATAAGGTGTTCAAGTGTTAACACATTAATGAGTCTCATTCCTACTCTTCTCATCCAATCATCCTTATATTTCCACCACATGCTCATCTCGTTCTTTATCTTATTCGTACACCTTTTCGTTATCGACTATTTTATCGCTTTCATTTCTCTTTTTTTTGTATTAGCGCCTCACTTGATGTTTTACCCTTTATATTCCATTATACTTGCACTTAGCTTATATGCACTATTCACTTTGTAAATTTTTCTCGTCCACATTATTTCGTCATCTTTGTTCATTCTTTTTTTTTATTCTCAGGTCTTTCAAATGAAAATTATAACTGACCTTCACTGTTTTTCCGTATACAATCTTTGTGTTTTTCCTCTATATTTATCATAAGCCCAAAAACGCCCAATTAAAATAGTAATGATTTTGGCATATTTTCGATTTTTCTTACATTGCCGTTTTTGATTCTATTGATTAAAAATCTGTTATTCAATTATGAAGTTCTTTCTTGCATAAAACGAGGCTTTTCCTAAGTTCCGCATTTAACACGTAACGAATTAATGTAGTGAGTTTTGAGTTTTTTGTTGCAGTCATCAGACTTCATATGTCTGATAGTATTATACAAGACTGATTTATATTAAAAATATTGTTCAGTTTATTTAATAAACATGTTTTGAACATGACAATTCAATTCGTTTGTTTAATGACTTGTCACTTTGTGAGGTTTGTCACGACAGTCACGGCTTCAAAAGACTGCTCTTCGTGAAATCGACGTCGACACTATACCTCGTCACTCAAAAGTTGGTTATCGCAGGCTTTCTGTAATAATTTAATAACGCGTTTTCGTAGGAAAGTGACAAATATTCAAAGAAATTATGTCTATCAGAAATTGTAGTTGAACAACATCATCGGATAGAATCAACCAGTTCAATCGAAAAAATCACCGAAGCTTGTGTCGTGATTGACAATGCGCTTGAACTGGAAACACACCATCTGCTCGATATGTGGTAGTAAACACAAATGCGCCCGTTCATATTTCTCATCGTCATCTAAGACAGAGAGAAACGAACACGCGTAAGCATCCAATATGAATTCATCTAAAATTCACACGTGTCTCTTTGTCTTTGTTTTAAAAAACGGTATGGAATTTCCTATGAAAACCTTACAAAACAGTGTTGTAGAACGACCCAGTCCTGCATTTATCGACGCCCAAGTGAGAAGCATAAGTGATTGCAGACAATTAAATTAGAAAATATACAACCAAGCCTAGACATAAGACTGGAACTCGTTTTGTTCTCTTATCTAGCCATCAAAGAAAATACTCTTTTTGAATTGCTCGTATTCAACCGGCATGCAAACCGGTATCCCAAATAAAACCTAAGTAAATACGAATCTAGCTATGTACTCAACTCGAATACAGGAACACCGCTACATCTACAGAAATTAATGTAGTTGCTGTTATTTCCCAGAGTCTTTCTAGCATGGTGCATTCATGCACAGACCAACAGACTTATAATTCAATTTCCACAACCCCATTATGAGTCATGAGAAACTAGGAAGCATTTAGACTGTCATTCCTATCACTAAAGTTGTGACGAATGTGATACGCTTCTAGACAAACATATACAGCGGTTAGTGCAATAACTGCACTACAAAACAACCCTCCCTAAGGAATAAAATCATGTGCCCCTTAATTAGAAAAATGTAGGAATTTGAATCAATAAAACAGCAAGATAGTGCGAGAAAGTGAAAACATGGGAATCACGCCAAAACAAAAAACATTTTATTGTTTCCCACAAGTTTACTACGAGACCGATTTTATTGGAGCGCGAAGAAAGAGACGTATTTCCATGATAAATGTATGGCGCCACATTTGAAAGATCGAACAATTCCAGAGTGATTCATTTCATTTCCATAGCTTTTTGATCGACATGTTCTTCTCCGAATCCTTTTGCATTACCTATAAATATCCCATAAAGTAGCAAAGAAAATTATTTTAG